>OX422204.1:146366-336396 GCA_949130485.1 Agelas oroides | reverse complement strand
CCTCACCCCTCACCCTCCTCATCCCTCACCCTCCTCATCCCTCATCCTCACCCTCCTCACCCCACACCCTCCTCACCCCTCACCCTCCTCATCCTCCTCACCCCTCACCCTCCTCATCCCTCACCCTCATCCCTCACCCTCCTCATCCCTCACCCTCCTCATCCCTCACCCTCCCATCCCTCATCCTCACCCCTCACCCTCCTCATCCTCCTCACCCCTCACCCTCCTCACCCCTCACCCTCCACCCTCCTCACCCCTCACCCTCCTCATCCTCCTCACCCTCCTCACCCTCCTCACCCCTCACCCCCTCCCTCCTCACTCTCCCATAGTTCGGAGGTGATGTGGTTCAGTGTCATTGTAAGTCTCAGTCTACTCCTCTCCATGTGGCTGCCCGGGGAGGACACATTGACGTTGTCAGGTGAGGACACACACACTCACACACACACACACACACACACACTCACACACACTCAACACACACACACACACACTCACACACACACACACACACACACTCAACACACACACACACTCACACACACACACACACTCACACACTCACACACACACACAAACACACATACAAACACAGGTACCTCCTAAACTTCTGCCATCCTCGGAGTTGCCCCGCCCTCCAACTCTCTCACTCCTCCTCCTCCACACCCATCGTGGGGCTGGGAGAGACTACAAAACACCTTGACATCAACCAGAGGAACGCGGCCGGGGCCACGCCCCTTGAGCTAGCCGCATCCCAGGGACACTCGGATGTAGTCAGGTGTGTAGTTTACGACAATGCCATATATTTTAATACAACACACACACACACAACTTACCACTTACCACCTACATACATACACACACACACACACATACATACACACACTTACCACACACATACAAAACACACACATGCACACACATATTTACCACTTACCGCCCACACACACACACCTGCACACACACACACACGCACACACACACACACACACACATGCACACACACACACACCACACATGCACACACACACCACACACATACACCCACACACACACACACACACACACACACACACACACACACATGCACACACGCACACCCCCTCACAGTCTTCTCCTAGCCCACGGAGCTAGCACAACACTTCCAGACAGCACGGGGAGACAGCTCCGGTGTGTTGCGTTCAGTGGAACGCAGTTTCTCATCGAGACTCATCGCAAGGAGCTGGTGAAGAAGATCCTGCATGGCCTAAAGCACAGGACACCACTCAAAGAGTTTGAGAAGATATGGCAGGTGCAGGTTCTATCACATGTTGGTACTTCCTTCTCCCTCCTCCTCCCCCTTCCCTCTTCCACACTCTTCACCCCTCCTCCTCCCCCTTCCTTCCTCCCCTCTTTCTCTCTCCCCTTCCTCTCCCTCTTCCTCTCCCTCTTTCTCTCTCCCCCTCCTTTCTCTCTACTTCCCTCCCCCTTTCTCTCCCCCTCCTCTCCCTCTTTCTCTCCCCCTCCTCTCCTCCTTCCTCTCCTTCTTTCTCTCTACTTCTCTCCTTCTTTCTCTCTCCCCCTCCTCTTCCTCTCCCTCTTTCTCTCCCCCTCCTCTTCCTTCCCCTTTCTCTCCCCCTCCTCTCCTCCTTCCTCTCCTTCTTTCTCTCTAGTTCTCTCCAGCCCACTTTACTCTCCTCCTCCTCCCCCCCTCCAGGGTCCCAGTGACTTCAACCTACGTATAAACGACGACACTCTCCTAATGATAGCAGCACAGTATTCCTCTGCAGAAGTCGTCAGGTTCCTCATCCAGTCAGCAGCATCCTGCAAATTGGGCATGCTCCTCTCACCATCAGGGGAGCCCCTGCCATTACAATGGTAATTAACTAACACTGAGGTCGTTTCACTGAAGGGTGCAAAGTAGTTTTTAGGAACTGCCTTTTATGGTCATGTTTTGTATGTGTCTACCACTCACACTCCCTTCCCCCTCACACACACCCCTCTCCCTTTCCCCTTCACACACACCCCTCTCCCTTTCCCCTCACACACACCCCTCTCCCTTTCCCCTTCACACACACCCCTCTCCCTTTCCCCTCACACACACCCCTCTCCCTTTCCCCTTCACACACACCCCTCTCCCTTTCCCCTCACACACACCCCTCTCCCTTTCCCCTTCACACACACCCCTCTCCCTTTCCCCTCACACACACCCCTCTCCCTTCCCCCTCACATACACCCCTCTCCCTTCCCCCTCACACACATTCCTTTCTCTTCCCCCTCACACACACTCCTCTCCCTTCCCTTCTCCCTCACACACATACACACACATACACACACATCTGTCTCTCCTCCCCCCTCCTCCCCCCCCTCCTTCCCTCCCCCCACACACAGTTTGATCTCTTCAATGGATGAATCTGAACCCTCGGACCAATCCCTCCCTGCCACACCTCTCGCCCACTACCAACGAGGCCATCATCGAACTTACAGTTTTGAAAGCAGCGGAGAGCGTCCTTCCACAGCCATACCCTTCAGGGGAACTCCCCAACGCCCAGGAAAGTGAGTGTTTTACAAAGAACAGAACATTGTTTGGTTTAAATTGGATCAGTTTCAGCGTAAGTCCGAAATTGTTGATAGGAAGTGCTACATAATAATTAATGATCTCACAATCCCTTTGGTCCTTACCATATTTGGTGTACATATGCTTGGGACTCTTGCGTCACATTGGAATAAAGGGAATTTAGATGTTTTGAGCGGGGTGTGTGACTGAGGCATTTCAGTACTCCTGTGCAGTACATATAGAGGACTGTGAAGGCTGGTGGTTGTCCAGTTGTCGTAGCTCGGTGGCAGAGCACTGGTTGCACAAGCCAGAGTGTCCTGGGTTCGATTCCCGGTGATTGCCGGCCTTTTCACTTTCCTCTATTTTCACCAAAGGCTCAAAACATCTAAATTCTCTCTAAAAAGTAGGCCCAAGAAATCCAACTTGGTTCACCAGACTGTTTGTCGCCAGAGGTGAACGTGGGGTGGAGAATAGGTTGCATGTCTGAAAAACTCACTGTGAAGAACATGATCATGATGGGTTCTAGCGTTGTCCCCAGGCCCCTTCCACCTGAGGGGGAGGGACCTGGGACAAGGGCTAGATGGGTTTGTAGCGTTTTTAACAAAGCTACAACAATCTAGGTGGTCAAATTTGCACCTCTTGTCGATCGTGTTAGAGTTTAGTGGCGTATTGCAAGTTAGTGTGGCCAGCTACCTGACATCATTAATGCTCAGTAAATGCCGCCCAAAGGTCTGGGGATGAGCTATGCACCATAAAAACATTTACCCTCCTCTCTCTGCAGCCATCCTGGCAAATGGCCCCCTCCCAATTCTCACCGCCATCCTGCTAACCGCTGGTCAAAGTCAGTGTCATCCGCCACAACCACCGGAAGTTCTGGGGAGGAAGGGGAGGAGGAAGGTGGCACAGAGAGACGAGCTCCCCTTGTCGCCAACACTGGGCCGCACATAGGTGAGTTAGTGTATTGTGTGAGGGGGGGGGGGGGGGTAAGGGGGATGAATGTGCAAAGAGGGACGTATATTGGGAAGTACGAAAAGAACATTTTCATGAAGGACACTCCCACACTAGCTATCTCTCTCTCTCTCTTCTTCCCTTTCTAGAAACCCATGTACTTTACCAATCATATCTCCTCACCACACATATACCCTCCTCCCTCCTCACACCACTCTCCCTCCTCACACCACTCCTTCCTCTTCACACCACTCCTCCCTCCTCACACCACTCTCCCTCCTCACACCACTCCTTCCTCCTCACACCACTCCTCCCTCCTCACACCACTCCTCCCTCCCTCACACCACTCCTCCCTCCCTCACACCACTCCTCCCTCCCTCTCTCCAGATATCATTCGCCTCCCCTCCCCTCGTGATGGACAGACGGCCTTACACAGAGCAGCCAACTCGGACCAACACGAGATCGTCTCATTGCTACTCACCGAAGACCCGCTGTGTGCTAACATACAGGACAAGGAGGGTAACACTGCACTTCACTTGGCCTGTCGCAAGGCACACAAGCGCACCGTGAACACTTTACTGGTAAGAGAACGTGCGTTTAGAAGAAATCTGAGAATATTGTTACGATAGTTTTAGAAGATGGTTTCATGTGAATGTTACTCTTCATGTTGCTGTTGTTTAGAGCTATGCCTGTGTGAGCAGCAGAATTAGAAATTGTAAAATGGAACTGCCGGAAGAGGGGTGTCCAAAGCCCGGGATTAGGAAGAAGGTAGGCCATGTAATGTCATGTGATAGTCATGTGACCTTATGTGATGGTCATGTGATAGTCATGTGACCTTATGTGATGGTCATGTGGTAGTCATGTGACCTTATGTGATGGTCGTGTGATAGTCATGTCAAGTAACTCGTGACCATCTCTCTACCTACATGTACTATCTTAGGTATGCAAACACAGAGAAACTCAAGTGAAGCAAAGGTAACTACACATTTGCCCTCCCTCCTTCCACCACGTCACATCTTCCCTCCACTCCTTTCCTTGCCCCTCCACCCGTACCCCTCTATCCCATCATCTCTCACATCTCTCCTCCCTCCACCCCTCACAGTTTCCCCTCTCCACCTGTGACACCCATCAAGAAGAACTGTAGTGAATCAAACATGCCCCCTATTGCCAATGGAGGTGAACACTGTGAGTTCATGCTAGGTGTGCGTACTTGTGCACTTGCTTGTTAACTCTTCCCTCCTACGGTCCCACCTCCTCTCCTTCTTCGATTCCCCCCCCCCCCCCCCCCCCCAAAACTTCTTCCCTCTCCTTCCCTCCCTTCCTCTCCTCCTTTACTCCCTCCCTCCTTTCCCTTCCTCCTTTCTCTCCCTCTCTTTCCCTCCCTCCCTTCCCTTCCTCCCTTCCTCTCTCCCTCCCTCCCTTCCTCTCTCCCTCTCTTTCCCTCCCTCCCTTCCCTTCCTCCTTTCCATCCCTCCCTCCCTCCCTTCCTCTCTCCCTCCACCAGGGCACCAAGGATTATCGGGCATCCCTGAGTCTACCACTACCACTACCACAGACTCTCTCTCATTTTCAGCATTAAACAGTAGAATGGAACAGCTCAAGAATCAACTGGAACAAAAGAAACAAAGTGATGATGAGGGCACATAATACAACACTACATGTACTCCTGTAGTGCATCAGTTTACAGTAAACAATCATTGTTTACAAATACCCTTCTTATCTAATACTTTTTTTATAATTTCTTATTTCCCTTCATCTCTTCTACTTTGTATTCTAACCATTATTTTGTATTGTTGACAGTAGCCATATTGAATGTATTGTTGACAGTAGCCATATTGATCATGCGAAAACATTATCATCACATTTAATTCATTGGACTCCCCACCCTCATGTATGTACAACATCAATTACATAATATATAAAATTACACACTATATAGCAAATGTACAGCCTCACACAGCTGCAAAACAAAATCTGGGAGTGGTCTGGCTAATTAATATTACATATATATAGCACTAGACTATATTGAAAATATAACATGGCAGGTTTTAGCTCTGTTAATTAATTAGCAGGTGATTAGCTACTACCATAGATAGTATATACCTTCCGAAGGTATATACTATCTATGGTAGTACATAGGCCAGCCCTCATGCATGTTGGCAAGATGTGCGAGAGCCTGGGTATGAGGCTATGGGGGGGTTCAGGGATAACTTATGGTTGGTGGCAGCAGTGGGAGTGGCTTTCTTCGCCCATTTGTAATTAAGTGACGTCACGAAAGTGGGTGGGCATTAATTAGGAATTTAACACAGACGTACAAAGCTGTGGCTGGTGCCATGATCATGGATTTCTCTCGCAATCCTGAGCTCATGGAGGGCGTGGTGCACCAGTTGATAGACGAGGAGGCGCTGGGTGTGTGTTTTGAGATGCACAGAGCCATAAAACTGGGCTACTACGACCTTCTCTACCATGATAGGTAATTCATCTCTTTTGCAGTATGACTGCATGCCAACAGTCACCTCAATCAGAAAAAGTGTTAGTATAGTTTAGCCTTGTTTCTTGAAGTGGCTGGATGCCATGTTAAAGCATTGTCAATGTCAATATGAAAGTTTATTATACTAGCTAGGGTATAATTTACCCCTCTCGTTTGGAAACCATTTATACTGAAATCTGGTGAAATATTTGAATGCACAGTGTGCAGTACAGCCTCCTTCCCCGACCTCCAGTATATTTGATCGCTGTTAGTATGCGAGCACAAGAACTAGATCTTTTCACGTGAAGTGATCTCAGATAGACACACCAATGGTGATGGTGGGAGGGGTGATGGTGGGAGGGGCCAGGACACCAATGAAAATCTCGAAATGTGAATTGTGACAGTTGGGCACTCCCCCTGTGTGTCTACCCTCTGTCACCTGACACAAAGGCCTGGGAATGAGGCTAGAGACTGTATATTGAGTAATGAGTCTCATTTTCAGGCCGCATGAGCTTTAGCTCAGGAGATATTTGTTAGACGGAGATATTTGTTAGTTGCAACTAATTTACTGTGTTGAGATGTGCTGCTACAATGACGATACCTTCACACATCACACATCACACACACACACACACACAAGCATATATGAGAAACATGGTAAGTACTTGTCAATTGATCTCAAGTTCTTCTTTTACTTTCTCCTTGAGATCCTTCACTCCCTCCTCAATCCATCCCTCATCCTTCACTCCCTCCTCAATCCATCCCTCATCCTTCACTCCCTCCTCAATCCATCCCCTCATCCTTCACTCCCTCCTCAATCCATCCCTCCCACTAATCCTTCACTCCCTCCTCAATCCATCCCTCCCACTAATCCTTCACTCCCTCCTCAATCCATTCCTCCTACTAATCCTTCACTCCCTCCTCAATCCATTCCTCCCACTAATCCTTCACTCCCTCCTTAATCCAGTCCTCCCACTAACTAATCCTTCACTCCCTCCTCCCACTAATTCTCCCATCTCCCTTCTTCCATCCAAGTCTCGTCCCCAGACCCCGCTTTCTCACAAGGAGAAAAGGTCTGGTGAACCAAGTTGAATTTCTTGGGCTATAGCGTCATTCAAAACATTTTACGCCAAACCCACTCAAAAAAGATAAAGATACTCAATTACCGATCTCGCAATCTCATTGGTCCTTGCCACTTTTGGGGAATAAGCCCAAGAAATTCAACTTTGTTCACCAGACTGGGAGGCGCGCACGGGCTGGGCACGAGACTACTTCCATCCGTCCCTCCCCATTCATCTCCCTCTCTCCTACTCAGACATTGTGGATGTGAAAGGTCTTGATATCTTTGGCAACAGTCCAGCTTCTCAGAAGAAGTGTGTTGACTGTGTGTGTCCCAACTGTTCTCGTACCCTGGGGGCCCAGAAATTTGCCCCCCACCTCGAGAAGTGTATGGGCATGGGGAGAAACAGTTCTCGTCTTGCCAACAGGAAGTAAGAAGTTAATTATTGCTGGTGTGGAGTGAGTCCTACTTGTATATGTAAATACATGTATACAGCTGTTCCCAGACCTTCCCACCGTCCACCGTTTATCCCGCACAGTATATAAAAACTGGGGGGAGGCTAGCCTCGTTCCCAGGCCACTCCCAGATTTTATCTCGCATCCAATATTTCTCCACGGCTGAAAGATAAAATCTGGGAGTGGCCTGGGAACGAGGCTAGGGGGAAGCCATGGTCCATTTTGTCACATGAACACCAATGTCTACCTAGGTGGACAGAGGGGGGATTCCTGGTGGAAAGAATGAGCTATTGTTGTTGTCCGTGCACTGGAGTTCAGAATGTTTGAGAAGTGGAAAACTTACCATTCGTTCAAGACAAAGAGCACTTGAACAAAATATCATACCTCAGTACATTCCAGCATACTCCAGTACACCCCAGGACATCCCGGTATACCTCAGTATACCCCAGCATACCCCAGTATACCTCAGTATATCCCAGTATACCTCAGTATATCCCAGTATACCACAGTATACCCCAGTATATCCCAGTATACCTCTAGCATACCCCAGTATACCCTAGCATACTCCAGTACATCCCAGTACACCCCAGTATACCTCAGTATACCACAGTATACCACAGTATACCACAGTATACCACAGTATATCCTGGTATAGTTCAGTATATCTCAGTCTATATCTCTGTGCACTTTCAGGAACAAGACTCCGCTGGACAGTGACCAGGAGGTATCAGATGATAACGAGGATGAGTGGACCTACCCAGAGAGAAAAACTGCCAAAACCAGGAAAGAAAAGGTGATCCATCTTGTATAGATTAGCCTTTCCCAAACTAAACAGTAGGAAGACATGATAATGAGGACTGGTCGCTTGATTTTATTTCCTTATCTTCCTTCCCTCTCTTCCCTGCCCCCCTCCCCCCATTCCTCTCCCTCCCTCCCTTCCTCTCCCTCCACAGCTGGTGACCAACTCACCAAGAAAGCCAGGCACAAGAGGTCCTGGTAGACCTCCAAAACATGCATGTGAGTGCACAAGTATCACACACAAAACTGTTGTTACAACACAGTAGCTAATAGCCTCTATTACCTTCCCATCCTCTCCACCTCTTCTCTCTGCCTCCCCTCCTCTTCTTCCCCCTCACTCCACTCTCTAGCTCGAGAGCTAGAAAGCAATACATCACATCATATCAAGGTAGTGTGACAGCTGTTACAACTGTAAAAGAGAGGTTGCCAACACTTGAAACACATCTTTCCCACACATACTTCCTACCATCCCTCCTCCCCCTCTCCCCTTCTCCCACAGCCATCCTTGCAGCAACACAATGTCACTTCATTCAATGCCCTCCCAACAGGTATGGAGGGGGAGGCTAAACTCTATGTGTGTGTGACAAGGGAGGTTACACTTCCCAACACTAAAGCTATTGACCCATCTTCTTTCATTCCTCAGACTACAAGCAGAGTTTGCTACAGCAGGTAGGAGTGTTCTGTTGCCATGGTGATGTAGGAGGTGTGTATGTGTATTAACAGGTTGTGTTCTTTTAAGATTTGCGGAGTCGTGTCTGAAAGAACTGGACGGCTTTGCACAAGGTGTGTGTACCTATAATGTGTTCTGTCGTGTGTTTCAATCTCATTGTAGCTTAGAAGTTCTGTTAAGGGGGGGGGACTCATACACGCTGCATAAACACATCAAGTATTCGTGCATCTACCCAGCGCATATGAGTCCCGCCCTTAGCAGAAGTTCTGCGCTACAGCACTTCGAACGAGTGAATGTGGTAACATGGATAAGGAACAGGAATGAGGCTAAAAGGAATGGGAATGAGGCAGCAATCCAATGGCAAATTCTGGTCGGAAATCAGAAGACATTGGTACTGACTTGGGTTAAGTGACTGAATATATTCCGATTTCTACTCGGGACTGCCACATGACAATACATGACATACAGTGTATATAATATATAGTACCAATACACTTTGTAGTATGTACTGTACTGTACTGTCCTGACTGTTCCTCAGGTCTGTGAACTGTCCCCAGCACACGGAGGACCAGAGACACGACGTGAGAAGACAACTGCTCTGTGAGTGGGTGTGGCATGATGGTCATGTGACAGTGTGTGTGGGAGGTCATGTGATTTGTTCTGTTCTTTAGTTGAGCAACATTCATTTGACCTGCTGGCGCCTCCTACCAAGAGAGCTAGAGAGAGGTTAGTAAGTAAGTTACACACACACACAATGCATGCAATGCTCACAAACACATGCACACACAAACTGATGATGTCATACACACACACATGCACGCACGCACACACATGCACACACACACATGCACGCACACACATGCACGCACACACATGCACACACACACACACACATACACACACACATGTACACTGTCTGTTCTACTCCTCCATTAACAGTTTACACAAGTCTCAAGGAGAAGATGGTGAGTGAGTCCTTCCTAAAGAGGAGGGGGGAGGGGGAAAAGGGGAGAACACTAGTTACCAAGATTGTCGTGTGTTGTAGCCAATAGAAGTGTCAAGGCATCTAGACCTCAAAGTTTCTGGGTCGCGTGCACCCAAGCCCACTGCCTGTATATAGCATTGCCTGAATAAGTATCACTGTTGAGTATTAGAGGTGAGTAGCTAACTCACTTCACATTTCTACAAACATCCACACGCACGCAACATGATTAATACGTACACACACACACACACACACACACACACACACACACACAGACCTAGATATAGAGTCTCACTATGATTCAATTCTTTCCCACCACCTTCCTGACTCCGCCCCCTCCCCCTCCAATCCTCCCCTCGTCCCCTCACGAAAGAGAAAAATGAAATCAGGCAAAAGATCCAAGAAAGGCCATGGCTCTATTACCACGACAACCGTCCTACACTCCTCCCCAGGACACATGTACTGATGGAAACATTGTCAGTTGTTGTTTAAACTTCAGTTCAGTTGACTTGTGTGGTGTGAATCATGGCTCCGATTGTCTGTTCTTGCATTCAATATCTCACACTGTAATGTACTGCACACAATCAACTCAAATGTGCATTATCTTAACATGCAAAAAGAAGTGACCACAAGATGTTGAGCCCAAGAGAGGCAGTATATGTATAGCCTTGTTCCAGGCCTTCCCTATAAGTCTCGTTCCCAGAACACTTTTTTCATACTCACCAGAAAGGTAGTTTGGGCACAAGACTACATAGCTATAGGCCTTCCCGGCCCATCTTAAGTTTTTGTTTGCAGCATGTAAAAATGGAGGGAGAAGGCCTGGCCTGGCCTGATGCACATGAATCTAACCATATGATCTGCGGCAGTCACCGTGCATGCCTCCACAGCAATTTTTGCAATAATTAAGTGATCAAAAAATGAGATACAACACAAAGTTAGTTCAGAACAGATGCCACATCGACTCGGCTATAAGGTAGTTCGTTATCTCTTCCTCCAGCAACCAGCAGCTCACCACTAGGTAGCACAACACAGGAACAATATTCACGTGCAGTAGGTAAGTCTCCAACCTTACTCCATTTCTTACCCTCCGGCTGGTAGAGATGGATGTCAGCTCTTGTACTTATATACAAGCCTTTGTCATGGCCACCCACTGTCAGTAGTGATCCTTGGACAGCGATAGTGGCAGAGTGCTCTAGTGGTAGCCTCGAACCCAGACTTTCCTTTCCGTTCCGGATTTTGTCTCGCAGCTTTGGAACTATAGAGTGAGTCCTTAGCAGCTGCAGAACTATAGAGCGAGTGCTTAGCAGCTGCAGAACTGTAGAGCGAGTGCTTAGCAGCTGCAGAACTATAGAGTGAGTGCTTAGCAGCTGCAGAACTATAGAGTGAGTACTTAGCAGCTGCAGACCTAGCTAGAGTGAACTTTAGTTTGGACCCCTCAATGTAGTCTCGTGGAGCCAGACTAGTGTAAGAGTCTGGCTCCGCGAGACTAACCTATAGCCTCGAACCCAGGCTTTCCGTTCCGGATTTTGTCTCGCAGCTTTGGAGAAAAATCGGAGATTTTTCTCCAAAGCAGATTTTTCTCTGCAGCTGCTAAGCACTCACTCTATAGTTCTGCAGCTGCTATAAGCACTCACTCTATAGTTCTGCAGCTGCTATAAAGGACTCACTCTATAGTTCTGTAGCTGTTAAGTTTTTGCTTATGCAAAAATTGAGAGAGAAGGCTTGGTAAATACCATAATTATGATCCACAGCAGTCACCATGCAGGCTTCCTCTGTTTTTGCATACTGCAAGCAATCAGATGGGGAAGGCCTGGAAATGAGACCAGGGCAACATGCAGTACAATGTGGATAGATAGTGAGTGCTTAGCAGGTGCAGAACTAAACTGAAGTTGTTTGGATCCCTCTGTAAAACAAGACTTAAAAACATTAAAAATGTAAAAAGATGTAGGGATGGCATGCCAAAAAGTATACAAACAAGGTAGGGATGATAGCATAAAAGCAAAGGTCAACATAAAGGCAATGCCCCATCCCTACATCTTTTTCACACTGCAGTTAGACAGCATGCTTGAAACCTAAACCTGCAACATCTGTGGAGTTAATATGCTGTAAATGAGCACCAACTACTTGAGTTTTTAAATACTACAGCACTTACTATATGACCATGCAGTCCTGCAGCTCACTTCAGCTCGGTGTCTAGGTTGTATAAGCGGTCCGTATACAATATTAAATGCCAACAAGGGTTCCACTGTTACTACAAATAGCATGTCAGCATCAAAAGCTACCTGGTCGCTACATGCATAGCTTCCGACAAGGTACACATACACCACATATCCCATGCTGCTAGACTACACTGCAATCTGGACCCCAGACCCTTCTTGCCCTTTCGAAGGGTTTGGAGTCCAGAACCCAGGCCATGTGGGAGGAGGAAAGTGGCCTGAGAACAAGGTTACAGCTATGCCCTTCAAGAACTGCCAGTAAGGTTGTTGTACATTTTATAGAGACCTCCAATACACTGTCATAACTGCAGTGTGAAAAAGATGTAGGGATGGGGCATTGCCTTTATGTTGACCTTTGCTTTTATGCTATCATCCCTACCTTGTTTGTATACTTTTTGGCATGCCATCCCTACATCTTTTTACATTTTTAATGTTTTTAAGTCTTGTTTCTGTACTTTTTTGATGTTAATCTCAGTTACAGTTAGACCTAAGCCTAAGAAGAATATTTCAAGTGTAACCACAACACCAGAACTTGAAACGGTGTTGACAGTTTAGTAGTAGTTCCAGGCATGTAATAATAATGAGTAATATAGCCAGCTAGAACCTGATAAAGGGCCAACCGCTCTCCCTACCAAACTTTGTGAAACCAATTTCATGATTCAGTTGTCATGACGACTGACCAGCTGCAGCACAGAAAACTATCATACTGACAACTGACCATCCTAGCTTCACTAAAGCGGTGAGTTGGCTGTTTTTAGTGTAGCTACAAGTAGGTAGCGCCTTACCTACGTGGTGTTCATAAGCCTTGCCCAATGCCGCGGGGGGAAAAGTCCGTGCTAGCCATGCGTACTGCCCGCTGGCCATTTCGCCTGTGTACTAGTCTCGCTTCCAGACCAATGACCGTGGTCTTTGGTCTGGGAACGAGACTTTGTGTGCGCATGCGTACAAAATTATAAAATGGCGTCCTAAGCAACGGACAGCAGCCTCAGAATGTTGTGAATGGCTTTTGTTGACCAGGGTGAATTTGAACATAGATAATATAACCTTACCGTAAGGTTATATTATCTATGATTTGAAGCTATGAAGACGCTTAGTGGTTGGGAAGCTGCACGCTGTGATGAGCATCAATTTCGTGCTAAAATCAAGGTGAGTGCTTGAGCCGTTTTGGAGTTATCGTTGTTTTAAAAGTGGTCTGAACAAAGAAAGAAAGAAAGAAAGAAAGAATACGAAAAATGGCACTTTCATGACCGCACACTTTTGCGTTTAGCTGTCTTCCGCGTGGCTTTTGGCCACTTATATGAGTCTTGCTGATCACAAAGTCATTCAAAGAGGAAGCCTGGGCGCTTAAATAAGCTTTTAGCGTGTTTGTGGTGAAGTTATACGGCTTTTGCTTAAGTATTGCATATATTGCGCGTCGGCGCCATCCCTACATAGAGAGTCTACCGACTCTCTGATAGGGGATTGGAGCTAGATATATTTAAATCATAATATGAGTTATGTCATAATTAGCTGTAAACACCTTTCTAACCTCATACCTACCTAGGCCTGTCTGAAAAAAATTTTTTATTGACGGCCCAGGTATGAGGCTAACATCTTCCCTATCCAACTGCACAATCAAAAGTATTGAAGTGGATTTCTCATGTACTGGTCAACTCTGCAACCAACCAATATTGCAGTACTAGTGGTTCGCACAATTCATGGGAACAATCATAAGAGAACACGAAGTGATCCAAGAAGCATATTATAGGGGATATCTACAAAATAGTTTGTTTCAAATTTCAAACAACCATAGCTACCTAGCTATGTGTGTGTGTGTGTGTTAACCCAACTTCCCTCCCCCCATGCAAACAATTCTCCCCCCCCCCCCCTCAAATATCTAGAGAAAAAGATAATAATAATAAATAAATAAAAATTGTCACTACGTTGTATCCTGCATGCTATTCAGCCTCTGAATTGCATTAACTTAGACCTACTGCAATACCGAATGAAAGCAGGCTCATCACAATCCGCTGTCTGCATTGATTGATAGTTTCCATCGTCTTCAGTAGACCTACAAGGATGGCTTCAGGAAACTTTCATTCAGTCCTCAGCAATCGAGTGTCAGTGATTTAAGTATCCTTGGACCTACTTGCGGAGGGAGACTGGTTCACAAGATTTCTGCAAGACATTCCTTTTCATTTCTGAAAATACGGGCTGCAGAGCAGCTACGCCCACATCTTTTTGCTTCGGCGCACGCTCAACAAATCACAATGGTCAGAGTGCAAAAATAACATACAGAAATAAACATCATTCTCAGACCAGCAACATGCGGCCTGGGAACGACACACAACACAAAGTTAGTTCAGAAGAGATGCCACATCGACTCGGCTAGGTAATTCGACAGAGCTCTCTTCTCCTCCAGCAACCAGCAGCTCACCACTAGGTAGCACAACACATGAACAATAATGACGTGCAGTAGGTAAGTCTCCAACCTTAGTCCATTGCTCACTCTCCGGCTGGTAGAGATGGATGTCAGTTCTTATACCGTTGTCATGGCCACCCACCGTCAGTAGTGATCCTCGGACAGCGATAGCGGCAGAGTTCTCCAGCGGAGTGTCAGGGAGACGACACCATAGTGCGGGTGACTTGCTAGCGGTGGACTGGTCAACAGTTTGTGATACAATTTTGGGGAGAGAGACACGGAATACTTGCTTTCTTTTCATAATGATATACCAGTCTTCTTGTAGAATGGCGGACGTCAGGCGGCTGCAAGGTGTGGGGAGTGGGGAGGCAGACAGCCACTGCTTCGTGGATGTGTTGAGCAGTTCAACTGTGGCTAGGTCACCATCACCATACCCGCCTGCCACCAGCAACCAGATGTCATAGGTAGATACAGCTGGAGTCCAACGAGGTGTGGGCATTGGGGGATAGGGGTACGTCCAGTCCTGGGATATTGTGTCAAACACTGCAAGTTGATCGGTCGCCTTCCCAGTGGATGTGTCAACACCACCCACTAGTGTGAGGCAGTTGTGGAGGATGGTCATACCAAACCCCCTGCATTGATATCTTGGTAGACGACTCCACTCATCACTCTCAATATCATACACTTGTACAATACAGTCATTGCTGTCATTGACTGCAGCTCCCCCTCCAATGTAGACCTTCCTCTGCAGTACGACTGCACATGGGTAATATAACATTCCATACTCCATGTCTCTGCACCTCCTCCATCTCAGTCGTAGAGGCAGCTTCAGCCCACTAAGGGGACTCGTCTGGAAATTTATCATTACATAACGTGTCATAAAACTAGACGCTTGTTACAAATTTCTCTTTCTACTCAACACAGATACATGCAACATCTGCAGTCATTATGTAACAGCAGGATAAAAACATTGAAAGTTTGGGCCTGCAGCTATTTTCTGTAGAAATGGCAAGGGCATATCGACCCATAGTGGGGAGAGGACTATAGACAGCAGAAAACTGTTTCTTTTTACAAGTCACAAGCTCACTTGGGGCTTCTCAGGCAGAGCTGCACTCTTCTTAGGTGGAGAGGTTGCAGCTACACTCTTCTTAGGTGGAGAAGTTGCAGCAACACTCTTCTGAGACGGAGAGGTTGCAGCTACACTTTTACCTCTGGAGGTAGTTTGATCCTGTGCACATGGAGATATATCATCTAAAAGTGACTGAAATGACATATTGTATTGGTTCTTACTCTCAGTTCTCTCCGTAGTCTGTTGATTTCAGCATCTCTCTCTTGGAGTTGCTGCTGAAACTGAGCACTCCTAGCATCCATCTCCACCTGTAAACACAATGTATAGTCGTTTGGTTTACACACTCTACACTGACAAGACATGACAAATCTGTGGCTGCTAAAGTTACAGGTCAACCTGACCTGCAGTTGCTGAAGTTGAGATTGTACTGCTACCAGCCTCTCATCCTTGGCTGTGTTTTGGTCCTACACAAGAAACAGACAGGTTTCAGACTCATAATGTTTTTGTCTAGGGGGGCAAACTAATAGCTAAAGTAGAGAACATGGCTGCCTTGCAGCTCTTCACTCTAGGGGGTATGGGAAAATGTTCCCCCAGGAAACTTTGGTAAATTTAGGTGTTCTGAGGCACATTCTGGTGCATTCTGAGGCATACAGAAGAAGCACACAGAGCTTCTTGATAAGAGGCTCATCGGGCAGCTCATTATCATCATCATCTTCTGAGCTACTGGAACTGGAAGCCATCTCCACCTAGGACCTACGACGAGTGAATGCAAGCACAACGCATCCACGTATATCGTAGCTGACTGCTCATGTGATAGTGTGCATGATTTGAAAGCCATTGCCTAGTCATCACTTAGTCTCGCAAGCCAGATCCAACCAATCCCAGCGCAGATCGCTTTCAGTATCATGCATGGAGCATGCATACCGAAAGCAATCCATGCTGGGGTTGGTAGGTCTGGCCTGCAAGACTAGAAACAGTGACAGTAAGTCAGTAAGAGAACGCAAGTAGCTAAGTCAAGTTCTGTGGGGAGAGGCAGCTGCCCCCCATGCTAGGTAAGGCCCTGCTCTCTACTATCAAATTAACAACTAGATACCTGTCAGCACATGTGATGAACTGATCAAGTGATTTTATGGTAGCTAACTCTTACACACCCTCAACACTTGTAGCTCTCTCTGTTGCCTGCTGATTAGAGCAGCCTTCTCCTGGAGTTCTGCGCCTTGTCGCTCAATTTGGCCATCTTTCTCCTGCAGTTGGGTATCCTGCTGTTGAAGTTGGATGTCCTGCTGCTGAAGTTGGATGTCCTGCTGCTGAAGTTGAATGTCTTGCTGTTGAAGTTGGCTATCCTGAGCCTCCACCTCTGCCTGCAACCAATGTGCATGAGAGAATGCCACAATGTAGCTAACAGTGTACACTGTTACCCCTTTCATTTAATGACCATAAAATAGGAGCATCTTATAAGTTACCAGTACCTGAGTGTCCACTATATCACCAGCTATGATTATAAGTGTACCCTACACACCACCCACCTCCAGCTGTTGCACTTGTTGCTGCAGACGTCCAATCTCTGTGTCCTTCTCCCTGAGTACTCTCACCTTCTTCATATCCAAGTTAACATTCACAATCTGGCCATATGGCCCCTCAATCTGGGCCCTCACTCCCTCCAGTAATTGTAGGAGCTCCTCAGCAGAGGGCCGTCGGGCTGGAGTGTTGTGGAGACACTGGTGTACCAGCTGCACAAGAGGGTGCTCTTCCCCCAGCTGCCCATGAAGTGACTGGATGTAGTCCCTCCGACGCTCCACCTCAGACCGGGCCAAGAGACGATCTGGATTCTGAGGGTCTGGATATGTGTGGGGGAGAAGGGAGCCTGGGAACACCTGGGGAGAGGAAAAGGTATACAGTAAAACCTCCGAACAAAGGACACTTGGGGACGGGCCATTTGTCCCTTGTAGAGAGGTTGTCCTCTTCTCAGGTTTTCTATTGGAAAGTCCTAAAAGACAATAAACTAACACTTCAAAAAGTATTATTATAATGTATTCTGTCCATATATTTTAATTTTGATGGTTTTTTCAATTGCAAGATGACAAGAGCAATACTACTTGCATAAAAAAGTAGAATGATGCAATTATGACAAATAGACACTCAATTGTTATTTGTACGTAACCGCTCATTTGCAAGTACAGTTGAAAGGACGACCACTGGTCGGGCTGTTGAACACGACGAGGTTGTATTTTCGGACCTCTCCATTGCTGTACCATGGCGAGAAAGGCTAGCACGATGAGCAACAGTATGCCCGGTCTTTGAATCCAGCAATGGTGGCACACAATCTTACAAAAGCCGTCGACAAGCGTTTGCATTATGTACAAAACCATTAATTGGTAGGCGTAGTTTCACTATCTGTTTTCAGAGGTAATTTTGTATTGGCTAAGGTATGTCTGGGGCTCATCAGTGTCCATTGTTCGGAGTTGAGAGGTGTCCGCTTCTCGGAGGTTCGAAATGCATTAGTTCTATGGTAAAATCAATTGGGGGCAAGTGATCTGTCCACTTTTCGGAGGGTCCGTTATTAGAGGTTTTATTGCCTAACAATAAACTTTACTACATGCCCTATCACTGCAACCTCAAGTATGTAGGAGTACAAAAAGGTAGTATTACAGTTCCTTATAAGGTAATACACCAACTTTCTTTGGTCCACCAGTTGCACACCTATAGTAACTATACTGCTGGCTATAGTTATCATGTACCACCTGCAGTTAATCCACCTCCTCACCTGTGTGAGTGTGAAGAGGGTAAGGTGACCGAAGGAGAAGATGTCCAGACGGGGACCGTACCGTGACCATTCATCAAATGCCTCAGGGGGCATGTAGACCATGGTACCAGGTAGATGAGTAAGGGTCCTGGCTAGCTGGCCTGGCCGCAGGTTCACAATGCGGGCGTTACCCAGATCGCTGATCTTGGCCACCAGCGATGATGTAAGGAGTACATTCCGAGCAGACAAATCTCTGTGCACAACAGGAGGGTTGCGTGTGTGCAGGTAGAGCAGCCCCCTTGCCACATCTGCTAGTAGTGATCGTTTGAGGGCAAGGGGGAGGCCGGGTGCACCCTCAAGCAGCTCGTCCAGGCTGCTGTCCAGCCGCTCCATCACCAGCACTGGCAGTGCTGACCCTTCCAGGAAACACAGCCCCAGGAACTGCACGATGTGTGGGTGCCGCAACTCCGCCATCACCTGCAAGAGAAAATTAGGTCAGTGAGGGTGCAAGAAAAAATGTGCTGTAGCTAAGTTTTCTGAAATGAATCTCCTTTCTAGGTACTAGGTGGTATTACCTGGCACTCCTCGAGGTATTTGTGCTCGATGTTGGCCACGCCAGTGTTGTCCCGGTCCAGGAGCACATCGTGTAGCCGCTTTCCCGCACACACCAGCCCGTTCACTTCCAGCTCTTCCACGCTACCGTAGGAACCCACTCCCAGCTGCTTGCCTGTGGGGCGCACATCGGGAAGTACGAACCGCTGCAGCCCGGGGTTGCGTTGGAAAGATTGTCTTCTGCCCGCCATCAATCGCCTTCGTTTGGCGTAATTCTTACCGAAAAGTGGGTGGATCTAAATGGATTTGTGGGTGTGGCTATTGGGTCACGGGGTAAAAGACGAAATTTAAGGAAAAATCCCATGTGTCACTCATGGGAAAGAATTACGTTGCCATTCCCATGAGTCACTCATGGGAACGAATTATGTCACTTGGACCTTGGGTTACTCATAGAATTACGTGCTTTCACTGCACATAAAATTATGCCCAAAACTATGCACAACATGTGGTCTTATATAGGGAAAGAATTACGTCTTTTGCCTCAGAATGCTCCTATGAAATTGTCAAATAATTGGCTATGAATCTCATTTACATCCCTTGGGAGTCACCAGAGGGGTACCCTGTTCTTATTTTGAATCAATTCCCCATTTATATAAAGGCAACATATAGTTATATAGGGAAAGAATTATGTCCTTGGCCTCGAAGGTAAATCCCTGTATATTCATCAGGAGATCACCTAGCCTCGTACCCAGGCCGTTCATTAGGAGAAAGGAACTGCCTGGGTACGAGGCTAGAGATCACCTGGAGCATTTTTAAAACTTTTGTAACCTGTAGGCAAGAGCAGAGTAGCTCCAAGGGGTATCCCGGTGACTTAACAAAGTGAAAAAAGATATCACACTCTATCTATCTTACTATATAGGACTCACTGAAGCACACACTTGACACATAGTACTGAAGGTACACCTACTTCAAATGTATCACACTGAAAGTTATCAAAAACTAGAGGTGGACAAGATCTGGAAACGAGGCTAAGTCTGATGCTGCAGTTGTGGTTATTCTTATTCAAGAGTGATTATAGTCTCGGTTCCCAAGTCATTCCTGGACTGAGATATAACGGCAAGTGAAAATGTGGTGCCTGATCCACTGTCGGCGCTGAAATTCTAAATACTGCCCACTACTCTTAGAGCCATTTCCCCCAGAGTTTCCAGCTTTCTTAAACACGGACTCATTGTTAGAACAGACTAGATTGACTTTTCATTGTCCCTGGTATTAAATATAATATTATAGTCTCGCGGAGCCAGACTCTCACACTCTAGCCTAAAGACTTATAGTGGAAAGCGTATGTCTCGTCTTAAAATTTGTTAATTTACGTTTTTTGTTTACTTATATGAAGTAGACTGAAATTTACTGTAATATAAATCACCTGACGAATTTCCAGTTGCAGTCTCGCTCAATCAACGCTCCTGATCGCATGGCAAGTCCATAGAGGGGGTGTGGCAGTAATATTCCAAGTTAATGATGATGTCACATGAGAACCAAACCATGGCTCTTGCAACTTGTTTGACAGCAGAAAGGGAATATAAGCACTAGTGAAATGGGCAGTGGCCTTCATGCACGCAGGAAAACACCTTCTTATGTAGCCTTGTTCCCAGGCCTTCACCATCTTACCTTCCACTCACATTCACAATAAATCCAGTCCGCTCCCATGAATGCACATTTCTCTATACCATACTACTTTTGTGTCAAGCAACTTGTGAAGGTCCGATTAGCCTCGTTCCCAGGCCTCCCCTGTTTTTGTTCTTTGGTTTGCATTCAGTTTATACACAGAGGTGGAAGCAAACCAAAGAACAAAAACGGGGAGGCCTGGGAACGAGGCTAGGTCTGTATATCCAGATAGCTTGAAATGGCATAAAACAAAATGGTGGTTACAAAATTTACAACACAGGAAACAGTATAATAATTAGTGCATGCATAGACAAAGTTAGAAGGTTAGGAAAGCGTTAATTAACTCAAACAGTAGGCACATGCTCAAGGTAAATCCACCGTGTTCTGCTAAAGGGTAAATTTATCCTGCTCTTGAGGCTTCTTAATCCAGGTGGAGCCACAGTTCTGCTTATACAGTTCAAACATTTTCTCTTTAGACAGCTGGTACTCTGTTGCTAGGGCCTTCAGCTGCCCATAGGTGCAGTTCTTGCGCAACAGTAGAGCAGTAACATTGGGTTTCGCATGAGAGTCAGGTTGCGGTGCCTTTGCGTTATCGTCGGAAAACTTTTGAGTAAAAGGCAGCGAACTGGAAGCCACTTTTGTCTGTTTCCCTAAGCCTGGAGGAGGGTGGGGGTGTTTCGATGTCACCTGGACTGGCACAAGCTTCCTGTCAAGTGCTCTCTGTTTGATGTGGTCACAAGCCAGCGAATCCCACAGCGTAAGGAAATTCTCAAACAATAACTGCTTGCAAAGTCGTGATGGAACCATATTCTCCAGTTTTCCCGTGCGACAATTAATGACTTCAGTTTCCGTGTCACCCCATGACCAGTTTAGACTGGAGTTTGGAGATTTGAGGGTGTTGCGGGCAGCAGGGTTCGAAGTGCCGTGGAGAAGAGGAAGATTAGCAATGTAGGTGTCAGGAAGGTCGCTGATTGTACTGATTCGTGAGTACACCGCTCGCATCAAGTGTTGCTCGTTGTACAAACTACCGATGATGATAGATTTGAAGTAAATCGGTTCAACGTACAGCGAGAGGAGGGAGCCTTGTACACCGAGAACATTCCAGCGTGCTAGCTTATCACTACAAGACATTGTATGCAGGCGGATCTCTCCAGAGAGAATGCCATCCCACGTCTGGATCTGATTTTCAGCCAGAATCGTCCCCTCGCCAGCCTCAATCTTGACCCGAGCTACTCCCCGAGATTGACGATTGGGATGGGCATCTTCGAGCACAATTTTCTCATCCATTGGTGAGAACACTCGTGCATCTCCACACGGTGACGTACTGATGTAAAGATGGAAAGATATGCCTGCTTTCACACCAAATTTTCCTGATGGCTTTCTCTCAAAAATGGACGCCTCCACTTGGTCCTTGGCACACAGTTCCAGTTGAGCATACACAAATCTATTAAGAGCCCTTCTTACGATAACTTCTGCGTGACAGTCGTTGACAGCTAGACCCGAATCACTGATATACTCACCACTGATGCACTTTGTCCCTGTTCCCAACGCAACGACCTCCCCGCCGACCTCACCCGACACCATCCCCATACCAGAACTCCCTTTCATCATGACAACAGCTGCAATAACCTTCTTGAGACTCTCTGAAGTGCCCGGAATTCGTGACACAAGCTCGGTAAATTTTTCCTCACTGAGAAAAGCAATGCGGTCTGCTAACATCCTCGCAACATCTGGAGCGAGAGGCTGCTCGGACCCCGGCTCACGTGACGCATGAGGGCCAAGATTCTTAACGTTGTTGAGGTATTGCAAGGCAGCTTCAGCGGCAGCTGCTTTCGCTTTCTTCTTTGTCGATCCTACGCCATTAAACTCCCATCCCCGTATTGCGACAGAGTACTCAAACTGCCTGGCGTGCGGAGGACCTATTTCCCCTCGTGGAAAGAACATGGCGCCCTGGTACTTCTGCGTCAGTTCTGTAACTGGGTGGACAAGTGACACGGAAGGGGAGGGGTCAATACGAGCTCGTTTTGCTTCTGGTTCACTGAGCTCTTGGTCGTTGGCTAAAGGTTGCCGCACATCTTCATAGAGTAGGGAGAGAGGGAGGAAACAGTTAATAAACATTTACAAATTCCAACTGGTCTTCGTCAGACATATGAAGTTGCATTCCTAGCAGCTGTTTCCTAATGGTATTCATAGTCCAAGATAGAGGGTAGTTGGAAATCTTTACCAGTTAGTATTCCTATTGTAGTCCTGTTACTGAGTGCGTATAGCTGGAAATATAGGCAGCTTTTAAATTTGGCGGTTTGGCCCCAAACCGACCACAAAAAAATTTTGGCGGAATTTAAATTAAGTGTCTCAGGTCTGTTTATCAAGGAGCGTTGCCATCTCTCACTTGATGCACTTGAACAAAGCCATGAGTTTGCAAAGATACAAGAAATAAAACTGGCAGCGTGGGTAAACGTACTGCAAGCGGCAGAAAGCTGGGCAGGGCCTGGGAATGAGGCTAGGTAAACGGGGCAAAGTGTGCTACTGCATGCATTACATCATTACACATTGCGTACAAAATGATATTGGTGAATTTTAATTTGGCAGTTTCAACCCCAATCACCAAACCGCCAAATTTAATTCCCTGTCAAATTTTCCAGCTATGCAGTATGTTCCTATCGTTACTAAATATATCTTTTGGTCACAACAATCAGTTACAACATAGCCTCGTTCCCAGGCTCTTGTGCGGGGGAGGAGGAAAGAGAGCCTGGTACACACTGTTCGTGCATGCGCCAAGTTCCCTTGGTAACCTGCATACTACTCCGCTACACTAAAATTACGGTCAATTTCTGTTTTACCTCCTGAAAGGTTGCACTGCATGGTTATACTCCCTGTGGGACACATACGGGCACTTTTAAAGTCAAATACAGTATCGCTTTGACGGTAACAGTCTGCATTGCTTCGTTCGAGGCGATCAGTGAACTTCAAAGGGAAAGATTGTGTCATTCACGTGCCGCAGCGTTTAGCTGGAATGGACGACCACATGGACAATTCCTGCTAGTGAAGAGCTGAATATCTTCGTCGCTCCCTCGTCATCGTCTACACAGAGCGTGGTCAGTGGCAGGCATCTTTTATGCGGGAGAAGTCGGCATGCCGGAGGTTAGTGTAACGGAGCATATTTTATGGAAATTTCCAAATTCCCAGAAATCCTGGGGGAACTGAGCATGCGCAAACAGTGTGTACCAGGCTCTTTTTTCTCCACCGAGAGCCTGGGAACGAGGCTAGTTACATGTACAACATGCACAGAAGACTTTTCTCAGCTTACCCTCCGCTGGCAGTGTCCCCCCGTCCCGTGGAATGTGCAACAGGATAGGCTCCTCTGGGATGGTAGGAGGTGGAGGCCACACACTGGTGCAGAAGTTTTCAGGTGCACTGTCAGACGTGAAGTCTATCTCACCTGCAAGGGAGTTAGTAGTGTGTTAGTAGTCACTTGCTTAAACACACCTCTATTGGTGACACAGCTATTGGTCTACCCAAAGATAAAAACTACACACTACCAGGGTGATTTTTTCCTGGGGGGGAGGGGAATGTAGATGCGTGCATGCGTCGGTACACCCACTAGGGTTTTAGTGAAATTCTGGACATATTTAAGGACAAGAAACGTCAGATTCAGCTATAATACATTAAGTCTCTAGTTATGCTCCCTATTGTAGCTGTGGAGGCAACTATGACATCAAAATTTTAGATTTCTGGGGGGGGGGGGGGGGGGATCCCAGTGGCCCTCCCTTCTGTATGAAACTTATATATAACCGTGCCTACAATACTAAAAAAATGACTGGAGAATACAGAAACATCCAATAGATGGTTTTTGCCCTCCGGAAGTGAAGCCACGCCCCATGAAACCCATCCATAGGTCTAGGTATATAGCTAGATCATAATGAGCATGATTCACACTTGGTGCGCATCATTTAGAAATCAGCTCCTATTGTGCATAGTCTATTGATAGCAATCATACCTGCTCCCTGTGCTCCCAGCGTCAGACGGACGTTGTACATCTCGTTGAGCGCGTTTGCGGCGGCTGCTTGCTTAGCGAGCTTCTTGGAGCGACCCTTTCCCACGTATTCCCTCCCGAGTACATCTACGGCCATCACAAACTCCTTCGCGTGCGCAGGTCCCTTCTCACTCTTCAGTTCATACTTGCAGCCGGAATGGTAGGAGTTGAGCACCATGCAAGGGTTGCTGCCCTGACCTAAAGACGCCATCTTTCGGAAAAAAACACCTCGTGCGCGTGTCGATAATGGAGAAAATCCTGTAATTAGATCATACGGGGGTTTCCCCGCGCACTGCCCGTGAAGATGGGGGAACATCATAAGGAGTCAGATGTCTTTGTTGACGAACCATGTACTCCATCAGCTTGTAAAAGGCCAAGACTGGACCAAAGTGATTTGACCTCTGTCAAAATAAACCAATCAGATTTGAGCTCCATCAAAACCGACCAATCAGATTTGACCTCCATCAGTGATCAGCTGCTGTCAATAGAACACCACATGTGTGAGGAACTGGGCCGTCTCAACTTCTCTCCACCTGTCACTCATATCTACAACCCCCTGGACTATGCTGCTGAGACACACCGGTGCTATGTCCATCGCTATGGCAACAGTAAGAAGAGGGTGCTATTTCTCGGAATGAACCCTGGTCCATTTGGGATGGCTCAAAATGGGGTGGGTGAGTTACTGTGTTCATAGGCTAGGTCTACTGGGAGATGTGGTTCATTAAGTGTGCCCTGGGTAGTCATTTTCATACTCCCCCAGACTTGGTCTCGCAAGCAAGGCCCACTTCTGCTAAAAAGGGAAGGGTCTGGTGAACTGTGTATACAAGCCATGTCCCACCAGAATGCAATTAGCTTGATGACGTAACCAGATTTCAAATAATGCACTCTTGAATTACCTGTTGCGGAGTAACCACGCTCCTCGCGAAGTATAGTCGAAGTGTTTTTACAGTTCCTGCAGTAGCGGAAAAGATGTCCTAGCTCCCTGTTGTCGTTTTCAAGACAGCTATTGCTACTCAAATGGTGATGTAATGTGTCATGTGACAAAATACTGCAATGTGATTGTACCACACTGTACAGTGCGGTGGGACATGACTTGTGTACGCAGTTCACCAGACCCATCCCTTCTCTTGCGGAAGTGGGTCGGGCCTGCGAGACTCCCCTAGACTATGGGAGCCCATCACCCTCTGATACTCTAGAAGTGGTGTATTTGTAAGTGAGTAATTCACATTTGATCATACAGGTCACATTTGATCATACAGGTCCCATTTGGCGACTCAAAATCTGTGAGGGAGTGGTTACAGATATCCGGCACCGTTGCCAAGCCAACAACGGAACACCCAAAGAGACCAATCCAGGGTCTTGATCTAGCCAAGATTGAAGTCTCCGGCTCAAGATTCTGGGGGTTGATGCAGTCATTGTGTGGAGAACCAGACATCTTTTTCAGAAACTGTTACGTCCATAACTATTGTCCACTTTGCTTCATGGCTGCTTCTGGTAAAAATATCACTCCACCAACGCTGAAAGTTGGAGAGAGAGGTCCACTGCAGGAAATTTGTGACCGGTTTCTTGTTGAGGTTGTGAGATTGTTGGAGGTCGAGTGGGTAGTCGGGATTGGGAAGTATGCAGAAGAAAGGACCAGAGTGGCTTTAGGGAAGAGCCGAGTTAGGATGGAGGGAGGAGGAGGAGGAGGAGAGGGAGTAAGCGGAGGAAGGGGAGGAGGAGAGGGAGTAAGAGGAGGAAGTGGAGAAGTAGAGAGAGGAGAAAGAGGAGGTGGGAGGGAGGTGAAGGTGTGTTTCATCACCCACCCCAGCCCCATCAACCCAGCTGCAAACAAAGACTGGACTGGACTGGTAACTTCACAACTCTCTGACCTAAGAATCCTGGATATCATTAGGGGTGACTTGTAGCACAGCTCTGTATCATCACAAATGCTTTTAATAAAACCTCTCTTCTAGCTGGAAATACACACATTTTTGATTTTATGAGGTGAAAATAGCAGAAAGTGAAAAGTCAGCAGTTGCTGGGAATCGAACTCAGGGCATCATGTGATCATCAGCTGACATAGCTCATGTGATCGTCAGCTGACATAGCTCATGTGATCATCAGCTGACATAGCTCATGTGATCATCAGCTGACATAGCTCATGTGATGCTCTAATGTTTCATGGCTTTCAATTAGAACTGTTTGGGGTTTAAGCCATGCACACCAGTTTAACAAAGGCTGTATAGAGTATGCACGAAATTGTTGTTTGTGGGTGACTTGTTGAAGGTCTTGGGACACTTTGTAGCCTTCCCAGATCAACTGAATCCTTGCCAGCTTATCAGTTGCATAATATGCGTGTACCAAGAGCGCATAAGAACGGGTGGCTAGAGTAAGAGCGTGTAACTCCAATAGAAGCCCGTAGTCCGGTCAAAATTATTTAACTGTTACTAAAAATAGAACACCTGGCACATGCTTAGCAACAACGACTTATGTCTACGCACAGCTGCGCAGTATGTGTTACTATTTATAGTAACAGTTCAATAATTCCGACCGGTTTCAAATTTACGTAGTTACACGCTCGTACTCTAGCCGCCCGTTCTTATGTGCTCTTGATGTACGCAATGTGACTGAAAAGGAGCTTGGGAAATAGAATTGGCGCCCTCATTATAGAAGTCCCTTAAATAGATAGGGTAGTCAGATCACTCAATCAGTCTAACATTCAAAACACTGTACACGTGCACCGAAAAATCATGATGTGTATAATAAGAGCTTCCACAAACACCCTCAGTATCTCCATAATATATGGTCTAACATATGCAACATCAAACTATCTCCATAACAACACGTCCCTAGAACTCCAAATAATTATATAACTGAAAAATTGATGAATATAGCTCCTGTACATATACAGTAATAAAGCTCCATATAAAAGTGGTCCAAAAATATCTTATGTCCTTAAACATCAATATCTCGTCCCAATCTCTCCACCTCGTCCAAGACAAAATCCATGTCTTCCTTTGTGGCTCGGGGAGCGGTCAGCGTCATTCTGAGGAAGTTTGGGAGGTCTTGTAATGGCTGATAGTTCATCATCATAGTCCCCTCCGCCACCATCCTGGCCTTCACTATGGGGGCAACCTACAATAGTATACAATAGTATACAAGAGTATGCAAGAGTATGCAAGAGTATGCAAGAGTATAACAAGAGTATACAAGAGTATAACAAGAGTATGCAAGAGTATAACAAGAGTATACAAGAGTACACAAGAGTATAACAACAGTATACAAGAGTATAACAAGAGTATGCAAGAGTATACAAGAGTATAACAAGAGTATGCAAGAGTATAACAAGAGTATACAAGAGTACACAAGAGTATAACAACAGTATACAAGAGTATAACAAGAGTATGCAAGAGTATACAAGAGTATAACAAGAGTATGCAAGAGTACACAAGAGTATACAAGAGTATAACAAGAGTGTACAGAAAGTGTACAAGAATATACCAACCTTTGCGAGTCTTTGTCTCCGCTCCTGCCCATCAGAACACTGCCTCAGGCAAGGTGGGATGTACCAAAAGGGCACATGTGTGTACTCCGGCTGAAGAAGACAATTTCCAAGTTAGCCAAGTAACTAGTAATGGCCCTCCCCCCTTTTACTGTACCGCAAGCAATGGGTAAGCAAAGCTTCAGGATTGAGAGCCATATTTATCTACATAGGAACACACGTACCTCAACCACCAGCTCAAAACCCTCACGCTCCTTGATCTTGCCAGCAAGATACTTGGCCAGTCCAATTGAGTGGTCGATGCGTTGCTCAAAACCAGACGTACCCTGGAGGAAAAGCATGTCACATGAGCTTGCCACTCTTACTGACCAATCTGAATGCTTGAATTCAGTCACATGACCTGACCATTCTTACTGACCAATCAGAATGCTTGAATTCAGTCACATGACCCACCTTCTGTTTCCACATGAGCCATAGTTTGAAGACATCATTGAGTCGACCACACTGGATACTCTTGTCCCCGGTATCGTAGGAGACATCATAGCTCACCTGAGCACAAGGGAGAGGGGGGAGACTTATTATGACGGTATGGGTGTGGTCAAAATTCATTGATGCATATCTCTCATATCTTCACTATATATACACCATCCTCATACCATACTAGGGTAAGATTACTGAGTTTTACAGGGATATACCAGATTTGCAAACTTTGAGGGCTAGCTTTCCTATAACGTTTTTGTATACTCCTGTATACTACTGTATACTCCTGCATACTCCTGTATACTACTGTATACTACTGTATACTCCTGTATACTCCTGCATACTCCTGTATACTACTGTATACTACTGTATACTCCTGTATACTACTGTATACTCCTGCATACTACTGTATACTCCTGCATACTACTGTATACTACTGTATACTACTGTATACTCCTGTATACTACTGTATACTACTGTATACTCCTGTATACTACTGCATACTACTGTATACTACTGTATACTACTGTATACTCCTGTATACTACTGTATACTACTGCATACTACTGTATACTACTGTATACTCCTGCATACTACTGTATACTACTGTATACTACTGCATACTACTGTATACTACTGTATACTACTGTATACTCCTGTATACTCCTGTATACTACTGTATACTCCTGCATACTCCTGTATACTACTGTATACTACTGTATACTCCTGTATACTCCTGCATACTCCTGTATACTACTGTATACTCCTGCATACTACTGTATACTACTGCATACTACTGTATACTACTGTATACTACTGTATACTCCTGCATACTACTGCATACTACTGTATACTACTGTATACTACTGTATACTACTGTATACTCCTGCATACTACTGTATACTACTGCATACTCCTGCATACTCCTGTATACTACTGTATACTACTGCATACTACTGTATACTACTGTATACTACTGTATACTACTGCATACTACTGTATACTACTGTATACTCCTGTATACTACTGTATACTCCTGTATACTCCTGTATACTACTGTATACTACTGTATACTACTGCATACTCCTGCATACTCCTGTATACTACTGTATACTCCTGCATACTCCTGTATACTACTGCATACTACTGCATACTACTGTATACTACTGTATACTACTGTATGCTCCTGTATACTACTGTATACTACTGTATACTACTGCATACTACTGCATACTCCTGTATACTCCTGCATACTACTGTATACTACTGCATACTACTGCATACTACTGTATACTACTGTATACTACTGCATACTACTGCATACTACTGTATACTACTGTATACTACTGTATACTCCTGCATACTCCTGTATACTCCTGCATACTACTGTATACTACTGCATACTACTGCATACTACTGTATACTACTGTATACTACTGTATACTACTGCATACTACTGCATACTACTGTATACTCCTGCATACTACTGTATACTACTGTATACTCTTGTATACTCTTGTATACTATTTACCTTGTCTTGCTGGAAGAGGTAGTCAGCTCTTGTTGAGTTACAGTTCTGTAGCACTCCGTTATGTTGGAGCAAGATGGCCGAACACTGGAGGGGCACGTTGAGAGACTTGTGGGGGTTCCAAGTTACAGAGTCCACCCTGGGGGGAAGGGAGGGAGGGGGGAGGGGGGGGAGCAGTGTGACAGTGTGAGGAGTGAGGGGGGAAGAATGCAAGTGGGGGGAGAGAGGATGTGTGTGTGGGGAATGAGAGGGAGAGGAGGAGGATGCAGGAGGGAGGGGGTGACTGACCTCTCAATTCCGTCCAATAGCTTCCTGTGTGTTCGTGACACGAGTGCAGATGCTCCAAATGCTCCCTGTGAAACACCGATAAATCATGCAGTGGAATCAATCGAGTCATTCCTAGGTCGATCAACCAATCAGAATCACCAATCAATCAATGACTTGAGTAATCAACCTCATTTGTAACATCAGTTGAATCAGTTGGATCAATCATGAATCACTGCTAAAACGATCAACCAATCAGCTTACATCAACGTGTAACCAGACCGAATGCTTCTCACAGACGTCCGCTATTTCATTGATTGGATCAAACGCTCCCAACACTGTAGTACCAGCAGTGGCCATCACTACCAGTGGGCACATTCCCTGTGAGGAGGGGAGGGGGTGGAGGAAGGAGGAGGGAGGAGTAGGGAGGAGGAAGAAGAGAAGGAGGGAGAGAATGAGAGGGGGTGGGAGGAAGGAAAAAAGAATAAATAGTAGTAGAGGAGGCCGATCAAAGGGAAGGAGAGGAAAGTTAGTGTGATTTGGATCTTTAGCACACCTGCGACTTCACTTTAGCAATGTTCTTCTCCAAGTCTTCCACAATCATCTTGCCCCTATTGTGATTACATCATGATTACACCATCATAATCACATCTCTGGTTATAAAATAGAATCAAGCTTTGCCTTATATGGTAATAATCATGTCTACCTCTTGTCACACTTGACACGAATGACATGGTCTGTTCCAATCCCCATAATGATGGCCGACTTTTGAGCAGAATAGTGGCACTGTGTGAAGGAGGGAGGGAGGGAGGGAGTGGGAGGAAAGGAGAAAGGGGAGAGAGAAAGAGGAGGAGGAGGGGGGAAAAGGGAGGGGGAGAAAGGAAGAGTGTGAGGGGGAAGGGATAAGAAATGGAGGAGAGCAGTCATTGCATTCGTCCACCACAAAAGCTTGTGCGGATTTCCGGTATGAGGCAGTCAGACTAGCCTCGCACCCAGACCATTTGGTAGATTAATGGTATGGGAATGAGGCTGTGTATTCCCAAACCTGTTCTGATGCAAATATTGTCATCTGCGGCAATGACGAGATTCCTTTCGTTTTGGTCTCTGGAAACCGATGGTAACGAGCGGCCATGAAGGCATACAGGTTCGAGATTGACCCCCCAGGAGAGAAAAGTCCGTCGCCACAGCGCCAGCCAATCAGCTCTCTCATCTTCTGCAATACTTGGCTCTCCATTAGCGAGAACACTGGGGCCATTTCAAATGTGTACCTATGTGTGTGTGTGTGTGTGTGTGTGTGTGTGGTGTTATTTTTCAAATGCACACCCACCTGAGGGGGGAAAAGCACCTCAAACAAGCACGACCCCCTCCCCACACACACACACACACACGTGCATCCCCCACTCCTACAGATACTCCCCCACTCCCTCCCCACCTCCCCAAACACACATACACACACACATGCTGGTGTTGGTAGCTGCTGCGAGGAAGAGGCCGAGCATTCCTGTCTCATCCACACCAGAAAACAGCTGGTTGTAAAACCTTGGGTGTGCTACGGGTGTGTGAAGGAGAGAAGGGAAGAGAGGGAAGGAGAGCGGGAAAAGAGAGAAGGAAAGAGGGATAAGGGGAGAAGAAAGGGAAGAAGCAAAAGGAGGTGGGGGTAAGAGGGGGGAAGGAAGAGGTGGAGAGCAAGGAGAATGGACAACCATGATGGCAGACAACATGGAGGCTTACCTGTGTGCACAGAGTAGTCGAGAGCTGTTCTGCACAGCTGCAGAATAGTCTCGTCACTCACTCCCTCCTCTGGGAGGTCAAAGTTCATCAGTTTACGCAATTCATCAGGACTCTTGAAATCAACAACCTTGTGTGTGTGTGGTGTGGAGAGGTGTGTGAGAGGTGTGGGGAGGTGTGGGGAGGTGTATTTCACATATATCCAATCCACCCTGCTGCTATGATCTCTTAACTTGATAAAGTACTATCCCTCCACCCCTCTACCCCTCCACCCCTCTACCCCTCCACCCCTCCACCCCTCCACACCTCACCCACACACACACCTTGCTACTACGATCACTATACTTGATGAGGTACTCTCGAATGAGTGATGTCACGTCACTGAACAGCTGCTCATGTTCCAGACTTTGTGGAGCTGCTTGTGTTGCCATGGTTACCACACCAGTTCGGTTAATCAACCTTGAAACCAGGAATCTGAGAGAAGAAGGAACACTTGAATATTATTTTTGTTGTAATGCCTTTTACATATAATGCTATTAATTATTTTGATTAATTTGATAATTAATGTTGTGACAATATTAATTAATGCTATCAGGCTCTTCCTCCCACGTGTCCTGGGGCAAACTAGCATTACAAAATTACCTGAACAGAAATGTACAATTTCTGCATTATTTCTAACTTAGCCTCGTTCCCGGGTCTTCCCACCATCCAGTTTTTGATTGGTTAATTTCAGTATGCAAACTGTTAGTGATCAAAAGCTGGACAGTGGGAAGGCCTGGAAACAGGGCTAGTTCTAGTAACTCATATCTGCATAAAGAAAGCTTGCTGCATTATATGCACTTTCTTCGATCATCTGAAGAGCTCAATGATATATCTATAGACCCTATTGAGTGGCAAGGAACAATGACAAATTGTACAGCGGGTCCTGCAAAAATGCAAAAACTGAGTCACATTTCTGCCCAGAACGCACAAGGTCTCAACAGGATCTACTGCTCACCGGAACGCTTGCCTGCATCGTGGCTTGCCTGTAGCTAGGTATTTCCCCTCATGCACATTGTACGCAATGTCACTTCGATGAAAATCAATCAATACACAGAGAAAATAGAAACAGTCGAGTGTGCTCAGTTACCCATACCTGAGGTCCTTTAAAAAAGCTCATTTTGCTAATCAAAATGATTGCATAACAGCTTTCATTTCACAATGTAATTGTAGCTAAGGCCTATGATAGCTATACACACTGCTTTGAGAGAAAAGATGAAATCTTACAAGCTCTTTTAATACCAAAAAGCCAGTCTTCCGAGGAGAGGAGGAGAGGAGGAGGAGGAAGAACAGTAAAAAAAAAAACACTTTACAATGGAAGCAACCGGTTGAGACCACAAGGGTCACCTTACAACTGCAAACTGAGGTGGCATTAATTTGAGCATCCATATTTTCTGAATAAAGAAAAGTTTCGGCCCCAAACTTGGAAGTTTTATTGGCTTCCATATGAGTTACACGTATACACTGTAGAACACAGAAACTGGTCATGAGTGCGTGCTGACACGTGTGGGGGGCGTGCACCCTGCCACACTACTCGTCGTGTTAGCACAAAGAAGAGAGACCTACTTAGGAGCTTAACTTACCTCTTGCAGACTGCAGTGCCAGTGGTAGCTCCAATGCGCAACATGTAGTCTTCCCGTTTGGACCGCTTTATATGGACTACTGTGCACTGTGTGAGTGACCTTGATCACGTCGAGTTATACGGCAAGCCACGCCTCCTAGCTAAGGCAGCCGTGTGGCGTGGGTGCACTGAGTCGTGCTGCGGTTTCCGTTACTGCAGACACGCGACCCACGTCTCAAGGTCAGCACAGGTCACAGTGGGTCACTCTCGGAAAGATGCGGAAACACTGTACTATGCACCCCCTCCACCGCTAACCTTAGTCACGTACCACATGGTCACGTTGTATGCTCCCCAGCTCTTATAGTCTCGCGAAGCCACAATTTCACACGAAAAACGAGACAGTTCTTTCTTGCATGTACCACACACTAGTTGCACGAAGCCAGACTCACGATTTCGTGTGAGTTCGGCTTCGCGAGACTGGCTATAGGAATGTCTTGGCTTACTTGGTAGGGGGAGGGGGGCAAGTGGGGTATTAACATAGCGAGAAACCACTTCAAGACTTTTAACTGCATCTCTGCTTTAGTGCAGAAAGACCAGACTCCCCCTCCCCAACTTTGTGTGTGTGTGTGTGTGTGTGCACGTGTGTGTGTGTGTGTGTGCACACGCGCGTGTGTGTGTGTGCACGTGTGAGTGTGAGTGTGTGTGTGTGTGTGCGTGCGCGCGCACGTGTACATGTGTGTGTGTGTGTGCAAAAGTCTGGTCCTGCCACAAAATGCCAAACCAAACGGTTGTCTGTACAAGTAAACACTATGTAATGAATACAACATACACAAGAAATGTACATTGCAGAAAAAAAAAAAAAACTCTCGACAATCTGCACTATAATACAAGTAAAATAGAGAGTAAATCCACATGGGTTATTAGCTATTGCTTCGTATGTAGACTGTCTCAATTCTCACTAGACAAGCGCGGGGATTTTTCTCGTCTTTCTTCCTCTTCCTCTCCAGACTCATCTTGAAGAGTAGCAAATCGGCTCGGTTGGCTAAAGGTCTGTTGTGTGTGTACACGCGTGTGTGTATGGTGTGTGTGGTGTGTGTGAGCAAAGCAGGAGCATTACAGCGTTGCTCATGTACTGACGCCAAACAAAGCTCTAGAAAAGCTAAGTGAGATGACTTAATAAAATGGCCCTCAAGTTCTATGGTTCACATAGCTGTACTAGCCTCATTCCCAGGCTCTCCCCGCAAACGAAAAATCGAAAGGAAAGGGGAGAGGCTGGTAAAATTTATCACGTGAGAAACGTCATAGGTAGAGAGAACTTAATTACAAGTGGGCGAACGAATGAACTCGCCCACGCTTGATGGATACTCGTTCTGTTGCGAAAGCTTTATGGCTGACAGAACGGGACTAGGCAGCACTATGCAGTACGGCAAGCTATGGTGAGCGTATTCAGAGCGTACATTCGAAAATCACGCTAACTTACTCGCTTACCTAGGCAAACTGACCGCTGTATACCCCGGAGAATGGCTTTCAAGGCGCTATTAAATGCCAAGGTGGCCCTTTCCTAGGCTTTGCTCAAGTCTTCTCTGCCCTTATTGTTCGAAAAAAAATGCCAGAACGGGCTCCTACTAAAACGCGGCTACGTGTACAGTCGATTATCGATCGATCCGCAATTATGTGTGTGGGCACATTGACAATCCGCCTACGCTCAATTACATGTAAGTCCTCTCTACCTTCTCTCTACCCTCTATGTCACGTGATAAATTATTCCAGGCCCTCTCCCGCTTTTCCGTACTGCAAGTGACGGAAAGCTGGGCGGGGCCTGGGAACGAGGCTATAGCTATACATGAAGGTTAATAAGAAAGAAAAATGATCACATCTGAGTATACTGAGTTTTACTAGATCATTACTTAGTATGCAAGAAACCCTCTGCACTCACTGGCGCTTGTGGTTCTTCAACTCTTTTGAGTATTGTCTTGGGGGTATCTCTGTCTGGTCTGCTGCCACCTAATGAAACGGGTTTCCCCCTTGACCAGGCATTCATAACCGGGGCACTAGTCCTCCTTCCCCCCTCTGGCTGCTGTTTTCTTCTGTCCCTCTCACTAGAATCAGCTCGTTTGGCACGATCTTGGTCACGATCACGGTTCAGAGGTAGTCTATCGTCACTGTCACCAGCTGTAAGGAAAAGAACACACTCATATTTTAGCCTTGCTCCAGGTCTCCATATATTGCCTCCAGTACAGTAGAAACTCGATTATACGGGACTGAGCCTAGATAGCGAAATAGTCTGTGATCGATCATCAATGCACACTTAGCGTAGATCTCCATCTTAGTGTCAAGAACTCATCTCCTCACCTTTGGAGGCCGCGTGGCAGGCCTACCTTGCCGTTTGGAAAGCATAGCATGTGCAGCAAGAGCATCTTGCTCACGGTCGACTTTCACACGCAATACGCTAATCGTTAACTGTAAGATCACGTGACAGTCTCAACTGAAATTGAGAAAGTATCCTCATTCCAGTTTGTTGCTAAGCAACAGATAACATTGCATCAAGCTTTGTGATCAATGCTGTCAGTACAATGAACCACTAACCTGGTCTGCCCCTTCCCCTTCCTCGTCCAATCCCTTTTGGTCTGTCACGATCTGGTCCTCCCACTCGTCTCTCCTCTCCCTCATGAGACCCCCTCTGCCTCCCTCCCCGACCAATCCCCCTGGACTCTTGATACCTGTCTCCACTCCCACTGCTTTCATTCTCATCTCTTCTCTCTCCACGGTCACTCCATCTGTCTCCCCTTTCCCCTCGGTCGCCTCTCTCGTATCTTTCTCCCCTTTCCCCTCGATCACCTCTCTCATGTCTTTCTCCCCTTTCTCCTCGATCACCTCTGTCAAATCTTTCTCCCCTTTCTCCACGATCACTTCTGTCAAATCTTTCTCCCCTTTCTCCACGATCGCCTCTGTCAAATCTTTCTCCCCTCTTCCCTCGATCGCCTCTGTCAAATCTTTCTCCTCGTTCGCCTCTTTCATATCTTTCCCCCTGGTCAAATCTTTCTCCTCTCTCCCCTCGATCATCTCGGTCAAATCTTTCTTCTTTCTCTCCTCGATCACCTCTTTCATACCTGTCTCCTCTTTCCCCTCTGTCGTATCTTTCTCTTCTCTCCCCTGGGTCACTTCGGTCATACCTGTCCCGGTCTCTTCTCCCACCTCGTTCACTCCATCTATCTCCCCTTTCTCCTCTGTCTCCCCACCTATCACCTCTCTCTCCTTGTTCACTTCGATCAAATTTTTCTCTCCTATCTCCCCTCTCCCCTCGTTCGCTTCGATCAAATTTTTCTCCCCTATCTCCCCTCTCCCCTCGTTCACTTCGATCAAATATTTCCACCCTATCACCTCTCTCGCTTTGACCACCTTCATCCTTTCTTCGCTCTCCTCGCTCTTCTCTTTCATTCAACCTGCCATCTTCATCATCCTTGTCCCCTCTCTCCTCTTCTTCCAGCTCCTTGTCCCTTTCCTGAAACAATCAAACATTTGAGGAGTTAGTTAACAAGGCTACAACAGTACTTCCTTCCACAGAAGTTCACTTCCACTTCTCTTTTCCCTCTCCCTTTCTCTCCCCCCCCCCCCCCCCCCCCCAGATCCTTCTACCCTAGTGCTTCCCTTCTCACCTCCCTTCTACCAATCTCCCTCCCTAGCTTCTCACCCCCCTCCTTTCTACCAATCTCCGTCCCTTCTCACCTCCCTTCTACCAATCTCCCTCCCTAGCTTCTCATCCCCTCCCTTCTACCAATCTCCGTCCCTAGCTTCTCATCCCCCTCCCTTCTACCAATCTCCGTCCCTAGCTTCTCATTCCTCTCCCTTCTCACCCCCCTCCCTTCTTCCAATCTCCCTCCCCTTCTCACCTCCTTTCTACCAATCTCCCCCCCCCTTCTCACCTCCTTTCTACCAATCTCCCCCCCCTTCTCACCTCCCTTCTACCAATCTCCCTCCCCTTCTCACCTCAATCTCCCTCCCTAGCTTCTCATCCCCTCCCTTCTACCAATCTCCCTCCCTTCTTCCAATCTCCCTCCCTAGCTTCTCATCCCCCTCCCTTCTACCAATCTCCCTCCCTAGCTTCTCACCCCCCTCCCTTCTACCAATCTCCCTCCCTAGCTTCTCACCCCCCTCCCTTCTACCAATCTCCCTCCCTAGCTTCTCATCCCCCTCCCTTCTACCAATCTCCCTCCCTAGCTTCTCATCCCCCTCCCTTCTACCAATCTCCCTCCCTTCTCACCTCCCTCCTTTCAACAAATCTCCCTCCCCTTCTCACCTCCTTTCAACAAATCTCCCTCCCCAGCACCTCACCTCTTCCCTTCTACTCTTCTCTTGCTGTTCCTTCTCCCGCAGCATTTGCTCTTTCTTCCGAAGACGCTCCTCAATCTCTCTCTCCCTACTGGCTGTGTCAACTGGTTTCGCCAAACCAAATATGGACGGCTTTTCTTTTGCTTTCTCTTGTTCTCTCTAGAAAGAGAATATCCAATCTAGATGAACATCACACATTACCCCTCTTTGCCTTTGTTACCAACCTCCTTTTTCTCCTTCGCTCTCTCCCTCTCTTTCAGAAGCCGTTCCTCAATTTCCTTCTCTTTTGCTGCTGTGTCCACAGGTTTAGCTTGACCAAATATGGAGCTAGAAGCCCCTCCTCCTCCTCCTCCTCCTCCCCCTCCTCCTCCTCCTCCTCTTCCCCCTCCTCCTCCTCCTCCTCTTCCCCCTCCTCCTCCTCCTCCTCCTCTTCCCCCTCCTCCCTCAGGCGATGCTTCCTCCAGTGGCTTTGTGCGAGGTTGAAGCTGTAGCCGGGGTCGCTCTGGGGGAAGAATATTACATCATCTCGTGAACCCCAAAATGTACAAAGCACATTAACTACCCCTCCTCCCCCCCCACACACCCACCCACACAAAGACAGACAGACAGACACACCTGCTGGCACTTGGTCTCTCCTTCTGTCCCAGTCACTATAACCCTCTGGGCTTCTTCGCTGAGGATAACGACGATCAGAGTCATAGGAATCTCTGTAGCGACGTCCTTCATCATAACGCCGAGGAGGTCCATAGTCACGATGCCGGTCATACCTAACAAAAAAGGTTGTCTGCACATCCTCCCCTTGTACAACATACAATGGGCATTAGTTAGAGTGTTCAGTGGTGGGCATTAGTTAGAGTGTTCAGTGGTGGGCATTAACTAGATTGTTCAGTGGTGGGCATTAGTTAGTGTTCAGTGGTAGGCATTAGTTAGAGTGTTCAGTGGTGGGCATTAACTAGATTGTTCAGTGGTGGGCATTAGTTAGTGTTCAGTGGTAGGCATTAACTAGAGTGTTCAGTGGTAGGCATTAACTAGAGTGTTCAGTGGTAGGCATTAACTAGAGTGTTCAGTGGTAGGCATTAACTAGATTGTTCAGTGGTAGGCATTAACTAGATTGTTCAGTGGTGGGCATTAACTAGATTGTTCAGTGGTAGGCATTAACTAGATTGTTCAGTGGTAGGCATTAACTAGATTGTTCAGTGGTGGGCATTAGTTAGTGTTCAGTGGTAGGCATTAACTAGAGTGTTCAGTGGTAGGCATTAACTAGAGTGTTCAGTGGTAGGCATTAACTAGATTGTTCAGTGGTGGGCATTAACTAGATTGTTCAGTGGTAGGCATTAACTAGATTGTTCAGTGGTGGGCATTAACTAGATTGTTCAGTGGTAGGCATTAACTAGATTGTTCAGTGGTGGGCATTAACTAGATTGTTCAGTGGTGGGCATTAACTAGATTGTTCAATGGTGGGCATTAGTTAGTGTTCAGTGGTAGGCATTAACTAGAGTGTTCAGTGGTAGGCATTAACTAGAGTGTTCAGTGGTAGGCATTAACTAGAGTGTTCAGTGGTAGGCATTAACTAGATTGTTCAGTGGTGGGCATTAACTAGATTGTTCAGTGGTAGGCATTAACTAGATTGTTCAGTGGTGGGCATTAACTAGATTGTTCAGTGGTGGGCATTAACTAGAGTGTTCAGTGGTAGGCATTAACTAGAGTGTTCAGTGGTAGGCAATAATTAGAGTGTTCAGTGGTGGGCATTAACTAGAGTGTTTAGTGGTGGGCATTAATTAACTAGAGTGTTCAGTGGTGGGCATTAATTAACTAGAGTGATGTTTCTCACCTGTCCTCTCTTCGGTAATCATCTCGACGATCATAGTAGTCATCTCGTCTCCTGCCAAAGTCTTCACCACGGTCACGATAACTGAGAATGACAGAAAATGCACAAATGAAACAATCAGCCACCCTTTCCCATCCCCTTGTCTACTCCCTCCCCTTCCCTTCCCTGTCTGTCTTCTCCCCTTTCTCTCTTCTCCCACCCCTTCCCATCTCCTTTCTCTCTTCTCCCTCTTCCCCTCTCCCCCCCTCCTTCCCCTCACCTGTCCTCTCTTCGTCCACCATACCCTCCTCTTGAGCGTGGAGGTCTGTCGTAGTCCCACCCTCCTCCTCCTCCACCATAATGACCATGGTCTCTGCTGCTGATGAAGAGAAGAACGGAGGAGAATGATGGGAGAGATGGAGGGAGGAAGAGATGGAGGGAGGAAGGGATGCAGGGAGGAAGGGATGCAGGGAGGAAGAGATGGAGGGAGGAAGAGATGGAGGGAGGAAAGTTAGAAGCATGTATTCAAGTCACACTCACACTCACTTTCTCCCTCACCAAAGGACACAAGCAGATCTCTAGTTTAACTCTTTCCCCACACCACCCTCTCCCATCACCCCTAGCATCCCTCCCTCCTCCCACATCACCCCATCACCCCATAGCACCCCTCCCTCCTCCCACACTACCCACCCTCTCCCATCATCCCATAGCATCCCTCCCTCCTCCCACACTACCCACCCTCTCCCATCATCCCTAGCACCCCTCCCTCCTCCCACACTACCCACCCTCTCCCATCATCCCTAGCACCCCTCCCTCCTCCCAACATCCCTAGCACCCCTCCCTCCTCCCACACCATCCACCCTCTCCCATCACCCCCTTCCATCACCTCACCCTCTCCTCTCATAGTAGCGGTCTCCATCATACCCATCCCCTCCATGTGGAGGAGGGCTTCTCTCTCCTCCTCCTCGTCTCCAGTCTCCTGGCGTACGATCATCCCTGTCCCTCCACCTGTCACCACCCCCTCGAGGGTCCTCTGTGAGTGAGGGTGAATAGGAAGGAGAGGAGATGGGGTGTGAGTGGGGTGGTGTATGTGGGTGGAGGAGGGGGACAATATGTGTGAGTGGAAAGGTCTGGGGTGTCATCCCAGCGTAGTTGACGGCTAGTTCATTTACTGTTCATGCATATGGTGGAGTATGGCGTGCATGCACATGAACAATCAATATTGGATTCACAGGACACATTTTGCCCAATACTATATACATGTAGGCCTTGTCAGCTGTGCTGGGGTGACCAGGAGACGGGGACGACTATCTCACACAACAAAAGCGGTCAGATGACACACACACATTTAAGGGTGCTTGATGCATGTGGGTGCTTGATGCATGTGGGTGCTTGATGCATGTGGGTGCTTGATGCATGTGGGTGCTTGATGCATGTGGGTGCTTGATGCATGTGGGTGCGATGCATGTGGGTGCGATGCATGTGGGTGCTTGATGCATGTGGGTGCTTGATGCATGTGGGTGCTTGATGCATGTGGGTGCGATGCATGTGGGTGCTTGATGCATGTGGGTGCTTGATGCATGTGGGTGCTTGATGCATGTGGGTGCGATGCATGTGGGTGCTTGATGCATGTGGGCGTTGCGTGTGCAAACTCCTTCTTCATTTTGACTGCAGTGCTCTCTGCTATGACTGACACAAATAGAATCTGCTTGCAGTAGGCACACAAGGAAGGGAAGGCTCTAGGAGATTCAGTCACATGAGTCTGGTAGCTAGAGGACAGACACACAGGGAATGTGTGTGTGGTGTGTGCATAAGGAGGAGGGGGGGTCCCGCCTCTGCAATTGAAAAATGACTGGTGGTGGTGAAAGGCAGAGAGCAAAGATACACAAGTGTGTGTATGTGCTTGTGGATGCGCGTGTCTACATCAGCTAAAAACACAGACTGAGCGGCACCGTGATGACTGACACACACACAACATGGAACTAATACCAACACTCTCTCTCATTGTACCTGCGTTCTTTCCATCAGCAATGTCCACGTTCACTCGTCTGCCCCTCAATGACTGCATGAGAGGGAAACTTTCAGTGGCACACGATGAGAAGATACTTAGCAAGCTACATCTGTTCTGGCTGCACACCCTCACACCTACATGTACACCTCTCCCCCCTACACACACCTTCACTCAGGCCAGAGTGCCTCCATACTCCTACACATCTACCTCCCTCACACCCTCCCTCCCCTCCTCACACCCACCTCTCCGCTCAGGCTAAGAGCTTCCATGATGGCCTGGGTATTCTCCAGCTCTGCATACCCAAATCCTCTCATTCGACTGGTCCCGCTTTCTACTGGGAGCCGGACAGATATCACCTAGTGGTAGAGGAGGAGGAGGAGGAGGAGGGAAAAGGGAGGAGGGAGAGGAAGGGGGAGGGAGATGGAGGAGGGGGGGAGGGAGATGGAAGAGGGAGAGAGATGGGGAGGGAGATGGAGGAGGGAGGGAGGGGAAAGGAGAGGGAGGGGGAAGGAGAGGGAGGGGAAGGGGGAGGGATAAATAGAGACAAAGGAAAAAGGAGGGACTACGTCCCCCACTACTTGTTCTACCACAGCCAAGTCGATATTGCACAGAGCCACTGGTCCCATTCCCACCACCCAGTGTATAGCTACTCTACGCCATGCAAATACAGTACAGCAAATACAGTACAGCAAGGTGCAAGGTATAGATCGAGATGCTGAGTACATAAATCTTGCAGCTAAGTGTCTCCTCACATTGATATTTCGTCTTTCAAAGAACCTCGTAATATCTTCTTCTGCACACTCAAAGGAGAGGTTTCCAAGGTAGACAGTATACGGTGGTTTTGTCGGCAGACGACTTTGGTCCACCTTCGGAGCCGAGGAGGATCGTGGGGCACTTGGAAGAACGCTCCGATCAAACAACGGTTTCTCATCCGGCCATTGTGTGGAGATTTCTGCACACAGGTAAGACAAGTGCAACCATCATACACATTAATCAGTGGAACATGGGCACAAATAGTCTCGAACTCAGACCCCCCTCTCCAAGCTTCAAAAGAGGAAAGGGGGTTTGGGGTTCCATGTGTGCCCTAGTCTCGAACCCAGACCCTCTTTCCTCCTTGGCGGGAGACTAGGGCACACATCGAACCCAAAAGTTGTTCTGAGCACAAAATTAGCTGTAGACTAAGTGACCAATTGATTCATGTCCATAACGTCAAGCTTATGCATGCAGAGCCATGACAGCTATATAGAGGTCCATTGGTACACTGTACAGGATAAATCTTCTTTGATTTCTGCTGAAATAATCCAGATGATTCTGTCTGTTTTACATCGGTATATAAATTGGAGTGGAGTACATCATAGATAGTAGAGTAGCAAGGGGGTAGGATAAGTTCAGAGTATCGCATGTCATTAATTACATTCCTGAGCCAATTAGGCACATTAAGACTACATTTTCTTCTTCCACATTGAGTTTCGCATGGATCAATCCTGGTTCAATTTCATGACAGATCTAATTGCAAGCTTCCATCGTCCAACTTTGAAATGTGATACTCGGTACACATGAGCTTGTCCTACCTCCCTCCCAGGTAGAGCAGTAGGATTAGATCTGTACACCCCCATACTATCAGTAAATTTAGCAACCAGCAGCAGAATTATCTGAAATCGTGAGTTAATCTGAAATCTTGAAGGTGTTAGACCTAGTCTCACAAGCTATACCCTTTCTGTTCCGCAGAACGGATCGCTTAGCTTGCAAGACTACCCTAGCATGCATCACGATGTACGATACACTGTCAGACCTCAAAGTGTCGCATACAAGATGACATCATGAGCAAATAATCGACCATCTCACACTCCCTCACAGAGTCATCTAATAACACTGCCTCAAACAAAACCTACAGGTGTCAGACCTTCACAACTAACAATGCCCACACGCACCACACCCATACACTAGCTAGACTGGTTGCCACCTGAAGGATCTAGCTCTTCGGTAGCATCCGCCCAGCTGCTGCTCGGCTTCGGCGGGTCTTTGATAAAGTTGGAGCCAGTGGAAGGGTCGCTGAGAAAAGTACCGAGCCCAACAGTCTTCCCTTTCGCCTTCTTTTTCTTCTTACCACCTGCAAAGAGAGAACGAGAGTTCGCCTTATGGCGCCATCTTGCTAGTTGCGGATTCCCGCGTAGAAAAAGGTTAGCAATGGTTTACATACTCGTCTCTGCAGCCATCTTCATACACGAGAACCATGTGTCCGAAAAAGGATCACGTGCACGAGGTTTAAGTCACGTGACTACGGCTTACTATCACATGACCAAGGAGTAAGGGCAAGCTGATGGCAGACCGTAAAGTCGAGCTCGAGAAGAAGAGGAAGAAACTCGAGGAGCTCCGGAAGGCTAGGGAGCTGAAGAAGAAGGAGGCAGTAGACAAGGAGGTATAAGGGAGAGAGGGGGAAGGGTAGCAAATCTAGATCAGACAATTATTATAGTGAAAGCAGCACTATCAATCTTTGATAAAAATAAACCAAACACCCATTGGTAGTCATTTTTCGACTTTTTAATTTGCGACTGAGATCAAGATTTTTAGCCTGCAAAAATGTTACCTGATTGCTTGATTGTCCTCTGGATCGCTTGCTTTACAGAAGGTCAAAGGTTGAGATGGTAGCCACACCTTTTATTATGACTACCCCTTGATGAAAATTTGACTATCTATCTTGGTTGATACACACCCTCACACATTGCACCCTCACACCCAGATCCCAGCCTCCAAGTCTCCAGTTCCTTCCGAACGGGAAGATGTCAACAAACTCGTTAGCGATCTGATTGGAGGGACACTCTCTCCCTTCTCCTCACACTCCCCACAAAAGGGAAACTCAAAATCACCCGAGCCAATCACAGGAGTTGTGGAAGAACTTGAAACTGGCAAAGCCACACCCCCTTTTCCTCGGAAGAGGCATGTTAAATTGGTCATGGACCATCTTGCTCCAATCAACATCCGGCCAAAGGTATGGTGGGTGCTTTTAGACTTCAGAATTAGTCCACAGGGGTTTGGGCAGAGGAGGTTGCTGGTAATTCTACAATGTACGCGTAGTTTCATGACAGCCTACCCTTGTACCCAAGTGGGCGGTGAGCCTGGGTACGAGGCTAATGACTGCCATAGTGGGGAACCATGCAGTAAGACACTCTTGTTAGTTTCTGATGAAACTCATTCAGTGGATACAGTGGGTAAATTGTAGCCTCGTCCCCAGGCCCCTCCCCCTCCTGTGAACAGAGGCCTAGTACCAGGGTGTGTCAAGCCACCGAAGCTTGATGCGCCCTGGCTGGTACTTACTGTTAGTATGTGTGTGAAATATTGTGTTATATTGTCCATAAAAGGCTTTGTGCACTTACCTTGTCTGTATACGGAAGATAATACTAACCAAGAATAGAAAGTTTTTGGACTCCAGTAGCAATTTAATTTGCAGAATCCTACTCTTCAGACGTAGCGATATCACAACTTACAATCAAATGGAAAGAAAACAAATTGATTTGGCAAAGGTAGCCATAGAAACACTTCTCTTCTTTCATGCACCACTTGAAGCCACTCCGTTTCAAACACAAGCGGCCTTTACAACAGAAACGACATACGATACCACCTTAGCAAGCAGCACATTATTGACATGACATGAGGGGGGGCAGGACCTGGGGGGGGAAGGACCTGGGGGGTGAGGGGGGTCAAGGCAATGGTACATTGTAAATAGACACCAATATTATATATGTTTGGTGTTATTTACTGTAGGCGCTCAGTAACCAACATTGTATGCATAAGAATTTTCCCAGGTATGCTACATGTACCGTATAGCGGGAAATTTTCGCTGGTGCAAATTTTCGCGGAAAAGCGTCCAGGCTCTTCAGAAGAAATTTTTGCGTTTTTTATTTTCGCGGAACGCGGGACGCTCTGACCACACCCCTACCGATTGATGCGACATCTTCGGAGCGTCTCTTACGGTTTTGTTGGTATTTTGTACAGTAGGAGGCTGATTCTTCTTTACAACAACCATTTAGAGGGCAGACAGACTGTAGAGAACCATCATGTTCACATCGGTACTCGACGTACGCACGTAATGACGTCATCAATTTCCATCTTTTCGCGGTTTTTATTTTCGCGGAAGCAGCTCTGTCCGCGAAAATCGCGAAAATTTGCACCCAGCGAAAATTTCCCGCTATACGGTATTTCGCAAAAGCATGAAAAAGCCTGCTACGCGAAAATTTTTGCAGTTAAATTTTCACAATTTGTTTATTTTTGCAAATGCAGACTAGCTTGCAAAATACGTGAAAATTAAGTGCCTTCTCCACAACGGTGAAATGTCATTTGAAAGTGCAGTTCGTGGCTTCGCTGCTCCTGTTACAGTATTGTATCCACTGAGTGAGGTACGACAGATGCCTGTCACTGACCACGCTCTGTGAAACGATGACGATGAAGCGATGAAAACACTCAGGTCATTGCTTGCAGGAATTATCCACATATTTCCGTTGCAGCAAAATGGTAGGGCATGTAAATGATGTGATCTTTGAAGTCCATTGATCGCTTTGATCGAAACAATGCAAATGGTTGCTGTCAATTTGTGATTATGTCATACTCTGCACAGCGGCCTTTCACCAGTAAGTCTGAAAGTTGAGTACAACAGAGTAGTATGCTGGTTGCCTAGCCTCCTCCGCGCCTGGTTACCTAGGGAACTTCACACGTGTGTATGCAGTAGATACAGCCACTTTTCCTCCTCCAGTGTGGCCTGGGTGCACTACAAAGCCACGTAGTTGAGCTGCCTCATGAATACCATCACAGCACTATGAATATGTTTATATTAATTACTCAAACCCACAAGTGAAACGTAACACTGGCTGGTATATAAGCCAGCTGCGCCCTCCTTACATCTGGATCCAATATATGCTGCAAAGCACAAGTTCTTTCTTGTGAATTTTTGAAAGGCTTGCCCATCTGCAAGCCTACATTTGATAGTCTCATCTAGACACAGCCAAAAATGTTCTGACCCAATACAGTTCCGTTGCCAAAAAGTTCTGTTACGGGCGTATTTTCGGAACTGAATCAGTACCGCAGTAGCATCAGAACAGTATCAGATCAGTACGCACATATATGTATTAGACCTGTATGAATAGCGTGTCTTAGGGCTGTTTTTGTAGAACTGATACAGAGCTGCAGAACTGATACAGATCCAATTTACAGTTCGGTATCTGGATCAGATTGGTTCCCAGTTCTGATTCAAAATGTACGATTTTGCTGTGGAGGTGGGCAATATAGCCGATAGGATGCCAAACAATATTGGCCCCTCCCCAAGTCAAAGGTGCATTACCAAACGACTTTCAGACGTGGCTCTTTGTCGCTCAATCGCATCACTGTTTTCTGACCCCAGCTGCCAAATGTCCACATGAGGCAAGTAGTATACAAACTATTTACTTCCACAAGCAATCTGATTGGTGCAACAAAATACCGATACGCTTCCAGTTTTCCTAGTGAAAGTGTCCGGACCCAATTTTTTGACAGCAATGCAGAGCACATGTGACACCTTTGGTCTGGCAGTGAGACTAACAGTTAACAGCTGTAGCTAATGGGCCTCATTCTCAGCATTCCCCCCCGGCTTTTTGGGTATGTACTGTGTACCAAAAAGCTGAGGAGGGAGGAGCCTCAGACTGAGGCTAGCTATCTCCTCCTCCTCCTCCTCCTCCTTCTTCACTCTTCACTTACTATTCATGCACATGTGTGTGGGCAGAGTATCTCCCTGAATGAATAAAGGCAGGTCTAGATGTTATGCAAAGTCACCCACTGCACAGGACACGTTTCAGCCAATACCAGGCCTCATCAGCTGCACTGGGGTGACCGGGAGATGGGGACTGGTATCTGGCCTTATCCATATGACAGGTAGAAGCTCCTCAAACACGGCCTCATGTGCACCTTCTCTCTCACTCTCTCTTCTCAGGAAGTGGAGGTGTATGCAAAGATGACGCAGACGGACCCTCTGCAAGAGAATATGTCTGACAAGGAAGAAGAGCCTGAGTTACCCTCCGAACCAACCAAACCGGGCACGCAGGTCTCTGAGAAGCCCCCACAGGACACTGATACCGAGCGACCACCGCCCAAGTTCTCCCACCTTGAGTTTAGCGGAGAACAAGTGGACAAGATAATGGCTACGGAAGATTTTTCAATTTTTATTGACAGAGCGTCACGACTGATGGAAAGAGCTTTGTGCGATCCGGACATTCTGTTTGATCATATTCTCAGGGAGGGGGAGGATGATGGGTGAGCGAGGAGGGAGGGGAGAGGGTGTGTGAGTGAGGAGGGGGAGGATGATGGGTGAGTGAGGAGGGAGGGGAGAGGGTGTGTGAGTGAGGAGGGAGGGGAGAGGGTGTGTGAGTGAAGAGGGAGGGAGAGGGTGTGTGAGTGAGGAGGGAGGGGAGAGGGTGTGTGAGTGAGGAGGGAGGGGAGAGGGTGTGTGAGTGGGAAGGGAGGGAAGAGGGTGTGTGAGTTGGGAGGGAGGGGGGATGGTGTGAGTGGGGAGGAAGGGGGAGAGTATTAGAGGGGGGGGGGGGGTAAAGTGTAAATTATGTAATAATTGGTTACTCTTTCCCTCCTCCTCCTCCTCCTCCACCCCTCCACCCCTCCATCCCTCCACCCTGCAGTGAGGGGATAACTAGCATGACAGTGGCTAAGAAAAGGGCGTTCTTTGACAATCGCTGGAGCCAGAACCGGATTGTGACTTCAATGGACTGGTCCGGTCATGTAAGTAGGGTGATTGTTTTTGTAAACCTCGAGCTCCTTCCTGGGGTACTTAGTTTGTAGATTTCTACCTCTCTTCCTTCTCTTCTCTCTTTCTCCTCCCTTCCTTCCTTCCTCTCCTTGTCTCCCTCCCTCTCCCTCTCCCTCTCCCCCTCTGCCTTCCTCCTCCCTCCTCCTTCCTCTCCCCCTCTTCCTCCCTCTTCCCTCCTCCTTCCTCTCCTTCCCCTCCTCTCCTCCTCCTCTGGGGTGCTTATTAAATCCCCCCTCCCCCTTTCTGCATTGCTATGAACCAAGACAACCCCTAGCAACCTCACAATGCTATGTACATGAAGGTGGTTAAGTCATCACCTGAGGTATCACATGACCATATGTTATACTAGCCTCGTTCCCCCCCCCCCCTATGTCCACCTCGCGTCCACCTGACGTCATTCACGTGATAAGTGTTCCCAAGGCTTCCCCGTTTTTCACCGCTCTTCACTTCCATGTATTATACTGAACACAAACTGAAGAACAAAAACAGGCGATCACATGACCGTATGTTATACAGGTCAGCTGGAACTCATACTCAGCTCATACATACTTTTACACATGGGTACAGACCAGGCACCATGTCTCACGTGAGGTATACCACATGTTACTACTGTTGACATAGCTACAGTGTCCCGGAGGAGCCAGTAAGTCTGCTAGTATCAGATCAGTCGTGTTGCCCGCTAGAGAGAAATGGACGCCAAGGACAGTTTTGTGTTTCTTGTGCTGTTGCTGCTCTCACTTGGGCTGTTTGGTAGCCTGAGTCTAACCTTCTGTCTGTGGAACAAGCAGACAGAAGTAGCCAGTGAGCTACAGAATGAGCGGCACACTCAATGTGAGCTGAAGAGGGAGTTGGCAGGTGTACACAATGAATTGCAGGAGTTGAAGAACGAGTTGAAGGATAGGGACAGCAGGTTCTACTTAGAACCCTCCCAGGACAAACTCAAGCGAGGTGTGCGACAAGCTGATGAAGATACTGACACACCTTCTGCTACTGAAATTCTGACCAATAGCGCATTGGTTGAGATTATTGAGAGGAAACTGGTGTCCTTTATGAACTGTAACAAGAATGAGGACAACCACACCAAATGTACACTCAAGCCTGGACCCAAGGGAGAACCAGGACCAGAGGGGGAGAAAGGAACAAAGGGAGAACCAGGAGACAGGGGCCATAGAGGAGAACCAGGTGACAAAGGTATGAAGGGAGATCATGGCTACCCAGGCTACAAGGGGGAGAAAGGTAGAGAAGGTGTGGTTGGTCCTCAAGGTCCAACTGGTCCAGCTGGCCCACAGGGTCCTCGTGGGATGCAAGGTAAAGATGGACAGAAGGGAGAACAAGGAGTAGTTGGACCTAAAGGTGACACTGGGCCACGTGGGCGTACTGGTGAGAGAGGGGACAAGGGTGACATGGGAGAGAGAGGCCTCAAGGGTGATATGGGACCTCCAGGTCCACAAGGAGAAACTGGTGAAAGAGGAGACATGGGACAAAAGGGTGAACTAGGCAACAAAGGTGAGAAAGGAGATCAAGGTGTAGCTGGTCCACCTGCTCCCGCCCCTGTTCCCACCCCTGCTCCCACCACCACACCCACCACTGCTCCCACCATCACACCCACCACCACACCCACCACTGCTACACCTGGACAATGTGGAGGTCCAGGATGGAGAAGAGTTGTATTTCTCAACATGACAAACCCCAGCCATGTCTGTCCTGCAGGACTTGCCAACACAACTTATTCAAGGAGGACATGTGGACAATTGCAAGCACACTCTAGTCATGCTGGATGTTCATCTACTACATTCAGTGTGGGTGGCTATCAATACAGCTGGGTGTGTGGTAGGGCACTGGCTTACCGGCTTGCTCATAACACTGCTTTTTATTTTAGACATACAATTGAACATGGCTATGTGGATGGTTTGTCTCTCACTCATGGAGCTCCTGGTTCACGCCAGCACATCTGGACATTTGCTAGTGGCAGGATGACTGGAAATTATACTAGTTGGCGCAGTAGGTATGCAAGACAGCAGTGTCCATGTGATAATGGCAACACGTACGGCCCACCTTCTTTTGTGGGAAATGACTATTTTTGCGAGAGTGTTCTATCTCGTACTCACTCACTAAATATCTTCTACCCAAATGCTCCACTCTGGGATGGCCAGGTGTGTGAGGGTGGAGGCACATGTTGCAAGTTCAACAATCCACCATGGTTCACCAAGAACCTAGCCAATTCTACCACAGACGATATTGAACTACGAGTGTGTGCAGCCTGGTCACACAGTGATATCGCACTTGAACTACTGGAACTGTACGTCCAGTGAACACTAGCTCCTGTTCTGCGTTCAAGAATCTTTCAAGAACTCGTATAGTAGCACACAATTTACATGTTCCATGTTCTTTGTGGTGAAGTGTGCCCTTAGGATGATGAATTTGTAAATCAAATTGTTGTATGAGTCCAACTTAAAAAAAAACCTTGTTCCTAGACCATCTCGTCATTTCAGCCTGTAAGTATAGGTTATACAGCGAGGTGGAGGTCTCTACGGGATATACACGACTGAGTGCCATAGGCCTGAGGTTGTGTATACCGTAAATGAGTTGTACATGTATAACCGACTTGTACCATGAGACATAGCATCATGCGTGCATAGTAGCAGGGTATAAAAAAGTGGGCAGTTTGCCTACACAATTTGCAGTACTAGAACGCTCTATGAAAGTGGCAGAAATGGAACTCCTGGAAACTTTGTGTAGCAACTGATAGTGGTTGTTTTTGTAAACCTCGAGCTCCTTCCTGGGGTACTTAGTTTGTAGATTTCTACCTCTCTTCCTTCTCTTCTCTCTTTCTCCTCCCTTCCTTCCTTCCTCTCCTTGTCTCCCTCCCTCTCCCCCTCTTCTTCCCCCTCTTCATCGCTCCTCCTCTGGGGTGCTTATTAAATTTCCCCCCCCCCCTTTCTGCATTGCTATGAACCAAGACAACCCTTAGCAACCTCACACTGCAGTGTACATGAAGGTTGTCCATCTGTTAATCTATTGTGTGTTCGTATGGGGTTAAGGCTTCAAGGGTGAGAAGGGTGAGGAAGGTGTGGTCGGTCCACCTGGCCCAACTGGTCCACAGGGACCTCGTGGGATACAGGGTAAAGATGGACAGAAAGGGGAACAAGGACTAGTTGGACCAAAAGGTGACACTGGGCCACGTGGGTCTATTGGTGAGAGAGGGGACAAAGGTGACATGGGAGAGAGAGGCCTCAAGGGTGATATGGGACCTCCAGGTCCACAAGGAGAAACTGGCCAAAGAGGAGACATGGGACAGAAAGGTGAACCAGGTGACAAAGGTATGAAGGGAAATCGAGGCAACAAGGGTGAGAAAGGAGAGCAAGGTCCACTCAACTGGTCATGTGGAGGTACAGGAGGATGGAGGAGAGTTATATTCCTCAACATGACAGACCCCAGCCATGTCTGTCCTTCAGGACTTGCCAACACAACGTATTCAAAGAGGACGTGTGGACGAGGTCGGTTTGCTTATTCCTCTACTACATTCAGTGTGGGTGGCTTTCAATACAGTAGAGTGTGTGGCAGGGCACGGGCTTACCGGTTTAATCTGAACTCTGCTTTTTTTTTTAGACGTACAATTGAAAGTGTCTATGTTGATGGTTTGTCTCTGACTCATGGAGCTCCTGGTTCACGTCAGCACATCTGGACATTTGCTAGTGGCAGGATGACTGGAAATTATACTAGTGGCTATGCAAGATGGCAATGTCCGTGTGATAATGGCAACACGTACGGCCCACCTTCTTTTGTGGGTAACGACTATTTTTGTGAGTGTTCTGTCTCATATTCACTCACTAAATATCTTCTACCCAAATGCTCCACTCTGGGATGGCCAGGTGTGTGAGGGTGGTGGCACATGCTGCAAGTTCAACAATCCACCATGGTTCACCAAGAACCTAGCCAATTCTACCACTGAGGATATTGAACTACGAGTGTGTGCAGGCTGGTCACACAGTGATATCGCACTTGAACTACTGGAACTGTATGTCCAGTGAACACTAGCTTCTGTTCTGCTCTAGCGTTTAAGAACCTTTTAAGAAAAAAAGAACCCTTAGGATGATGGACTTGTACATGTAGATCAGAGTCCAACTTCAAAAAAACCTTGTTCCTAGACCGTCTCGTCATCCAGTCTGTAAGTATAGGTTATACAACGAGGTGGAGGTCTCTATGGGATATACACGACTGAGTGCTGCAGACCCAAGGTTGTGTATACCGTAGAGACCGAAACCGAGTTGTATAACTGACTTGTAACCGACTTGTACCATGAGACATAGCAACATGCGTGCATAGTAGCAGGGTATAGAAAAGTGGGCAGTTTGCCATAACAATTCACAGTCTATGAAAGTGGCAGAAATGGAACTCCTAGAAAGTTTGTACTGTCCACAAAACTCGACTGTCCCAAGTAAACAGAAATGAATGCGAGTTACCACCGACAGTCAGCTTCTGTGTTAAGTAAGCAAGAGCGAACAAGCAACTGTCCAAATAGCCTCGCTCCCAGGTCTTCCCCATTTTCTCTTCTTCAGTTTGTGTTCAATATAGTACATGGAGACAGAGGAACAGGGAACACTTACCACATGGATTATGTCAAGTGAATGTGAAGAGGACGTGGGGGGGGGGGGCTAAAAATACTTACGCACTAAACCAGAGAGCGGGTTTCTTAGTTCTGCCTAGCAGTGGAGCACCCAATGAAACTGTATTCTTCCTGAAATTACATGTACAGAATATGTGTCACAGAGAGTACACTGTATCGTTGTGTTTCAATAATGCACCACATTCCTCCCCCCCACACACACACACCTACACACACACACACCTACACACCCACACACACACCCTCCGCAGCACCCAGAGCTCCTGCTCGTCTCTTATTTCACCAACCAGAACATCCCCCATGACCCAGACGGAGTCGCTCTCATCTGGGACCTCAAGTTCCAGAAGGACACACCAGACTACATCTTCAACTGTCAGGTACATGTACACTCCATTTAATGTATTGCTGGAACAATAGTACCGTCCTCTTTTCTTAAATGCCCTTTCTCCCTCTCTCTCCCCTTCCACACCCCTTCCCTCTCTCCTTCCCTTCTCCCTCCCTCTCTCCTTTCCTTCTCCCTCCCTCTCTCCTTCCCTTCTCCCTCCCTCTCTCCTTCCCTTCTCCCTCCCTCTCTCCTTCCCTTCTCCCTCCCTCTCTTCTTCCCTTCTCCCTCCCTCTCTCCTTCCCTTCTCCCTCCCTCTCTCCTTCCCTTCTCCCTCCCTCTCTCCTTCCCTTCTCCCTCCCTCTCTCCTTCCCTTCTCCCTCCCTCTCTCCTTCCCTTCTCCCTCCCTCTCTCCTTCCCTTCTCCCTCCCTCTCTCCTTCCCTTCTCCCTCCCTCTCTTCTTCCCTTCTCCCTCCCTCTCTCCTTCCCTTCTCCCTCCCTCTCTCCTTCCCTTCTCCCTCCCTCTCTCCTTTCCCTTCTCCCTCCCTCTCTCTTTTCCTCCTCCCTCCCTCTCTCCTTTCACAGAGTGCTGTTATGTCAGTAGCATACAGCAAATTTCACCCGAGCTACATCATTGGGGGGACCTATTCAGGACAACTGGTTCTGTGGGACACTCGCAGTGGCAAGCGAACTCCAGTTCAGCGTTCTCCCCTCTCAAGCTCCGCCCACACACACCCTGTATACTGTCTAGATGTGGTCGGAAGTCAGAACGCTCACAATCTCATTTCTGCGTCATCCGATGGTCGTCTCTGCTCCTGGAATCTCGACATGCTCTCGCAACCACAAGAATGTCTTGATCTACAGAACAAGCAGACACGTCCAGTTGCCGTGACGTGCCTCTCCTTCCCAACCAATGATGTTAATAAGTTTGTCGTGGGGAGCGAGGAGTGCACCGTCTACCAGGGGCAGCGTCATGGTACCAAGCCGGGGGTAGCAGTGCAGTTTGACGGGCACAGTGGACCCCTCTCAAACATCAGCACACACCAAGCTGTAGGGGGCCAGGTGAGCACAGCCAGGAGCTGTAATTGGAATCATTTGATGTGTTGACTCTAACTTTCCTCCCTCCGTCTCTCTTCCTCTTCCTCCCTCCCTCTCCCTCTCTCGTCTTTTCCCTCTCCTCCCTCTCTCCCTTCCTCCCCTCTTCTTTTCTTCCCTCTCCAAGGCTGATCTTTCCCACCTGTTTCTGACGTCCTCTTTCGACTGGACCATCAAACTCTGGAGCACCAAACTACAGAACGAACAACAACTCTCGGTCAGTTCCTGAGTGGGGTCGCTAGCTGTGCATTTCCGTGTCGATGTTACATGAGTGACATTTTGCAGTTTGTAATAGCAATACCACCCTCTCTGCCTCTCTCCCTCCCTTTTCCTCCACACCTTCACCACCCCCCCCCCCCCCCCCCCCCCCCCTTCCTCCTTCTACCCTTCCTCTTCTCTCCTCCCTCCCTTTCTCCCTTTCTCCTCCCTCCCTTCCTCCTCCCTCCTCCTCCCTTTCTCTTCCCTCCTCCCTCCCTTCCCTCCTCCCTCCCTTTCTCCTTTCACCCTCTTCTCTCTTTCCTCCTGCCTCTATCCTCTCTCATTTCTGCAGAACAAGACAGGCCATCCACTTTGCTCATTTGAGAATAACAATGAGTATGTATATGACGTCCAATGGTCCCCGATCCACCCTGCACTCTTTGCTAGTGTAGACGGAGAGGGGAGACTCGACTTCTGGAACATCAATGTTGATACAGAGGTACATGCAACACAATCAGTCATTCTCCAGTTAGAGTGAAGGAAGACACGACGAGTACAAATCAAGGAATGGGAATAATTGATTGTACATGTAACTTTTCCTCCCTTCCTCTTCTGTCCTTCCTCTCTTCCTCCCTCCCTTCCTTCCTCCATCCCTTCTGGACCCCTCCCTCTACTTTAATTCCTTTCTCCTTTCATCCTCTTCTCTCTTTCCTCCTCCCACTCCTCCTCTCTCCCTCCCAACATCCCTCTTCCTCTCCTAGTGGAGTGTAATAGAGTCAAGTAGAGTCACGTAGAGCCATGGTACAATGTAGTAGAGGCATGGTAAATTGTAGTGGAGTGAAGTAGAGCCAAGCAGAGCCATGATAGGGTATAGTAGAATCCTTCCCTCCCTCTTCCTCTCCTTCCCTCCCTCCCAGGTACCCCTACTCACCGAGCACCTAGATGTAGCTTTGTCCAAGCTCCGCTGGTGTTCAACCGGCCACCTCCTGGCCTGTGGAGACACTGAAGGGAGGGTACACATCTTTGAGGCTGGAGAGGTAGGAACACATGCAGTTGTACATGTGAGCCAAAACATGTGCATTTTATGATGGCTCCCCTTCCCTCCTTCCTCGCACAGGGTCTGTACTCCCCGCACGCAGAGGATTGGGTCAAAGTACAACAAACGCTTTTTGAACTTCAGGAAAACCAGGAATAATCAGCGAACCTTTAGACAATATTATTAAATCATTTCAATGGAATTTATACCCGTTGTGTATGTTTTTTTTTTTCAATGTCAATGTTGTCATAAGCAAGACCGGATCGTTCCGTCGACCTCCGTGGCTGTCCGGATACTGCGCTGCATTCTATTTAGTGCGCGGGCCAATAAAAAATCGACAGAATGAGCGCGGTAAGTTGGCATTCTGTACTGCGTGTGCATACACGACTGTAGAATGGTATTTGCCCAGCCGGAATATCCGTTTTGCCAGCTGTATTATAAGTGCCCATTGTATACTTCATTAGGAAATTGAAAGGGTGGGTGCACAGTCAATGGGCTAGAAGTGTCACCACGTAGTGGCACGGGTGGTAGCTAAGAGTTGTCTAGGTGGCTGCTTACACTCCTTGCCGTACACATACACTCATGGTCTTGTTCAGTCATTCAGTGCCTCCTGATGCAAAACATGGTTCTTTGGGCATAGACGGCTGGTCACAAAAACTTGTTCATTATTTTTTTACCTCTCCAGTCCAGGGGGAGTGGTCTAGGTGTAAGCTCTGCTCATGAGCAGAGTGTCTCGGAGTTTCTGCGCTTTGCTCGGTTCAAACGAGGGCAGTGTGTGAAGACTGTGGAGGCAGCTTTTCAACACCTGGCTGACAGTAGACTGGTAGAGGATACTTTCACATGTGAGAGAGAAGGGTAGGAGGAGATCGAGGGGAGAAGGATGGGAGGGAGAGAGGAGAGGGGTGGGAGGGAGGGAGGAGAAGGATGGGAGGGAGAGAGAGGAGAGGGGAGGGAGGGATGAGAGGGGTGGGAGGGATGAGAGGAGAAGGATGGGAGGAGAAGGGTGGGAGGGAGAGGGGAGAAGGGTGGGAGGGAGAGGGGAGAAGGGTGGGAGGGAGAGAGAGGAGGGAGGGATGAGAGGGGTGGGAGAGAGAGAGGAGAAGGGGTAGTTGGGAGGAAGGGGATACTTTCACACGTGACAGGGAAGGGGGAGGATATAGAGGCAACCTTGGCTGACAGCAGACTGGTAGAGATACAAGTCCTGTACCTTTACAATGTGTACATCTGGGGTGATTGAAGGGGAATGGGGAAGCATGCGTGCACATTTTGTACCTGCACACATCTTTATTCCTCTCACCCCTTTCCCCCTCTTCCCTCCTCACTCACACACAAGGTGACGAGGTACGGGAGATGCTGGAGGGACTGTGTGGAGTGGTGAAGGCGGAGGTCGACTCTGAACTCATCAACTCGGCACACACCCATGCCGTCCTCCTCAGACAACTGTTCCAAACAGCAGATCGCTGGCACCTCAACCTGGAGGCAAAGATATCAGAACTGGAGAACAGGTGTGTGTGTGTGTGTGTGTGTGTGTGTGTGTGTGTGTGTGTGTGTGTGTGTGTGTGTGTATGTGTGTGTGGGAGGGGGGTAATTAGAGATCAACTACAATATACCCTCTCTCTATCAGTACTTTCTTCCTCTCTTTATCTGACTACTTCTTTCTCTTTCTCTTTTCTCTCACTTTTCCCCGCCACTCCCATATGTGCGCAAACACATCCTTCCCGCTCCACATGTGCACACACACACACACACACACACCCTCCCCCATCCCCTCTCCTCCCACTCCCACATGCATGCAAACACACCCTTCCTCCTCCACATGTGCACACACACACCCTCCCTCCATCCTCTCTCCCTCCCCCCTCTCCCACATGCACACACCCTTCCTCCCACATACATGTATACTCCATCCTCTCTCTCCCCCCCCACACACACACACACACACACACAGGGAGCTTCTACAGGAGATAGCTCAGTTTGAACAGGCCGAGCTGAGCTCCTCTTCTTCCTCGCGGAAGCAGACCACACCCTCACACAAGAGGGCACAGCTGGAGCCACTGAACTACGCAGCAGGAGAAAAGCTACTGCACATGGTACCTAGTCCTCACACAGTGATAGTCAGTATGTAAATATAACCTCCAAGGAATGAGCGAAATTCTCCCATAAATGAAGAGGAAGGTTATCTGTTACCAACTTAGCTCAAGTTGGTATATAACAGAAGACCATTTATGCAGGAGCCAACTGAGAAACCACTGAAAATTCTTGCTTATTACAGCCTTGTCCTGAAGCTTCACCCAGTTTTGGAACTGGAGGAAAAGCTGGGTGGAATATCACTTGACCATGTCATTTTTCCCCAGAAAATCAACGAACTGGAGGAAGAGAACAAGAAGTTGAGGGAGCGTTGTCAAACCATTGAAACAAAGGTTTGTCTTTACACCACACACACCCTCCCACACCACACACACCCTCCCACACCACACACAAGCTCCCACGCCACACACAAGCTCCCACGCCACACACAAGCTCCCACGCCACACACAAGCTCCCACACCACACACAAGCTCCCACGCCACACACAAGCTCCCATGCCACACACAAGCTCCCACGCCACACACAAGCTCCCATGCCACACACAAGCTCCCACACCACACACACCCTCCCACACCACACACAAGCTCACACACCACACACAAGCTCCCACACCACACACAAGCTCCCACACCACACACCACACACAAGCTCCCACACCACACACACCCTCCCACACCACACACAAGCTCCCACGCCACACACAAGCTCCCACGCCACACACAAGCTCCCACGCCACACACAAGCTCCCATGCCACACACAAGCTCCCACACCACACACACCCTCCCACACCACACACAAGCTCCCACACCACACACAAGCTCCCACGCCACACACAAGCTCCCACACCACACACAAGCTCCCACACCACACACAAGCTCCCACACCACACACAAGCTCCCACACCACACACAAGCTCCCACACCACACACACCCTCCCACACCACACACAAGCTCCCACGCCACACACAAGCTCCCACACCACACACAAGCTCCCACACCACACACACCCTCCCACACCACACACAAGCTCCCACGCCACACACAAGCTCCCACGCCACACACAAGCTCCCACGCCACACACAAGCTCCCACACCACACACAAGCTCCCACACCACACACACCCTCCCACACCACACACAAGCTCCCACGCCACACACAAGCTCCCACACCACACACAAGCTCCCACACCACACACAAGCTCCCACGCCACACACAAGCTCCCACGCCACACACAAGCTCCCACACCACACACAAGCTCCCACACCACACACAAGCTCCCACACCACACACAAGCTCCCACGCCACACACAAGCTCCCACGCCACACACAAGCTCCCACACCACACACAAGCTCCCACGCCACACACAAGCTCCCACACCACACACAAGCTCCCACACCACACACAAGCTCCCACGCCACACACAAGCTCCCACACCACACACAAGCTCCCACGCCACACACAAGCTCCCACACCACACACAAGCTCCCACGCCACACACAAGCTCCCACGCCACACACAAGCTCCCACACCACACACAAGCTCCCACACCACACACAAGCTCCCACACCACACACAAGCTCCCACGCCACACACAAGCTCCCACACCACACACAAGCTCCCACACCACACACAAGCTCCCACACCACACACAAGCTCCCACACCACACACAAGCTCCCACACCACACACAAGCTCCCACGCCACACACTAGCTCCCACACCCTCAGTTTCATACCTAGGTAGCCTGTACGTAGGCCTTCTTCAATGACAGCATTTCTCACTTGCTATACCTATCATTAGAGACCAACAGTTAGATTAGAAGCCCCCGTTATCCCTGCTCAGCTTTGCTGTCAGGTTGTTCTCCTTTTCACCATCTCTCTCTCCTCCCCTTGTTTCTCCTTCTCCCTTTTCTCCCTTTCCCTCTCCTCCCCCCCTCTCCTCCCCCCTCTCTCCCTTTCCCTCTCCTCTCCCCTCTCTCTCTCACTCTCTCTTCCTCCCTCCCATCTCTCTCTCCAGGCCTCTAGTGCACTGAGGGAGAATGACAGACTAAAATCCAACATGGCCACAAGACCAACCACTACCACTACCAAGGTACATACACAGCATGGTACATGAACCTTACCCTGCTGGTCAACTCCTCACTGGTCAGAGAACTGACTATACCATCTCAAGTCTCATAAAGTTTGCCAGCATTCTAATAAAAACTGGTCACATAGAACCGTCAGCTTACTGTACCTAGCGGATATGTTGACGGGACAGGCTACTCGAGAGATAAGCTTAGACAAAGACTGTATATTGTACCAGGCTAGCTAAGGTGGTTATAATCTAAATGTAAGTTGTAACGAAATTTAGTGCAGGCAATTAGAGAAAACTTGTGCATGGATATTAGCAAGACACTTACAATATGCATATATCTTTTTAGTCTCATGCCCAGACCCCACCCACAAGGTGCATACAGCAAGCTAGGAATTTGTAATAAAGCCCGAGGAATCAGCTGAATGTCACCAGACCCTCTCCTCGCGGGTGGGGTCTGGGCACGAGACTAATATCTTGTAGGCACATTTGTAAAAGGTTTCTCGGAAATCATATGCATGTGCATGCAGAAAATGTGAGACTAGTTACAATGAAAGAGTGAGGAGAACAAGGATTTTACTCCCTCCCTCCCTCCCTCCCTCCCTCCCTTCCTTTCTCAGGAGGAGGTTGGTTTAGCTAGCTCAGAAGAGATAACAGCCCTTGAAGAGAGGATCATCCACCTTCAGACACAGCTGGGCCAGGTAGACACCTTCCCTCCAAAACCATCAGTCATTCCTCAGTCATGTACACACACACACACACACAGGTTGAAAAACCTGATGTCTCAAGTTTGAGGGACGAACTTGCACACACTGCAGTAAGCTTGCCTCTCCCTCCTCCTTTCTTCTCCCTCCTCCTTTCTTCTCCCTCCTCCTTTCTCCTCCCACCTCCTTTCTCCTCCCTCCTTTCTCCTCTCCTCCCTCCTTTCTCCTCCCACCTCCTTTCTCCTCCCACCTCCTTTCTTCTCCCACCTCCTTTCCTCTCTCTCCTCTAGATCTCTCTTTCCCTTCCTCTCACTCCCTCCCCCATCATCACAGCACCAATTCCCCTCCTTCACCTCATTACTTGATTTCTCTCTCTTAGCACGAACTTCTGAGAGTGACAGCTGAACTGAAGGAAAGCAAAGAGGTACACAGCGCGAGTCAGAGAAAGAGTGGTCAACCTCTAACAGAGGTCTGACAGCACATACTGAGTGGCTGCTAAATGAGGCATTCAGCACCCTGTGCAGTATATATACAGAATTGTCATAGTCTCAGAGCAACGGTGGCTCGAGCAAGGGGTGCTGGATTCCTAGTGACTGCCGGCTTTTTACATTCCTCTATTTCACCGGACACCACCAAAAGACACATTTGTTGTAACTTTGTGTCTTGGACAGAGAGACACTGTACCCCCAGAAAATCCACACCCACACTTTTACCTTTCCTTTGGTGCTGATGAGTACAGATGTTACTTAATGTGTTTCCATGGTTACATGATCATTTCCATGGTTACGTGATGAGTTTCCATGGTTACATGATGTGTTTCCATGGTTACATGATGTGTTTCCATGGTTACTTTCCCTGCAGGAACTGGACAAGAAATTCAGTGAAACAGCGCAGTTTGTGAACATGAAGAAAATGTTGACCTCCAAAAATGACCAAATTAAGAAACTTCGAGCGAAAGTTGAACAGTAAGTCAAAAAATTAGTTTGAGGTCAGCACCTAAGAAAAGCACATGTAATATAACTGGACGGTGTGAAGGCCTGGGAACGAGGCTACATGTAATATAACTGGACGGTGTGAAGGCCTGGGAACGAGGCTACATGTAATATAACTGGACGGTGTGAAGGCCTGGGAACGAGGCTACATGTAATATAACTGGACGGTGTGAAGGCCTGGGAATGAACGAGGCTACATGTAATATAGCTATCTTCATACTACCAGCTGATCATTCTTAAAGTAGCAAACATGTCGAGTTATTTTCTTGAGGTTGAGCAGTTGTCATGGTAAAATGCTGTGTAGGTGTAAGAGTTTATTATTTTCATGAGTGAGAAATTTCCACAATACCAGCTGGAAGGTTGAGTCACTCTTCATGTGGTTGAGAAGGTTGAGTCACTGGGTCCTGACTGGAGAAAGAGGGAGGAGGTGGAGGGGAGAGGGAGAGGTGGGAGGAGGTGGAGAGGAGAGGGAGAGGGGGAAGGAGGTGGAGGGGAGAGGGAGAGGGGGAAGGAGGTGGAGGGGAGAGGGAGAGGAGGTGGAGAGGGAGAGGGGGAGGAGGTGGAGAGGGAGAGGGGAGGAGGGAAGATCGTCATAACACACCATGTATGGTTTTATCTGATTGTCTGCAGGTATGAGTCTGGAGCGGGAAAGTAACTACTGTTACCATGGCAACCCGATTCACTTATGAGAAGACTTTGTACCATAGACACATTATTAGGTGTTCATATGTAGACATGTAACATGTACGGGCATGGACTAAATTATTTCAGAGTTTACTGGCATGTAAGACGTAGGTATACTAATACTTGTAACGTTACATCACGGACTAAATTATTTCAGAGTTTATGAAAAGTGTATTCACATCATAGTGCGAAGGTTATGACCCTTGTACAGTGACTGACACTTCCTGTCCGTGAGACTTGACTACACAAGTCAATTAACACGACGTGATTGGTTGGTTTCATGTGAACCTCACAAACCTTGTGAACACTATGCAGGCAATGTGAGTTGCCAAATCACGCAACAGCACCTATGAAAATAATCTTCCCCCTCATTCCAATCTTATACGGTTTACATCGATCCCCTGAGGATACATGAACTGTTTTTAGACTAGATTCAAATTGACCAAATACATTTCATCCTGCCAAACTCAAGTTATAGACAACAGGAATAATTTATTAACAATAAAGTGTTAAATAATTTATAAACGAAGAACTTGAGAGAAGTCTTCTATAGATCGGAATCTGATAACATACATGATCTCTGTACAATAAAAGAGCATGACAACAAACATGTAAACAACAACAGACTAAACGGCACCACAAGAAGTTGGTCATGCTATGCTATAAAGCTGTCTAATTTGTACCTAAAGCAGCTAGTTTGATGGCTGAACTCAACTATCAACTGTTCCTAGCGCCCGCTAGTTCACAGCGTTGTCTCAACATCGCTATCTCCTCCTGCAAGTTCCTACTCTTAATGGCTATCTTGGACTTGGCTTCCTTCAACTGTTCAATCTCATGCTGTAGACCAAAAATAACTTCCACCTTTCTCTGCCGACAGTTCTTTGCTGCTACTTTGTTCTTCCCTCGTCTCCGAATACATTTTGCCTCCTCCTTATCAGGTTCTGGCACCTCACTCGAGTTGAGAATCTGTTTAAACTGGTGAAAGGGCATATTAACAAGGCTTTTATCCTCCTCAGAAGCTGATGGCTCGGAATGTTTGGTGCTAGTAGAGGAGCAAGACGCACTGTGGGGAGATAATGTGTGTAGTGGTGAGGGTGGAGGGTGGGGTGAAGGGCTGGCACCATGTGAGTGTTCTGTTGTGGAATTAGATACACTGAATGTCTGTGTGGGAGGATGAGGAGAGGCGGACGTCTGAGAGCTACGGGAACAAGTGGAGTTGCCGGTACCACGTTCAAGTTTAATATTAACTTGTCCCGAGCCTAAGTGTCCACTACCGTGTAGTGTGGTAAATCCTCCGCTAGAAGGTGGGTATCTATCACATGAAGGTGGATGTCTCTGTGGTAAAAGGTTTGACAGTTTTGAGTGTACTTCACTCAGTTCAACACGCAGGGTAGCTTCCAGTATCAAGGTAGAGTTGTTCATAGGGTGTGTGTTACCAGTGGTGTTCATGTGTGGGGAGGGAGGGCAAGGGGGAGGAGAAGGAGAGTACAGAGAGGGGCGTGGGGTGTCTGTCAGTGAACCCACATCCTCACACACTGAGCACAGCATGTCGAGATCGTCACACTGTCTGGAACAACTTGGAGTGGGGGAACCAGTAAAGTCACTCATGTTGTCGCCAATAGCAACCGAGTTCATCATAAGCGCATTACAGTCATTAAGAGTCATAGTTTGGAAATCTGAGGCAGTAACGAGTACGGGAGAGGGCGTGGCAATATGGTAGGGACTACAGGGAGGGCCGTGGGAAAAAGCAGGGCTTTTCAGTGGCTCACAGTCGAGGAGGCTGTGTGTGGATTGCTCAGAATCCAACACATCAACTCCAAGATCAAAATCGTCCAAGAGGGCTGGGTTTGGGAGAGAGATGGCATCGTCGTTGTTGTTGAATGCACCTTCCGCCAGGAGATGGTGCAGCTCTTTGTCTGTGAGTTCATCCAGGGTGACGAGGGAGGGAGTCAGGTTGTTGACATCGCTGTCCTTCTGGAGACACACGTCTTCCATGTCACAAAACTCCTCGTCAAATCCCTCGTCTATCTCACCCTGGCCTTCACCATTGGCACCTGGAATTGGAGAGTGAGTCGTCATGGTGTGGTTCTATTCTAGGTAATGCTCCCTCCTTCCTAATGAACACACACACACACACACACCCCTCCACTACACACACGCTCTCTTCTACACCACACACCTTCCTTGCTACTCGTTTCGGACGGTTGAGGCGAGACCTCCGCCGCCATCAAGTACAACTCGTTCTCAGGCGCCTGGTTGTCTCCTTCAAACAGCGCCATGACGTCCTCCAGGTCATCAGTAGTCGTGTCTGGGCTTTGGCTCACAGCCGCTGGCGGACTGGAATCCATTTCACAGTTCACTGTAATAACTTTATTTCCTTACTCGAAAAAAAGCGAAAAATGACTGACTGGAATGCGTAGTAGTTCTCGCTCTTTTATACGCCCATTGCTAAAAATAGTACGGAATGTGATGTAATGTTTACAACCTAAAAATAGAAAGAACATCTGATCGGATGACCATAAACGGAAGTATTTTGGAACTATAGATTATGAATAATTTATGTCGCATACTTTCATCTATTTGGCTTATGGACGGAAGAGGAACCATAGTATTGTGTCTGTTGCTGCTTTTTAAACTGAATTATACAGTTCTAACGCCCACCTGAGTTATACAGGCATAATTCTGTGTGAGGATAAAGAGGTATACATCTTAGCCTGGTACTCGGTACGGAGAAAGGGCTAAGGTTGTATATGTCTGCACCAGTTACTGTAGTGTCAGCTCACTGTGTGTAGTACAGACATACTCTAACTATCCTTGTATCCTGTCCACTGAAAAATAGTGCTGGCTACCCTTGGCTACTTCCTACTATACGTAACAAAGTATTTAGAAACATGAGTCATCTAGTGGGCTTATGAGAAGAAGAGGAACCATAGTATTGTGTCTCTGTTTCTTAGTGAATTATACAGTTCTGTACACCCACCTGTAGTGTTACAGTTAGCCCACTGCGTGCGGTACAAATTATGTAGCTATTACTATCTTTGTATCTGGCACAAACCCTTTCTGAGTACCAGGCTAAGATGTATACTTCATTGGCTTCAAGTAATGTTAATGGTATAAGATGCACACGGTATAAGATGCACACGGTATAAGATGCACACGGTATAAGATGCACACGGTATAAGATGCACATGGTATAAGATGCACATGGTATAAGATGCACACGGTATAAGATGCACATGGTATAAGATGCACATGGTATAAGATGCACATGGTATAAGATGCACACGGTATAAGATGCACACGGTATAAGATGCACATGGTATAAGATGCACACGGTATAAGATGCACACGGTATAAGATGCACACGGTATAAGATGCACACGGTATAAGATGCACACGGTATAAGATGCACATGGTATAAGATGCACATGGTATAAGATGCACACGGTATAAGATGCACACGGTATAAGATGCACACGGTATAAGATGCATGCACATGGTATAAGATGCACATGGTATAAGATGCACATGGTATAAGATGCACACGGTATAAGATGCACATGGTATAAGATGCACACGGTATAAGATGCACATGGTATAAGATGCACATGGTATAAGATGCACATGGTATAAGATGCACATGGTATAAGATGCACACGGTATAAGATGCACACGGTATAAGATGCACATGGTATAAGATGCACACGGTATAAGATGCACACGGTATAAGATGCACATGGTATAAGATGCACACGGTATAAGATGCACATGGTATAAGATGCACATGGTATAAGATGCACATGGTATAAGATGCACATGGTATAAGATGCACATGGTATATAAGATGCACATGGTATAAGATGCACATGGTATAAGATGCACACGGTATAAGATGCACATGGTATAAGATGCACATGGTATAAGATGCACATGGTATAAGATGCACATGGTATAAGATGCACACGGTATAAGATGCACACGGTATAAGATGCACACGGTATAAGATGCACACGGTATAAGATGCACATGGTATAAGATGCACACGGTATAAGATGCACACGGTATAAGATGCACACGGTATAAGATGCATGCACATGGTATAAGATGCACATGGTATAAGATGCACATGGTATAAGATGCACACGGTATAAGATGCACATGGTATAAGATGCACATGGTATAAGATGCACATGGTATAAGATGCACACGGTATAAGATGCACATGGTATAAGATGCACATGGTATAAGATGCACATGGTATAAGATGCACATGGTATAAGATGCACATGGTATAAGATGCACACGGTATAAGATGCACACGGTATAAGATGCACATGGTATAAGATGCACACGGTATAAGATGCACATGGTATAAGATGCACACGGTATAAGATGCACATGGTATAAGATGCACATGGTATAAGATGCACATGGTATAAGATGCACACGGTATAAGATGCACATGGTATAAGATGCACATGGTATAAGATGCACATGGTATAAGATGCACATGGTATAAGATGCACACGGTATAAGATGCACACGGTATAAGATGCACACGGTATAAGATGCACATGGTATAAGATGCACACGGTATAAGATGCACACGGTATAAGATGCACATGGTATAAGATGCACACGGTATAAGATGCACATGGTATAAGATGCACACGGTATAAGATGCACATGGTATAAGATGCACATGGTATAAGATGCACATGGTATAAGATGCACATGGTATAAGATGCACATGGTATATAAGATGCACATGGTATAAGATGCACATGGTATAAGATGCACACGGTATAAGATGCACATGGTATAAGATGCACATGGTATAAGATGCACATGGTATAAGATGCACATGGTATAAGATGCACACGGTATAAGATGCACACGGTATAAGATGCACACGGTATAAGATGCACATGGTATAAGATGCACACGGTATAAGATGCACACGGTATAAGATGCACATGGTATAAGATGCACACGGTATAAGATGCACATGGTATAAGATGCACACGGTATAAGATGCACATGGTATAAGATGCACACGGTATAAGATGCACACGGTATAAGATGCACACGGTATAAGATGCACACGGTATAAGATGCACACGGTATAAGATGCACATGGTATAAGATGCACACGGTATAAGATGCACATGGTATAAGATGCACACGGTATAAGATGCACATGGTATAAGATGCACATGGTATAAGATGCACACGGTATAAGATGCACATGGTATAAGATGCACACGGTATAAGATGCACATGGTATAAGATGCACACGGTATAAGATGCACATGGTATAAGATGCACATGGTATAAGATGCACATGGTATAAGATGCACATGGTATAAGATGCACACGGTATAAGATGCACATGGTATAAGATGCACATGGTATAAGATGCACATGGTATAAGATGCACATGGTATAAGATGCACATGGTATAAGATGCACACGGTATAAGATGCACATGGTATAAGATGCACATGGTATAAGATGCACATGGTATAAGATGCACATGGTATAAGATGCACATGGTATAAGATGCACATGGTATAAGATGCACACGGTATAAGATGCACATGGTATAAGATGCACACGGTATAAGATGCACATGGTATAAGATGCACACGGTATAAGATGCACATGGTATAAGATGCACACGGTATAAGATGCACACGGTATAAGATGCACATGGTATAAGATGTACATGGTATAAGATGCACATGGTATAAGATGCACATGGTATAAGATGCACATGGTATAAGATGCACATGGTATAAGATGCACACGGTATAAGATGCACACGGTATAAGATGCACATGGTATAAGATGCACACGGTATAAGATGCACATGGTATAAGATGCACACGGTATAAGATGCACATGGTATAAGATGCACATGGTATAAGATGCACACGGTATAAGATGCACATGGTATAAGATGCACATGGTATAAGATGCACATGGTATAAGATGTACATGGTATAAGATGCACACGGTATAAGATGCACACGGTATAAGATGCACATGGTATAAGATGCACATGGTATAAGATGCACACGGTATAAGATGCACATGGTATAAGATGCACATGGTATAAGATGCACACGGTATAAGATGCACACGGTATAAGATGCACATGGTATAAGATGCACATGGTATAAGATGCACACGGTATAAGATGCACATGGTATAAGATGCACACGGTATAAGATGCACACGGTATAAGATGCACATGGTATAAGATGCACATGGTATAAGATGCACATGGTATAAGATGCACACGGTATAAGATGCACATGGTATAAGATGCACATGGTATAAGATGCACACGGTATAAGATGCACACGGTATAAGATGCACATGGTATAAGATGCACATGGTATAAGATGCACATGGTATAAGATGCACACGGTATAAGATGCACATGGTATAAGATGCACATGGTATAAGATGCACATGGTATAAGATGCACATGGTATAAGATGCACATGGTATAAGATGCACACGGTATAAGATGTACATGGTATAAGATGCACACGGTATAAGATGCACATGGTATAAGATGCACATGGTATAAGATGCACACGGTATAAGATGCACATGGTATAAGATGTACATGGTATAAGATGCACACGGTATAAGATGCACATGGTATAAGATGCACACGGTATAAGATGCACACGGTATAAGATGCACATGGTATAAGATGTACATGGTATAAGATGCACACGGTATAAGATGCACATGGTATAAGATGCACATGGTATAAGATGCACACGGTATAAGATGCACATGGTATAAGATGCACACGGTATAAGATGCACATTTAGCATAAAAATTGCTAATACAAGTGCATCTATTTAACTGTTTTTAAGTAGTTCTGAGGTACTTGAGTAGTACACAATACCAGGCTCTAATGCATAATTTTCCGTCCCTCTTATTGAATCGGTTATTTTTTATTTGTAGCCTCATCAGTTCCAGGCCTAGTTTGCCACCTCCAGTATGTGATTGCTTCCATGGTGAGGAAAGCCAGGTTAATTACCAGACTATATTTTCCACTCATTGATGAGTATTGTGCATTTTACACACATATACGGTGCCAGAAATGCATACACAAGAAGCTAGAGTATGGAATAAGCAAAGTATGTAGGGAATACTGCAGCCTAGCATCATTCCCAGGCTCTCCTGGGAATGATGCTAGACTGCCACCCACATGATGTTTAGTATTGTGGTGTTAATCACTTCCAATCAACTGAATCAGTTGTAACTGCATCTCCTGTTGTGATTCCAGAATTAACCACTGGGTTTCTCTTGCTCACCCACCACAATTTCACGTGACAGGAAATGGGTAAGGTCATCCTGCACTTGTTGTACTGTCATCAGGGTTCTATCTAGGATTTTGAGTTTGGGGGAGAAGCTGTATAAAGTGTTGTCAATGGGGGTCTGGGGGGATGCCTTCAAGAGATCCGAGATGGATTTTGATGCAATCCGAGAGGTAAAATCACACCTAGAACTGTGTTTTACAAATATTTCAGGTAGTCTTTAATTTTTGGGGAGAAGCTTCCCCCAAAACCTCTCTAGATTGAACCCTGGTAATTCACACTCGTATCTACTGTTGTATACTGTTGCCTAAAGGGTGGAACTTTTTCCTGCACTAGCTGTTGCAATTTACCTTGCATTGATATATCGATTACGAAACTGTACTATTGCTGCATGAAATCTGAATACGAAAATTTTCTTGGGACTGTTCCTTTGAACTAGTATGTATCAGAGAGTCGGTAGACGCGCAATATATGCAATACTTAAGCAAAACGCCCAAAACTCGACCACAAAGGCTCTATAAGCTTATCTAAGCACCCAGCCATTGTCTTTGGGTGGTTTTATAACCACAGAGATTCACAAAGTTGCCCAAAAGTATCGCGGAAGACAGCTAAGCACAAAAGTGTACAGTAGCTCGGTGCCATTTTTGTCATCATAAAATTTTGTTCAACCATGTTAACTCAAGAACGGTTCAAGTACTCACCTTAGTTTTAGCACGGATACAATATGTATCTCAGCGCGCAGGTCCAGCGATACATAGCGTCTTCAGAACTTGAAGTTTGCCCAAGTCATCTTTTTCACACTGCAGTTAGACAGTGCATGGGGGTCTTCCTAAAATGTACCACAAGTTCACTCCAACCTTAAAAATTAATACTGGCAAGTTCATGGCTGTAGCCTCGTTCTCAGGCCACTTCTTAGCTCCTCCCACATGGCCTGGGAACGAGGAGCACGATCCAGCATTTGTGTCTGTATAGCTAGGTATGTTTGTCTTGTACGTAGCTATCAGATAGCTACCAAGTAGCTCTCAAGCACGCTGTCTAACTGCAGTGTGAAAACGATGTAGGGATGGGGCTTTGCCAATATGTTGACCTTTGTTTTCATGCATTATCCCTACCTTGTTCGCATACTTTTTGGCATGCCATCCCTACATCTTTTCACATTTTTTTAAATGTTTTTTAAGTCTTTACATTTATATTTTGGCCTGCGATCTCTGCAGTGTGAAAAAGCCGAGTTTAAATGTCTGTGCCAAAGTAGCTACCAGCCACAGTGCATGTGTGTGTGTGTGTGTGTGTGTGTGTGTGAAAGATGGAACTGTACTGTGTACGAAATACAGTGCATGTGTGTGTGTGTGTGTGTGAAAGATGGAACTGTAGCTATTGTGTACGAAATACAGTGCATGTGTGTGTGTGAAAGTTGGAACTGTAGCTATTGTGTACGAAATACAGTGCATGTGTGTGTGTGAAAGTTGGAACTGTAGCTATTGTGTACGAAATACAGTGCATGTGTGTGTGAAAGTTGGAACTGTAGCTATTGTGTACGAAATACAGTGCATGTGTGTGTGAAAGTTGGAACTGTACTGTGTACGAAATACAGTGCATGTGTGTGTATACAAGCCAATCAGAGAAAACAGACTAGAGAAAGCAATAATACGCTGCACTAAGCCCCACTCCATTTAAGGTGGCACGGTACCCTGTATTTTCAAGGTCAACAAACCTGGAGTCCAAGTTGATAGTCTTCTTTGTCTTGTTAAAATTTTAGCGCACATTCCGTTTTGGGAGTCTCAAACCGTTCACGGTCCGTAAAATTGGGGATTTTCCCCATTTCCTGTCGGCATTGCCATCCAATAATCAGTTTATAATTAAGTTAGTTAAGATGTGGCCTGGCGGCACCCTTCATGTGGTGGTCGGAACTTTGAAGATAAGCTTAGATCGACTTAAAAAAAAAAAAAAAAAAAAAAAAAAAAAAAGAGAAGGAGTTTAGTAGAGTGCTGTAGTGTCAGTAGCTGTGAGTAGTGCGTGATGCCTGCTTGTGAAAGCAAGCTTGTGTCTAGAAGCAGCAGAAAGGCCACAGTGGCCAAGACTGTATTTGTTGAGTAGGCCCAGGTCTCGCGGCCGTATGCCTAGTCTAGTTGGTGACCGTGGCCAGGTGCTTCGAGTGCTGGGCTGGGCTTTAACTAGAATACGCAATTTATCGTTTGTGCTACAGTCTGACAGACAAGGGAGCTGAACGGTGGCTGTGTGTGGAACAGAGCCGTGAGTTGTTTAGCGACATAAGGGGGAGAGGTGGGGCTAGTAATGCTTGCTTCCACTCGTGAATGAGCCCCTCCCGTAGACAAGCTGTGAATTTTTCGAAATGTGCATTCATTTTGGTACAGTCAAAGTTGTCCATTCCAAGAGTAGTGACAAACATGAGTCTAGCCTGACTTTGAGAGTAGCTTTGAACAAAAGCTGGCATAGATTGATTTGAGATACATTGGTGGTTGGGACGCTACCTACAGTGAGCGTGTAGATGCGTCCATCGAGTGGCAATTTTGGGTTCATGAATATATTAATGAGCTACTAAAACCCTTTTTAAAATTAGGCAAAGCAAGATTGCCCTAAACCAAACCCTAACCCTGAAACTAGGAGTAACCCTGGTCCTGACAGTAACCCAAGTTTATGTTTTCGTTAACCTCCGCCGAGGGACGACCGTGCCACCTTAAATTGGGCGGGGCTCACCACAACTGAGTCCTGCATGAGCAAGGACAGTGTAAATGGTTTACTGTTCTTCTTGTTTTCTTCTGGTAATTCTGAAAATGAAAGGGCGTAATATGAGGCCATTGATATAGTGCACTCTGAACTAACGACGTTGAAGAGTACACTGAAAATGGAACTGTGAATATAAATGTACTCGATGAATACTTTATCGTTGCATCGTGTATAAAATGCAGTCCAAAATCGTGGCAATGTATGCATCGGTCGACACTTTCTCCGCAGTCCGAAGTTCCACGGTTTTGCAAAGGATCGTACGGAGATGGAGGTCAAGGACGAAGTGCTGGCTTTCCTAGCCATCATATCGTTTACTCTCTGTATACTACTGGGCTACAGCGTCTGGACCAATGCCCACGAAATAGCCGCACTGCGAGCAGAACTAAACAAGCGACAGCAAGTCCAGACTGGAGGACAGGGCCCTGTGCCGCCCTCGCCGAGCGACAATGCTGATATTTCTCTGTTTGCGGAAAGCAATCGTCAAGGGGAGGACGCAATGAGCCTGTACACCAACGGAAATGCAATTCACTTGCGCACTGCTAGACAAATAGACACGCCAACTACTGGATCACAAACTGTTCAGTTGCTGACTACTGCTCTGTCGCAAATAGTTGAAGGTCAGCTGGAAGCACATTTGGACTGTGACAATGAGAGCACATCATGCACCATTGAACCTGGTCCAAAGGGCATGCAGGGAGAGGTTGGTCCCCGAGGACCAAAGGGAGACCGAGGCAGGCGTGGAGAAACCGGGCCAAAGGGAGAAGTTGGGCAGAAGGGACAGCTCGGCTATCCGGGTTACAAAGGGGAGAGAGGTCAAATGGGCAATATTGGACCTCAAGGACCAGTTGGGCCGGCTGGACCTAAGGGAGCAACTGGACCTGTTTCTGTGCTTCGACAGACCTCGTGCACCTGGCGTTACACTGATAGATGTGGCCATAGGTGTGGAAATTGGAACAGCTTTACCACAGTGTGCCCAGCAGGACAGTATGTGGCTGGATTTGGTATCACAACATATGGTAGTCATGGGCGTTACGACACTCGTATCTACTGTTGTACTGTTGCCTAAACAGTGGAACTTTATTGCATGCACTATTGCAATTTGCCTTGCATTGTTACTCAAATGTATATTGAAAGTCACAAAAAAGTTTTCTCAATGAAAACAAGCACATGTAGGGATGGAACCCTCAAAAACCAACCAAACAAGATAGGAACAACACCACAATACTTTTACACCATCCCTACATCTTGTGCCATTTTGCCGACTATGCATTGTGTTTGTTACTTGTGTGCACAGAAGGGTTGTCTTGGGCATGGAAGCCTGTGGAACGAGCAGTACTGGGTGTGTAGTGCACGTTGTTGTGTATGGAGAGTGCGTTGTGTTGTGGGTGGCTGTAACTTGGTTACGGTTGAGTGTGGCAGGCATGGTTAGCTAGTTTAATATGTACAAGCTGTGGGGTGCAAGATCAGTGCTGAGTCTGTGTGGCATGTTGGAGTGGGTTGCGTATGTTGTGGGCTTTTGTAGCTGCTGGGCATGGCAGGTAAGGGTTGTCTTGTAAGTGAAGGCTGTGGTGTGAGCAGTACTGGGTCGGTCCGTAGTTAACGACATGGTGGTGTGTTTGAAGGGTTTGTGGGGTAGGTAGCTAGTTGTAGGGAGAAAGGTTGTTTGTTGGTTTGTGGGTGTAGCTGGTGTGCAGTGTTGTTTTAGTTAACTATAACTTTAACTAAATATATTTTAGTATGGCCTTTTAAAATTTAGTTAACCAAAAGTGCAACTTAAATTTCTTGCTAACTTGGGGGCTGTAACTAAAACGTCCAAGGACGTACAAGAAGAAACCGTAACTGTACTAAAACAGAATACAGCCTGTTTTCAACAATAAGTGTAACTAAATACCTTTTAGTAAGGGGTTTTAGAGTTTCAGTGGTTGAAACTATAACTAACTAAAAATTTTGTAAAACCGGAAAACTAGAACTAAACTAAACCAAAAGATTTTCTAAACTATAACTAAACTAAAAGCACAAACCCTAAAAACTTAAATTTGAAGGGTTTTGTGGTGTACGTGGTTGGCAAAATGGCACAAGATGTAGGGATGGTGTAAAAGTATTGTGGTGTTGTTCCTATCTTGTTTGGTTGGTTTTTGAGGGTTCCATCCCTACATGTGCTTGTTTTCATTGAGAAAACTTTTTTGTGACTTGTTTGCTTTGTTTTTTTTTTTGGTTTAGGAATGGTAAGAGAGAAGTGACATGGGAGGGTAGGCCGAGGGGAAGATGCATGGTGTGTACAGTATGATAGTAGAAAGAGCTAAGAATTGTCATAAATTCAAACACTTTGAAGTGAAATCGTCAATCCAAACATCAAACTTCGGGGGGTTTAGAAGTACAGTCCAAGCAAAGCCTCATAAAAACCAAGTGAAAAGCAGATGAGTTTAATAAGGCTTTGCATGCAAGCTTATAAATCCTGTGCTCATTTCACGTGGACTACTAATGGGTTCACCGAAAAACTCTCCATAGACTGTCACCAGAGTATTGAGTCGTAAGACCCCATTACAGAACTGTTTGATGGTGAGTAGCTATAGTCTAAATGGGTTTGAAACGAACGCATAGGGGTCTGTGGAGCTGAACAACCGCCAGTTCTGTGGCCACCTCTAGTGCAGAAGTTTGGAATGAAGCCATGCACTGTTGACTCGGTGCTACTAGAGTTTGAGTATACCAAGCTACCAATAGGCTGCCACTTGCTTCGTTGGAGGAATATGAAGACTCAGGCACAGCACAAAAGGAGGATGTTAAGAAGACACCAGCCAAAGTGCTACCATCAACTCGCAGTAAACATTGTATGTGTACTATATGCATGTAAATGACTATAACAAGCAAATTTGAAATGTGAAAGTTGACAATAAAACTTGAAATTGAATATCAGTGGCTAGTGTTCTAAGTCATATGAAGTACTTGATGGTTAAAACACTAGCTGGCATAGTACCGTCTATACCACTTGAGCTTGGCTTTTGCAGCCTTCAAATTAGTCATACGAGCTGCTGCCCTTTTTTTGTCAGGGTTCCTCCAATAACTACTATGGGAGGATACGCGGGAAGCTGCCCTTCCTTTCTCAGGGTCCTCCCAATAACGGGTATGGGAGGATGCCCTGGAAGATGCCCTTTTGGTCTCAGGGTCCTCCCAATAACAGGTATGAGAAGACGCCCTTTTCGTCTCAGGGTCCTTCCAATAACAGGCATGAGAAGACGCCCTTTTCGTCTCAGGGTCCTTCCAATAACAGGCATGGGAGGACGCCCGGGAAGATGCCCTGTGTTTCTCCGGGTCCTTCCAGTAATTATTACGGGACGCTTGCCTTTTTTTCCCCTTTGTTTCGCAGGTAGTTCTGCTTGTACTTCGCTCGTTTCTTGCGGACATTACGCATATTGTAAAGTGCAGCACAACTACGTCAACTGATCCACGAAATCAGATTTGCAAACTGCAACGCTCAATTCTCACCTTCTCTACGAAGTACTGAACCACGTGCTCAGTTGAACCCTGGTGACGTAATTATGAGTAATATTTAATTCGAGCAAAATGGCGTGTAGCAGCTAGCGTAAGTGTGAGATTACCTGAGAATCACCGACAAGTTTGGGTTCTTTCTTCTAGACCAATAAGTGGCAGGTGCAATACCTAGTGATTTATCCTGTTGTTTTGCGTTTGAATCGTTGTAAAAGCTCCGGCCGTTATCGTGCTATCGCGGTGAGAGGCAGAAGAAGAAGAAGAAGAAGAAAGAAAGTCAGAAGATAGACGATTTGTCCGTTTTGGCGACTTGCCGGTCTGGTGCTTAGCGATACTTTCCAGCAAACTTAACAGTCTCTTTGCTCATGAAAACACTCGATAATGCCTGATATGGCTCATACAGGCCTTTGACTAATCTAACGAAGACATTTCGAGCGTGTTATTTGTGCACTTTTAATGTGGCGGCCATTTTTTTTCGGGGTCATCCCTACATATGGCGTACTACCGTACGCCATGATATATGTATACACAGTGACTAAAGATGGCTTTTTCCTCTTGCTACAGGGAGCCAAAATCTTGAAGAGGTAATAATGTACTAAATTTTACAAACAAAAGTATTTTCCTTATAGTAGAGAGGGATGGTTGCTCACCAATAAGGGAAAAAGTTCATGAAGTACGGTGCCACTAGCTTGATGATGAATGTTGGCAGAATATCAGCCAACAAAATTACCTATAGGACAGGGAAGGTGTGGGATACCTCAATCATACATAGCTTATATGAAACCATGAGGTAACAGGTCTACAGTGGAACCATTCTACTACTCTACACTCTAATGCGGACACCATAGGAACCACCGCTGCATGTCCGGAATATAGAGGCTTCAGGTATATTTCCAGTAGGCATGGCAATGCGTACTCATGCTGTTGAGCACTATGAAGGCGTGTTCCAGAGCTCTCCCTTGCTGTATGCTGGTGAGAAAGGCTAACCAGAGGCTAGTACTATGCATACCAGTGCAATTATAATGTCCAGTTGTTGAATTGTTCAGTGGTGGCAGATGACGTTGTGTGGAGGCATGTGAGCGTGAATGAATTTTGTACAGTCCAGGTACTAGAGTGACCAGAAAACCTGTCTGCTTTACGGAAAGAGGGGTGTCCGCATTTCAGGGGTTATAATGTATGGTTGTTAATGGGAATGCAATCCGTACCCGAGTAAAATGTCCGTTAAAACGAAGTGTCCGCATTTCGGAGGTTCAGAATAGTGGGGTTCCACTGTATAGTATACACATATTAAAGTCTACGAAAGCATCAGCTTTTAGTATACTTATCGAGGATACATGCACTATGGGTATGACAATTTATGTAGGCGACATTGAAAAATAATAATGACCCACAAGGGCGCCTTGTTTGGAGTAAAGTGAAAAATTACTTCAGATTCCTTTGTTTAGAGAGGCACCTTATAATTAGAGTGGCACGACATCTAAAGCCAGACAAACTTGTTCTCGAGCTTTTGATGATGCTTTGGACAGCCTACCAAATGCTTTGGTGTCAGAGTCCACGCTGCAACTTGCTCAAGCAGTGCAGCAGAAATATGCTACAATTGCTGTTGTTTGCGCACATATGGAAACAGTTCTAATTGGAAGGTGACCCCCAAAAATAAGAATATGTGAGCAGATCTTGGGGTCACTTTCATTGGTGAAAAAGAGGCTTGGTTAGAAAGTCTACGATAAGAATTTGGTATATCAGAGCACATTGCAGTCACACGAGTGGTCATGTCTAGGTCACACCACCAAGCCAGTACAGTCACATGGTTGCCATAGTAACCAAACTTACAGAGGTACCCTGCCTGTTGCATTTCTCCCTTCCAATGTAGTAGGAAGTGTTAGTTGTCTCGTTGAAGATGAGAGAACAAGCGGATGTATTTGTCGAGTTGTCTGTGCAAGGTGTCTTGCTGTCACTCTCCAGATAAGTGATGATATCGAAGGCAGCGCTCAGCATGATGACATAGGGATAGTTGTTACATAGACCGAGGATCCAGAAACCAATGATATTGCGCCATTTCTCCACCTTGCTCAGCAGCTTGTCTGTGGGGAGTATATTGAGAACCAATATCATCTTCTACACTGGGAATGTCATACGGTGGTTTCAGATAGGAATGGTACCGTTTCAATTGTTCGTAGCCATTACCATGGTAACAGGTTTTATTTCCTCATTATTGAGACTCATATAGGGTCTAGGAGCTCATTAGTCAGTGTCCTGATTAGAGGGAGATGATTAAAAGGTTGAAACTTGTTCTGAATTAACTCAGGCCCTGATTTTTAGTTTCTCATCAGGTAATTCACCTGCACACAACGCGGGTGAGTATTACCATTATGTATTTATCCATAGTCGGCAGAACAAACATGATGCCAGGAGGATCAGCGCTCATCATACGCCGGTTCTTTTGGATGCTGTGCAGTAGAGAGACCCGTTTATTAGCGTTGCGTTCATTGCTACACTTATCTGGTTTGTTCCTATGCTGTTTAGGATATGGAAATAAAAATAATGGTGATAAATTCTATCGCAGAAAATTCATGTGGGTGGCCGATGAGAAACTAATAATTAATGAAGTAGGGCCTTATTAAACTAGTAAGGCTAGTCACCTTCTTGCATGATATAGCAGTATCAAAGACTCCATCTCCTGGTAACCCTAGCTCATGAAGAGTCGTACTGGCTGAGACATACCCTGCGCAGTGGGTGACTATGTATAACCTCTAGGTTGACCTTTCGCTCTCCATTAGGACTTGAACAACAAGGGGTAGGGTCACAGTGCTACCATCGGTGTTCAGCACACTGAGCATGCAGGCAAGATGCACTACGTAGATAAGTAGCGTCCTACTAGTACTCTAGCCTCGTACCCCAGCTCCTTCTGCATGGAGAGGAGCCTGCGTACGAGGCTACTAGTACTCTACTATCTATGACTACGGGCACATAAATTTAATACCTTGCTGCTGTGCGGAGCCATTTACAGCCTTCCCCCCAGCAACCAGGGGGTCAGACTCCGAGTGCCAAGAAGCACGCCCCGCCATCTCCTCGTCTTCACTTCCCATAAAACTCGTCTCAGCCTCTACCTCGGTAACAGCAGGCTGAGTGTTGGCTGTTGCTCATACCCTTCAGCTTCAGCAGTGGGCAGGTAGGTCACGGGTTGGCTGAAGGGGGTGCGGTCAGTGATCATGTTAGTCTCGTTCGCAGACAGTCTGGGAACGAGACTAGAAGCAGACGAATTGCGTCACAGCGCACAATGAAGGAGCGGTGTTAATTGTAAATCAATTGCAATTAATGGTGTAGGTTTGTATATGTAAAATATAGTGTGGTTACAAGTGAGATTTGATATAAATCACACGAGTAATGTGGTTGAAATGACGATAAAATATGCATCCAGGTGCAAATTTGAAATGACGATAAAGCTATTCCAAACACATTATGAGTGTGATTCATTCCCAATCTCACTCCTTAACCATGCTATTATATACATGTTCACCTCATAGCAGCGTACTGTCATGACAATCCTATCATGAGTTAAAAAGCACTACCAAAGGTACTGTAGAAAGGTGACCCTTTGGGCTTGTATATAGGCCCTGCCCATTTTTATTGTGTACAAGTACATGCAACTTGACTACTAGGAAGGTGTACATTATGCCAGCATAATTAGTAGCCACGAGCATGTGTGCACAATTCATAAAATCCTGATAAAACAAGTTATGACATGAGGCTGTACATGCTCTTGCAAAATTGTCAGTCATTTGCATCTGACTTGACCAAAATGAGTTCCAGCTGAACTGAAAGTGAATCCAGTTGTCACACAGCCAGCATCTACATCCTCTGAGTCCGAATCACGCACCAGTTCGTCACCATAGTGAACTAGACTTGAATTTGGGGATTGTGCAATAGTATAGTTAAGCAAGTATCGAGCATATAGCTCAACTCGCCCCCTACAAAACTAGGTATGCTTTTTCCCGCTCAGGGGGATATGTCCACAAACCTACTCCCTGTCATTAGAATGGAGCAAAGTTACACACATTCCCGCTAGCACAATGCACCTATCAATGTTATGGGATAGGTGAGGCATGAGTAGTGGAAATTGCTAAATATTTTAGCCCTAGGGGTGCGGCATTTTCCCAAGTTTGATCGTGATACACTCGAAGGGGATGAAGTCTGAGCATGCGCATGTGTACCACATGTAGCAGTTAGTGACCTGCAACAATAGCAGAATTGGCAGATATGAGGGTTTCGAAAGCAGAGAATATGGTGCTTGTGTCTTCCTATTGGTTGAATTTGCAAAACTGAAGTACACTTCTCCATCCTCTACTTTTATTGAGGATGCTGCCAGAAGAGTGCTTCTCTCACCTGCTGACTGAGGTATTCATGTGGTTCGACCACCTTCAAACAACAGGAAGCAAGGGGCTGCTAGAGCAGCTGAAACACACTGAAAGCGAAAGGCAAATTTAAAGGCACAGACAGATTACTGTTGTCATAAGCCTTACCAGTATATTGATTTGAAATAGAAAAGTGGATTGGTTGTGAACAGTGCAAGTCGTTCCATTTTGAGCGTGTTGGTCACGTTACTGAGCCAAATATGTTTAGATAGGTTTGTAGGTTTGTTACATTGTAGCTACACATGGTTTTCATATCCCCTTAGTGTGCCCCAAGGGTGTAGGGTGGGGGAAGATGGAGTATTTGATTCCTGAGGGTGCCCCTGGTGATTGGGCAATAGAAGTTCAAATCCCCACCTATGCCCCCATGTGGCCCCTACTAGGGGGGTGGGGCATAACATTGATAGGCGCATATATATATACATATATATACATAATCCCTTTTAGGCTTCACTGAATTTATGTAAACATTTAATTCCTTGAGAGCATTTTGTATGATTGTACATTCAAACAGCCCACTAAGTGTAGGTTAGAAAACTAACCAGAGGTTCTTAGGCCTGTATGTTATATATATATGCATACATAATAATAATAATATATAGAATATGCAGTAATCAATGTCTCAATCATCTGACTCTTATGCACAGTTACCTGCTCTTGATACTGCGCTTTGCAGGTAGGTTGTCACACGGAAACAGACAGTGTCCATCCTGTGGTTGATTAATGTCTTTTGAAGCCTATGAAGGCCCAGTGATAATTCATTAACCTGGTAAACCACAAGATGGACACTGTTCGTTTCCTTGTTTCCTTGTGACAACCTACCTGCAAAGCACAGAGAGGTTGTCACAAGGAAACAGACAGCTTTCATCTTGTGGTTTACCAGGTTAATCAATTATCACTGGGCCTTTGTAGGCTTCAAAAGACATTAATCAACCACAGGATGGACACTGTCTGTTTCCTTGTGACAACCTACCTGCAAAGCGCAGTATCAAGAGCAGAAAGCGTTCTATCATGTTTTTGATTAAAGCAACTAATCTGTTATTATTATAACTGTTCTTGTGACAACAGCTATTAGGGTATGCAGCACAAATCTCTCTAAATCAGCATATACAGCATCTTATCCTAATGTTCACCTATTGCAAAAGATCTTCCAAATGCTGGTTACTTTGTAATGACTTGCCACAAATTAGTGTAACGATATTTCACAGAGCCAAGGTCAAACATCTCCAGCTATTACAGACTAGTAGTAGCCGTTAACAATTTCATTTGACTCCAGAAGGATACCAAGACAATAGTTGGAGTGATCCAGGTGGTGTTCACAAATTGAGGGTCTCCTCAAGATGCCTGTGTTCTTGTCTGTGGTAGCTCTTTGTTTCTTAATGAAGCCTGATGGAATTGTTAAAAAGGGATGATGGACAGTAGGATAATATTGCTTCTTAAAGCTTGATGGAATTGTGAGGGGGATGATGGATGGTGATTACAGTGCTAAATTATCTGCATAGTCACCACTTCAATGAACCCTGCAACTGGCAGTGTCTAAAATTTGTCACTACCCATTCGGAGCAATGTGAATAAATTTCACAGTAAAATGTCCTGTTAGCTACATACTAATACAAGTCACAAAAAAGTTTGCCAAACGCAAACAAGCACATGTAGGGATGAAATCCTCAAAAACCAACCAAACAAGACGGGAATGACACCACAATACTTTTACACCATCCCTACATCTTGTGCCATTTTGCCAAAACTGTGTGTTTGTATTTGTTTTTTAGTTGTGTGTAGAAGAGGGTTGTCTTGTAGATGGAAGGGTGTGGCGTGGGTGTGTTGTGCATAGTGAGTATGTTGTGTTGTTGGTGGTTGCTACTGAGTGTAGCAGGTATGGTCCAAGTTGTGTGTAGGTGTGGAGTGAGTGAGGAGTGGTGAGTGTGTGTGTTATGTTGGAATGTGCATTATGTTGTTAAGTTTTATGCCTGTTTAGCATGATAGATATGGGTTGTCTTGTATACAGGTGGCTGTGAAGTGAGTAGTGGTAATTTTGTAATGCTTTGTGAAGGATGGGTTATTTTGTGAGATAGTTGAATGGAGTGAAGTACTATGTTTGTTTGTGGTTGGTGTGGGCTAATAAGTACAAATGTAGAGGGTTTTGTGTTGTGTACAGGTGGCAAAATGGCACAAGATGTAGGGATGGTGTAAAAGTATTGTGGTGTCATTCCCGTCTTGTTTGGTTGGTTTTTGAGGATTTCATCCCTACATGTGCTTGTTTGCGTTTGGCAAACTTTTTTGTGACTTGTTTCTGTTGTTTTTTTTGTTGTTGTTGTGTAACCACACCCCAAGTGAAATGACTTGTTATGTAGTTTATTGTTGATGTTGATGGATTTCTGGAGGATGTTAGCTGTTTGCACTTATCCACTTGACAATGGAATCATGGGTGTAACTGTTGTCTAATTGGGTATGTGCATGTGTGTGTGAGTGGTTGTTCTAAGGCACTGTGGTATATACATGACTGTCTACCTGTTCTGTTGTATGACAGGGTTGTAACACTGTATGTTGTGTGTTGTCCAAGGAACAGTTTCTATAGCTGGTTATACATTGTGGGCAGGTGTGTGTAGGTTGTGTATGGTGGGTGGCAGGTACATAGGTCATAAAGAGGTAAGGCATAACTGTGGTAAAGGAACCCTTGGAGAGTAAGAGTGTTTTTCCGGGTTCTTCCAGTACTTGTTACGGGACGCTTGCCTTTTGCTTTCTTTGTTTCGCAGATAGTTCTGCTTATCCCGCGCCCGTTTCTTGTGGACGTTACGCATACTGCGTTCCTTGTCAAATCCAGCACAAGTACGTCAACTGCTGTATGAAAGTAGCAACATATGCAATCGTTTGGGAATCAATCGATCGTCAAGTTCTCTGCGGAAGTAGAATAACCGCAGCTGCATGCCAACTTCACGTGCTGTAGCTGTTGAACTTCTGTTGACGTAATCGCTATGAATATTCTATTCTAACAAAATGGCGTATAGCAGCAAGCATAAGCGTGGGGTTACCTGAGAATCGCCGATTAATTCGACTTCTTTCTTTGAGAACGATGAGTGGTGGGTACAATACCCAGTAATTTATGCTGATCTTTCGCGTTTGAATCGTTGTAATAGCTTCAGCCGTTGTCGTGCTATCGTGGTGAGCAAAGGAAGAAGAAGAAGAAGAAGAAGAAGAAGTCAGAAGAAGATAGACGATTTGCCTTTTTTAGCGACTTGACTGTCAGGTACTTAGCGATGCTTTCCAGCAAATTTAACGATCCTGTTGCCCATGGAAGCACTCGATAATGTCTGATATGGCTCATGGAGGCCGTTGACTTATCTAACGCGGACATTTCGAGCGTGTCATTTGTGCACTTTGAATGTGGCCGCCATTTTTTTTCGGGGTCATCCCTACATATGGCGTACTACCGTACGCCATGATAAGGAACAGCACTATTGCTACATGAAACTATGCATATATTTTTTTATATTGCACAGCAGCATTTTCTTGGACTGTTAATTCCTGTGGACTAGTATGACATTAATAATTTGGCTCTGAAAAACTGTACAGGAAAAGTAAAGTTTGTGCCAGTCCTTGATGAAACTTACCAGCTACATGTGTGTGGCACAGGAAATGTGAGTCTTGTGCAAAATACATGCAGTGTGTGTGTGTGATGTCATACATGACATGCATGTCTGTCAGACTAAACTTAGAGAAGGTAGAGAAAGCAGACTGTACATACTCAGTCCACTTCAGCTATCTGCATTAGTCTCGTGCCCAGATCCAATTCCGAAAGGGATCTGGGCACGAGACTATATATCTGTATGTGTGCCAGACAGAGTCCAGAGTTGCACAGTTTTGAAAGCACCGGAAACCACTGAGACGAATAAGTCTGTGTGTGTCGTAAACCTGGCGTTCAGAGTACACTGGGCGCTTTATTGATTATACACTCTGCACTCTGAGCAGCTGACCGCCGAAAGATGAAAGGGCCGCATGCATGGAAGCCAGGCATCCGTTGCGCCGTACATCTATAAATTACAGTCTAAAATGTGTGCATCGGTCAAAAATTCTCCGAATCCTGAGTGGACAGTTGTGCATGCAAGGATCGTAGATGGAGGTCAAGGACGGAGTGCTGGTTTTCCTAACCATCTTATCGTTGACTCTGTGCATTTTACTGGGGTGCAGCGTCTGGAACAATGCCCACGAGATAGCCGCACTGCGATCAGAACTAAACAACCGACAGCAAGCCCAGACCGAAGGGGATGGGAGTCGGCGTCCCGCGCCCGATTCGGACGACATTTCACCGCTGTTTGCGCAAAGCAGGGGCAACAACGAAAATGAAATCCACCTTCGTAACGTTAGACAAACCATAGAACAAACAGATTCCGGTACATCGCAAACCGTTCAGCTGCTGGCTGCTGCTCTATCGCACATAGTTGAAGGTCAGCTGGAAGCACATTTGGACTGTAGTAATGAAAGCAAATGTACCATCGAACCTGGTCCAAAGGGCATGCAGGGAGAAATAGGCCAGCGGGGGCCGAAGGGAGAAGTGGGGCAGAAGGGACAACTTGGCTATCCTGGGGAGAAAGGTCAAATGGGCAGCACTGGACCTCAAGGACCGATCGGGCCAACTGGACCTAAGGGTGCTGTTGGACCTATTTCTGTACTTCGTCAAAACAATTGTAGCTGGCGGTACACTGATACTTGTGGCCATGGCTGTGGTACAGGGAGTAGCCGTGAAACAACATGCCCAGTTGGCCAGTATGTGGCTGGATTTGGTATCCATACGTGGGGTAGTAATGGACGCTACAACACCCGTATCTATTGTTGTACTGTTGCCTAAAGGGTGGAACTTTATTGGACTATTGCACAATTTATATGCATTGTTGCCTAGTGAAGAAGCTAGTGCTCTTTTGTAGCAAGTTTGTACTGCTGCCTAAAACAATTTTCTTGGACTATTCCTGTGAAATTAGCGTACTATAGCCTCATACCCAGGCCATTGGCTGCAGCCTGGGTACGAGGCCATAGTATGCTCAAGAGCATGCATGCAGGGAGAGGTAGGCTTCCAAGGACCAAAGGGAGACTGAGGGTAGGCATGGAGAAGCTGGAGAAGTGGGGCAGAAGGGGCAACACAGCCGTTGGCCAGCATGTGGCTGGACTTAGTATCCATATGTGTGGTAACGAAGTAAGCTACAACACCCGCATCTATTGGTGTGTAAGGATGTGAAATCAATATTTGTAGTGAACTGCATGCCTTAAGGTGGCACAGTACCCTGTATTTTCAAGGTCAACAAACCTGGAATCCAAGTTGATAGTCTTCTTTGTCTTGTTAAAATTTTAGCGCACAGTCCGTTTTGGGAGTCTCAAACCGTTCACGGTCCGTAAAATTGGGGATTTTCCCCATTTCCTGTCGGCATTGCCATCCAATAATCAGTTTATAATTAAGTTAGTTAAGATGTGGCCTGGCGGCACCCTTCATGTGGTGGTCGGAACTTTGAAGATAAGCTTAGATCGACTTAAAAAAAAAAAAAAAAAAAAAAAAAAAAAAAAAAGAGAAGGAGTTTAATAGAGTGCTGTAGTGTCAGTAGCTGTGAGTAGTGCGTGATGCCTGCTTGTGAAAGCAAGCTTGTGTCTAGAAGCAGCAGAAAGGCCACAGTGGCCAAGACTGTATTCGTTGAGTAGGCCCAGGTCTCGCGGCCGTATGCCTAGTCTAGTTGGTGACCGTGGCCAGGTGCTTCGAGTGCTGGGCTGGGCTTTAACTAGAATACGCAATTTATCGTTTGTGCTACAGTCTGACAGACAAGGGAGCTGAACGGTGGCTGTGTGTGGAACAGAGCCGTGAGTTGTTTAGCGACATAAGGGGGAGAGGTGGGGCTAGTAATGCTTGCTTCCACTCGTGAATGAGCCCCTCCCGTAGACAAGCTGTGAATTTTTGGAAATGTGCATTCATTTTGGTGCAGTCAAAGTTGTCCATTCCAAGAGTAGTGACAAACATGAGTCTAGCCTGACTTTGAGAGTAGCTTTGAACAAAAGCTGGCATAGATTGATTTGAGATACATTGGTGGTTGGGACGCTACCTACAGTGAGCGTGTAGATGCGTCCATCGAGTGGCAATTTTGGGTTCATGAATATATTAATGAGCTACTAAAACCCTTTTTAAAATTAGGCAAAGCAAGATTGCCCTAAACCAAACCCTAACCCTGAAACTAGGAGTAACCCTGGTCCTGACTGTAACCCAAGTTTATGTTTTCGTTAACCTCCGCCGAGGGACGACCGTGCCACCTTAATTGAAGTTTTGTTGAACCCATAAACATTGCCAATTAACACGTACTCACATTGGTCATTGATTTGATTGGTCAAGTATCCTGCATGATAAAATTAGCGTCCATGCAGACGGCTTAATTAATAAATTTACGGTTTTCCTTCAAGCCTAAACTACTCCCCAAGCCCCCAAGATGTTTATATTAAGTGCCATTTTGCCTCAGCTAGTGTTGAACTTGCAGGAGGAGGTAGACACGACATTTTTATCATGTATACCATGTTTGGCTCTGTAGGCACACCCAAGGCTTGCCGAGTTGGCCGTCTCTCCCAGAGTGTACACATCAGTGTTGAAGACATCTGCTATGATCTGTGAAACGAGAACAATTACTTTACCATGCAGTTCTAAATTGCCTTAACTAACCTCCTGCCTTTGCCTAGTCTTGTGACCAGCCGGAAAAACCTATGGAAAATCCGTCTGGTAACGCAAGGCTAGATTCTTGGGCTTTTCTACTTACGACGGAGTTATTTGAACGTGTCAATCAAATTGTAGCATGTCCAATTACATAAATAGTGGGAAACATAATGTGTACATACAAAAATATGACATTGTACATGTCATACACACCAGGTGAAGAGGAAGGTTGAGAAATAATTGAGATGCTGCATGCTATTTTAAAACTTGTCCGGCTACATGAAAAACAATTGGTTATCATCGTCTAACTCTCCCCGTACTGGCACTAGTGGGGTATGATGAGGGTCTATATGGAGTTCTGTGGGCATGGCTGTAGCTTCTAGAATGGGTTGGAGACTCATCCGTAGAGGAGTACTGGAATGAGGATTGGGAGCTGGAGTTGAATGAAGATCTGAGGAAAAAGAGAGAGGGAGGAAAGAGGAGGGAACAGTTTGTGTTACTTTGTATCACCAGTTCTGAGTTCTCACCTGTGTGATGCAGTGGGGGAATTCCCTTCATCATCACTGTAATCGACTGTGTCTGATTCGGAGTCTGTGACCACAAAGCTCCAGTCGTGATCAACCCTCTCCTCCATAGTGACATGATCTTTGCCAGACAGAAACTCTGTGAACCTATCAGGAAGAGATGCGGAGGGAAGGAGGGAGGGAGGGAGGGAGGGAGGGAGGGAGGGAGGGAGGGAGGGAGGGAGGGAGGGAGGGAGGGAGGGAGGGAGGGAGGGAGGGAGGGAGGGAGGGAGGGAGGGAGGGAGAAGGGAGGGAGGGAGGGAAGAAAAGGAAAGAGCGATGGAGAAATGGGCAGGAGAAGGAAGGGTCTCTCTTAACAGTGACATTTATAGAACCTGACACAAGCGGTCTCCCTCAACCCCGCACACAGACCTCTTAGGGTTCTTGAGTTCACTGATGGTTCTCCACATCTCTTGGTTCTTGCAGTAGGTCCGCAGTTCCCGCAGTGCCTTGGTTGTCTCCACTCTGCCCTGGTGCTCATACTCCTGCACAACATGCAACAGAAGGTCAACGGTCAAAGTGAAACTGAACTCCATCAAAATGTGCGGAATAATTATAGCAACTGTACATGTACATGCATAAGATTATGTCATTATGATGTCACGGTTGTACAAATACAGTTCACAATTTTAGGAGGTCTGTGTGTGGGATTGAAGGAGAGGGGGACCACTTGGGTCAGGTTTTACCACTCCTTCAGCCCTTCCTCTTCCTGCCCATTTCTCCATCGCTCTTTCCTTCTCTTCTTCTTCTTTCCTCCCTCCCTCTCTCCCTCCCTTCCTCCCTCCCTCCCTCCCTCCTTCTCGTACCCAGACCCCCCTTCAACCCTCCAGCCCTTTTAGCAGAATCCATAGCAAAAGCTAGCCCATAGTGTGAAGATGTACTATATTCATCAGACCCTACTTTCCTCCTTGTTTGGTCTGGGTTCGATACTAGTGATGTTCTTGTGGATTACTGTCCTACCTCCACGGTTAGTAGTCTTCGTACAGGTGGTCTCCAGAAGTAGGAGAGAGGGTTGAGGAAGGAGAGGCAGCGGCAGAGACAATGGCAGCATTGTCGTACAGGAAGGAGGAAATACCAAATGAGGTAGAAGATCCAGAGAAGAGGGTTGCAGCTGGGAGGAAGGAAGGGAGGGAGGGAGGGAGGGAGGGAGGGAGGGAGGGAGGGAGGGAGGGAGGGAGGGAGGAGGGAGGGAGGGAGGGAGGGAGGGAGGGTGGGAGGGTGGGAGGAAGAGGGAGGGAGGAAGGGAGGGAGGGAGGGTAGGAGGGAAGGTGGGAGGAAGGGTGGGAGGAAGGGTGGGAGGAAGGGTGGGAGGAAGAGGTATGGAGAGAGGGAGGGAGAGAGGGAGGGAGAGAGGGAGGGAGGGAGGAGGGACAGAAGGGAAGATGGGAGGAAGAAAGAGTCTGAGGCGAGGTAAGGAGGACGCAGATATCAGTGGTATGCACTTGCTCACGCAAACTGACCTTCTCCTAGAATATTACTGAAGTACGTATGGTACCTGTCTACAAGAGTCCACTGAAGTACGTATGGTACCTGTCTGCAAGAGTCCACTGGAGTACGTATGGTACCTGTCTGCAAGAGTCCACTGGAGTACGTATGGTACCTGTCTGCAAGAGTCCACTGGAGTACGTATGGTACCTGTCTGCAAGAGTCCACTGGAGTACGTATGGTACCTGTCTGCAAGAGTCCACTGAAGTACGTATGGTACCTGTCTGCAAGAGTCCACTGAAGTATGTATGGTACCTGTCTGCAAGAGTCCACTGGAGTACGTATGGTACCTGTCTGCAAGAGTCCACTGAAGTACGTATGGTACCTGTCTGCAAGAGTCCACTGAAGTACGTATGGTACCTGTCTGCAAGAGTCCACTGAAGTACGTATGGTACCTGTCTGCAAGAGTCCACTGAAGTACGTATGGTACCTGTCTGCAAGAGTCCACTGAAGTACGTATGGTACCTGTCTGCAAGAGTCCACTGAAGTACGTATGGTACCTGTCTGCAAGAGTCCACTGAAGTACGTATGGTACCTGTCTGCAAGAGTCTACTGGAGTACGTATGGTACCTGTCTGCAAGAGTCCACTGAAGTACGTATGGTACCTGTCTGCAAGAGTCTACTGAAGTACGTATGGTACCTGTCTGCAAGAGTCTACTGAAGTACGTATGGTACCTGTCTGCAAGAGTCTACTGAAGTACGTATGGTACCTGTCTGCAAGAGTCACATACAAACAACCTACCGTGGTGGGAGACAGTAGGAGACCAAGGTCACCATCACCATGGCAACAGCCACCTCAGGGATCTGATAACAGGAGAGGAACACCAGGACCAACGCGACCAGTTGGATGCTCCACTGGATGAGGTCAAGGGTACGGGGGTTCTGCACGGGGCCCAGTCGGTACAGCACAGCAAAGCTGGTCAGCCCGGCTACCACGACATAGCCAAGGACGTAATGCCAGTTGTTGAAGATGGCTTCACTTGCGTAGTTGGCAGCCCAGTAGAGGAAGGAGGCAGCTATGGTGTAGCCGCTGAAGAGTACACCAAGACCTATCAAATTCTTCTGAGTGTGTTGTGCGTGTGTTGTGTGTGTGTGTGTGTGCATGTGTGTGTGTGTGTGTGTGTGTATGTGAGTGGGCGTAACTAATTTGTGCATGCATCTGAACTGAACTACTGTGGAACCTTTCTAACCTAATACGGACACCCTTGGGACCAAAGTAATTGTCCTGATTAGTGAGGTGTCCATATTTCAGGACAAGAATGTATTTATAATGAAGTTGGGACTCAATCAAGTGTCCTGATTAGCCAGCTGTCTTTTAAGAGGAGTTCCGCTGTAAGGTTGTGATCAGTATAAGTTTGAGTATGAGTAGAAAGGGATATGTATAGTGTGCGTGTGTGTGTGTAAAGAGGGTATGTCACATGACCTGGCCCCACCCACCCACCCACCTTTGGCACAAATTTGCTAAACACGTAGAGAAGGATGAGAACGGAGGCAACGATACCCAGGGTGACTCCCGTACTGTAGTAGAGCAGGATGTTTCTGTGGCGGGAGGAGGGGGGGGAGAAGGAAGAAGACGATTGGATAGGGGGGGAGGAGGGGAGGGAGCGTGTGAAAAGATGAGTGGAAGGGAGTGTGTGTACTAGTGGAGAGAGTGACATTATGACACCACTGCACCCTTGACCAATCTGAAGTTGTCCCTCACCTGCTGAGGTAAGATGCACTGAAGAAGAGGAGGAGTCCAATGCCGAGCGACACAGGGTAGCGATACATCAAGACCTCCGCTGCTTCCAGCTTGTATCCCACTCTATGGTACACTAATCCAGAGTGTCGGACACCAAGACACGTCACGTTGAATGGTGAGAGGTGAAGAATATCTGTGACATTCAAGTTATTGATGCCATTGCTGAAATCTGCATCATCCTCAAGTACCACCTGAGAGGAGTTGCCAACAGCAACCATAGCCCCCTCAACTGGTTTGGCATGTATCCTGATCTGTACATGGTGCCAGATGTGGGTTAGACCGGGAAGGGTGTAGGGGAGGAACCCCATATAGCAGTAGGCGTGGCCTGATTCACCGTGGTCCAGGTACTTAGACAGTATCTGAGAAGAGGGAGGACGAGGCTAGAGAGGATGGTGCCATATACGTTGCTCGGACCAACTCTAATTTTGGCAGACTCTACTCTAAAATCATAACCAGAAGAATGTGGATGTGCTGTAACGTAGAGTGCTAATGAATGTCAGCACACTTGCTGCATGCAGTTTTCATAGTCTTGTTCCCAGGCCACGTTTTCCCCCTCCCACGTGGACTGGAACAGTTACAGTTTTCAGCACTGTACCGTTCTGTTACGCTTAATTCCTCCTATTGGATTTTATTCTGCATTTAAAACGCTGCCAGAATATCCATGCTGTACTATATATGGATAACTTTAGGTTAGTTGTCTGCGTAATAGAGATATTCAATCAAAGTCGCTGATTTAAACCTGGCTTTCTGTGAATCTGATTGGTTGCATCATTGGGCAATCAACCTGAATTAAATTTATGGTAGCAGAGTAGTACCTGTTTTCTGTCTTTCATATCATTTATCCAGGTACCTAGGGAGTTATTATGAATATGGCACAAAACAAGTTATTGTCATGGAAATGCAGCCTGCAAATTCAGCAGCAACCCACATCTTCCCCTGCAAAGTTCTCCCCTCTCTGTTCTGTCGAGGCAATGCGCCAGGGGAGGCAGCACAAGATAAAGCAGTAGCACAGCTTTAAAGGTCTCCATTTGCAAGCACAGAATTGACCAATCAGATTTATTACAGTAGCCTCGTACCCAGACTACTATTGCAGAATGGAATTTGAGTGCGACACTATCATTTTGGCGGGAAATATTGATGCGCTTTATTTGGAGAAATTTTGAAACGTACCGCGCGATATATAAGTGATCCTGCATTCGTTTCGAATGGTATGTTCTTACTAGTAATAGCTAAATAGCATAACATTTAGCAACAACAAGCCAATACGGCTACAGTTGAAATAATGATTTAATTGGAATAGTTGGACCCGTATAATTACTTACTTCATCATGCCCCCACCATCCTATTTTGCAAATGATGACGTTAAATACATGAGGTACTGGCAAGAGATTATAAAGCTTTGTTGGGCTGCAAGCTGGGTGGGGGGGGGGGGGGGGGGGGGGGGGGGGTAGGAGTGAGGGAAGAGGTGAAGGAAAGCGATCAATACAGCACCAGAAATCCTGTTCACCTTACCCTTACCCTACCTGTGCACTAAATAATTCAATTTTCTGGTGTTGTGTATTTCAAGTGGTCCAAGAAAAGCATGCCATTATACAGTGGGGTAGAAAGACAGAAGGGTTGGTGCTTCTACCCCAGCCTATTGATCAGATGTTCCAAGACAGGTGTGTATTTGCCATCAATACTGCAGGTGAGTGTGCAGTTGTTGTCATGGAGGGAGAACGGATCCTGCGGGAGATGAAGAGATGTAACTCACTCTGTGAGGTCACACAAGACATCAAGGTGCACGGTAGTCTCCTAGTACCCAGACCACCCTTCAACCCTCCAAGAAGAAAAGGGGGTCTGGTGAATATAGTACAACATTTCTGTACCTCCCGCAGAATTTCAGAGGTAGAATGATATGGCAATTATCTCACCTGTACTGGGCTTCCTTACCACAAACCACTTAGCTTTACTCATCACACCTTTACAGACCTCCTTAGCACACTTAAAATTACTGAATCCCTGGTCTCGTGCCCAGCCGTCCACATAGTGGAATCCATAGCAACAGCTATATAGCCCATGCTATGATCACCAGACCCCCCTTTCCTCTTTGGAGGGGGGTCTGGGTTCGATACACAGTTGCTGAACTCTCTTTCTCTTCATGACAAGTTTAACTGCTTGTGTCATGTGTTCACTTGTGTCTTTGTTGGCTCTTTCCTCATCTTCTGCCCAATAGACCTACCTCTCCCCGGTATTAAGAGAGACACCACTGCGACAACCTAGCAGGTCAGATGAATCGAAATCATTGAGCAAATTCGGCAAATATGAAATCTTCTCGCTCAAGTTACTGAAGCAGTGCATAGAACAGTGCAAGGGAGCATCCGAGGGGAGCACGCCCACTCTACTCGAAATTGGAGCCATTGGCATCAAGAGTCTGGAAGTCTGCAATAGATGTTCGGGGAAGGTTCCTCCATTGAGCTTTGAGAAGCTCTTGTTTCACTTTGCGAGTCAGTGCTTCAACTGTGCTCAGTACGACACGGGGCTGAAGACCTGCGCCATTCTTTCTGCCCAGTTGCAGAGTGACCAAGTGAAGAACGTACCCAGCTTGGAGAAAGAAGGGCACGACCTCTTAAAGCACACGTTCGAACTGCTCTGGAAGGCTGCGCTAAAGATTGAAGGAGGAGGAGGGGGGAGCGTGCCTGTCACCTCCCTGGACTTAGCCACTGTTAATCGTTGTTTGGAAATCAGAAGACAGGCCTTTCTGTGCCTTTTGCTAACCGATTTCGAGCTGCCATTTGTTCTTGATCGCATTCTAAAGTCTGATTCTCGATACCAGAAACTGTTGGGTGGTATCGGTATGAGCCCTTTCGACCACCTCTACGAGTTTCACGTCTCCATTCTGAAGGAGAGGAATTTGCTGAGCTACCTTGACACTGCAGTCTCCTGCACAGCGTTTGTACCCAGTGTCGAGTATCTCCTCCACTTGGCTAAGATTGGTGTCCATTCAGAGCACAGCACCACAGGGAGAGACCATGTGCAGATGGCACACACACTGTGCAAGAAACACTACAAGCTATGCTCGGATAAGGCCCACCCTCTCACTTCTCTACACGTTGAAATTGTTGAACTTCTCACGACCATTTCTGGTCAGGACGTCTCTACGACACTTGAAACTCACCACGAGTCCAACTTTCCTCCGCGAGTTCTTCATCTTCTCCGTGGTGTCTCTGCTGGCCTCAAGGCAGTTACCAAGGGGATGAACTTTGACCCCACGTTACTCACCAAGGTGATGTATTCACTTCAAACACTTGTGTCAAGTCTGGAAGAGAAGCGACTACAGTTCAAGAAAATGGTTCCACAGCGAGAGAGCAGCTTCGTCCCCAGCGCAGCGTTCCCTCTTCTCAAGGGTGTTTTTACTGGCTACGTCGAATGTATTGAGATTCATCTCAAGCAGTCTACCGACTCCACCAAAGAGGCAATGTCCTTGGAGCAGAGCATTCGCTCGCGACAGCTCTCCGTTCTCTCCCTCTTAGCACAAATCCTCCTCGATCTACTAATGGCAGAAGATGAGAGCGACAGTGCCGATGAGATTGAGGTCCTTCGTAGCAGCTCCGTTCCTCGTGCTGTCATCTCACCCCAGCCAAATCCCAAGAGAGATCTTGCCGATTGCTGCCTTCCTCTACTCCAGAGGTCACAACGGGTGAGCCACTGTGGTTGAGAGCTCTGAAGGAGACAGAGGAGGGAGGGAGGGAGGGAGGGAGGGAGGGAGGGAGGGAGGGAGGGAGGGAGGGAGGGAGGGAGGGAGGGAGGGAGGGAGGGAGAGAGGGGGGGACGGAGGAAAGGAGGAAGGGAGGGAGGGAGGAAGGGAGGGAAGGAGGGAGGGAGGGAGGGAGGGAGGGGGGAGGGAGGAAGGAAGGAAGGGAGGGAGGGAGGGAGGATGGAAGGGAGGGAGGGAGGATGGAAGGGAGGGGAGAAGTTGCTTCAGAGGTTGCAAAAAGTGTGTGAATGTCGTTATTATAATGAGCATTAAAGATTCAAGTTCAACTCTCTATGATTCACTAGAGGCTCATTACTACGTTGTCGATTCAGTCAGGGATTGTTGACGAGATAGATTATATCCTTCCTCGTTTATCACTAAGTATACATTTTCAGTTGTATGGCCATCTTGTACAGTTGAAGAAGGGACCTCAGTCTCGAAACGTCTTGTTCTTGTAACTGTTTTTATGCTACATAAATAATAATCTATCGCTCAACAATCCCTGTCTCTATCAACTTTCTACTTGGCAATTGGGAAATTGAAATACATTGCAACTGAAGTTATGAGGCTTGTACTCTGCTGCTCACAGAGAGTATACTGTACTGGGCTGCCTCTCTACTCCATGCTAGTCTCGTGCTGTACTGCTTGTACTCTGCTGCTCACAGAGAGTATACTGTACTGGGCTGCCTCTCTACTCCATGCTAGTCTCGTGCCCAGACCCCACCTGAGAGGAGAAGGTCTGGTGAAATTCAGCTGATTCCTCGCAAATTTCTAGCTTGCTGTATGCATAGTTGACAACTGATAACTAATTTATGTGTCAAAAAAGTGCTGTGTCATCGTGCTGAAGTAGCCAAGGATTTCCAGTGTTGCAACCACAGATTGTGTTTTCTGCAATGTGATTGGCGGTTAGAAAATTCTCGTAATCAATGTTAATGAAGCCCAAGAGATCAGCCAAACATCACCAGACCCTCTCGTCTCGTTGGTTGGTCTGCGCACGAGACTACTGCATGCATGCACACACACACACACACACAAACACACACACACACACACACACACACAAACACACACACACACACACACACACACACACACACACAGAGAGAGATCATATGTACGATCTACCAAATACTGAATACGTGTGTCCATAGCTCAGACAATTACTGTATTAAACTCTTCCCTCAGGTGATACAGAGATCGTCAAAAGGTGTCCTACCTCCCACGGAACACAAGTGGCTGGGGGTCAGTGCATATAACCTAGGTCTGGCGCTGTTTCGGGGCGATTTGTTTGGTGGCGCTGCACAAGTGCTGGAACTGGCGTGTGATGAGCTGGTGGGATGGTGTGAGGAGGGGAGGAGTGAAGAGGAGGTGGTGTGGAGGAGTGAAGAGGAGGTGGTGTGGAGGAGTGAGGAGGTGAGGGGATGTGTACCATGTTCTTGAGCCCTTTTAATGAGGTCTACCATATCTTTCCATTTTTACTAGAGATTGTGTGTGTGTGTGTGTGTGTTTTGTGTGGGAGTTATAGGCTTGCTAAGGAACAAGCCTTCCAAAAATTTTTTGTCAGGACTATTGATCCAGCATGGAGCTAATGTGAACATAACATTGCTAGTCAGTTGCTTTTATACCAGCCTTCTGTCCATTTCACTTGTGGGTCTGTGAGTGTATTCATAGTCCATATTCATAGCTTGATACTATATTCATGGTTCTTCAATTGTTGTTGTCATTTCGGGGGGGGGGGGGGGGGGGGGGGGGGGGGGGCATTGGCGGCGGGGCACGCCCTTGGAATTTAGAGTCTCGCCTCGCCCCCTTGGAAATTAGGTTAGCCTTTTTTTTTTTTTTTCAAGGGGTAATTTGGATGTAATGAATAAAGAATTGATCCCAGCCAAAGATGATGGAACTATTTTTGAATCAGTTGCTGACTAGGATTGTTAACACAAAAGGGCTGCTACATGTAAGTAGCCCTCGTTTCCCAGGCCCCGCCCAGCTTTCCATCACTTGCAGTAGGGAAAGATTTTGTTCTCGTGGGGGGAGAGCCTGGGAATGAGTCTCGTGGGGGAGAGCCTGGGAATGAGTCTCGTGGGGGAGAGCCTGGGAATGAGTCTCGTGGGGGAGAGCCTGGGAATGAGTCTACATGTAGCTGCTAAGTACTGTTTGACCAATAGCCTATGGGTGTTAAATCACTCCTAAGTGCCTTATCAGCAGCACCAGTGTAACTTGGTCTATAGGTGTTTAAGTGTGTTATCAGCATCAGAAATATGGTCATCTCATCAGAAAACTAGTCTCGTTCCCAGGCCTACCCCGTTTTTTGTTCTTCGGTTTTGCGTTCAGTATAATACACAGAAGCGGAAGAGCGCGAAAAACGGGGAAGGCCTGGGAACACTTGTCACGTGAATGACGTCCGGTGGACGCGAGGTGGACGTAGGGGGGGCGGTGCCCAACTACAAATAACGTACTAGACTTCATCATCGAGCGCTCCAACGATAGCCCGGACTCCAGGCGTTCACGAGATCGGGCGTTCACGAGATCGATAGTACTTGACTTCACCGGTAAGAAACTCGCTCTATGGTTTATTGCACACAAATTTGTAGCCTTCCCCGTTTTTCGCGCTCTTCCGCTTCTGTGTATTATACTGAACGCAAACCGAAGAACAAAAAAAAAACGGGGTAGGCCTGGGAACGAGACTATCAGAAAACCACAAATGGTCTGAAATTGGCCAGAAGCAATCTCAGAGGGTCTAAAATTCAAAACTTTTATGGGGGGCATGCCCCCAGACCCCCCTAGAGGGCGCAGTACCTCCCCCCCCCCTCAAATTTTCTCTAAGTATTATTTTGCCCTCCCTTAAACCCTGGTGTGTGTGTAGCAGTAAGTAATAGTAGCTATATAGTAGGCTTTGAAGCAAGCCTTTCAAAAATTTTCTATACTATATAGTGTCTTTTTGAAGAAGGAGCTGACATGAATAGAGATGGTTTGTCAGTTGCTTTTATACCAGCATTCTGTGCCTTTCACTTGTGGGTCTGTGAGTGTATTCATAGTCTGTATTCATAGCTTGATACTATATTCATGACCAATTTTCACTCATGTCTACATACACACACATACAACACACACACACAATGCACACACACACACGCACACACACACACACACACATGCACACACACACATGCACACACACATACATACATACACACACACACACACATACACATACACACACACACACACACACACACACACACACACACACACATACACACAGGCTCAACTCCTCAACAAATTCATCCTCCTCTCTGACTCTTACCGAAAAGCTTCCTGCTATACTGCTGCCATGGAAACGGTGGAAAAGGCCATGACCTCACTACTGACCAATCAGATCACCAAGATCAAGTTGTGTTTCTGTGCTTATGAATCAGTGGATGAAGATCAGACGTGACCTAGCCACCAAACAGCCACACACAGACATGGAGACTCATCAGAGGTAGGGAGGTAATAGAGACGCAACAAGAAGTGAAGTGGCTTTTTGTCAACCTTATTCCTAGGCTTTTATGTCCCTGCCCTTAGACACTCCCTCCCTTCTGTCTCCCTCCTTTCACTCTCCTCCCTCCTCTACTTTCTCCCTCTCCCTCCTTTTATCTTCCTCCCTTCTTCTTCTCTTTCTCCCTCTCCCTCCCCTTCCCCTTCTTCTCTTTCTCCCTCTCCCTCCCCTTCCCCTTCTTCTCTTTCTCCCTCTCCCTCCCCTTCCCCTTCTCCTCCCTCTCCTCCTCCATCTCCTCCATCACAGTTCTCCTCTAGCACTGCTGGACAAGGCAGTGTCTCTCCTCGAACCTGTGACCTTTGCCCCCTCACGCCACTCTCCACACTTCCTCTGTCGAGCTCATGAACAGTTGGCCATAGCCTATGTTTGGAAGGCTCTGTGTACATCGGAACAACCAACTGGGTATGTCGAAAATTAGAACTGATGGAGTTTAAAATGGGAAGGGAATAATAGAGAATTGATTTAGTGCTTCCTTGCCTGTATTTTGCATGCATGTTGATTATAGTGGTGTGCATGCTGTAGTTTACAATGGTATACTATAGTGTACATATACATATGTACATGGTATTTCTCCCAGGTCATGTGAGACGGCAGCGACTTCACTACCTACATGTAGTGGTAACGAAGGGGAAGTCCCTGGTAATACTAAGTCGGAGGTGGCTGTGTGTCTGAGTGAGAAGGAGGAGGAGTGGATGAAGGCGGAAGATATCGTCTCATGTCTCTACTCCGCTGTGGAGTGCTGGTTGAAGATGTGGGAAGTGGGGAGAGGGGAGGTAAGTGTGTGTGTGTCTGTGTGTGTGTGTGTGTGTGTATGTGTGTGTGTGTGTGTGTGTGTGTGTGTGTGTGTGTGTGTGTGTGTGTGTGTGTGTGTGTGTGTGTGTGTGTGTGTGTGTGTGTGTGTGTGTGTGTGAAGGAGTGAACGTTCATGTGTTAATAACTTATCTTCCCACAGCGCAATGTTGAGGAGTGTTTGTCGACTACGTTCCACTTCATCCTCCTCACCTCCTCTCTCTGCCTCACCCACTATCAGGTAATGTCTGATTCTGCTCCTATCTCCAATGATACATCTCACTGTAATCTTTATCATCTCACTTCAACTGAATTTTATTCTCTCCGCAGCCCCAGTTAGCAATGAAGTCCTTGAGTGTAGGGGTGGCAATATGTCAGCTCCTCCCCCTCCCCTCAGTGCAAACTCTCTACCAGAACATCCTAGCACGATATTGTGAACTCTTGCTGACGCTGGGAGGAGCCGAGGAGGAAACTGTCGGAGGAACAGTGGAGGAGGTTGAAGCAGCTCTGAAAGTGTGTGAGGACTCGTCACAGTTGCAGCTGAGTGGAAAGGCTCAGATGGAGCTGCAGGCTTCGTTTGTTGAATGTCAACTTTCTCTTGCACGATTGCAGCTCCATAAAGGACAGGTGTGTGTGGGTGTGGGTGTGGGGGTGTATTTCCATCTGACGACGTTTCTCTGTTGCATCTTGTGCCAGCTCCAGCTGTGTGTGAGGGGGGATGTGTGGAAGAGTTGGGGGGGGGGGGAGGTGGATTGAAAAGCTCATTTTGTTTATCTGTCTCTTCCCTTCCTCAGTTTGAAGCCTGTCGCCAGCTCTTGGTATCCATCTTCCAACATCCTCTGCTGCAAAGACGCTCAACACTGGGTCATTCCCTCACTGCTAGAGCTAAGCTTCTCACGGCCCGCTACCTCCAGTACCGAAAGTTTGACCTCAAACCAAGCAAAGAATTTCTACACTACCTCCTGAATGAGCCTTGTGAGGGGTTTGAGCAGGGGTCGTTCACGGTCACTGCCCTGGAGCTAGCAGTGGAAGCTGTGAAGGTGTTCAGGAACCTGGCTGAACATCACAGTGTGGCCAGGTGTGTGATAATGTGACATGAAGATCTTCATGAGCATTGGTTGATTGATTGGTTGATTGGTTGATCGATTGATTGATTGATTGATTGATCGATTGATTGATTGATTGATTGATTGATTGATTGATTGATTTTACTTAATTGATAACGCTCTCTCTCCCTTCTCAGGACTGACATCCAGGTGTCTCCCGACAGCTTCGCTCAAGGAGGACGAGACGTGACAGTGGGACTTTTGGCTGCTCTGAGGGAAGTGACGAGGGTTCATCTGGACCAGGGAGGATTGAGAGAGGCTCACTACTATGCTAGGGAGGGAGCAATGTTGGCAAGATCACTGCTGCTTCGAGGATGGTGAGTGCGTCTGCGTGAGGGGAGGGGAGAGGGGGGGGGGGGGGGAGGGGGGGAACACTGCTTGCTTCAAGGACGGTGAGTGCATCTGTGTGGGGGGAGGGGGGAGTGGGAACATTACTTGCTTCGAGGATGGTGAGTGCATCTGCGTGGAGGGAGGGGGGGGGACATTGCTTGCTTCGAGGATGGTGAGTGCATCTGCGTGGAGGGAGGGGGGGGGACATTGCTTGCTTCAAGGATGGTGAGTGCGTCTGCGTGTCAGAGGTTTGAGGAAGAGGGGAGGAAGAGGAGGGAGAGTTAGAACAACGGTGATGCTTCAGGGAAGGAGAAGGTGTGCATGTGGGAAAAGTGTGTGGTGTGAGGGGGTGAGTGATGTGTGTGTGTATGTGACGTGTGTATGTGGTTCATGTGATGTGTGTCTAACGTGGCCCTACCCCAAACATCTTGCAGGTACGTAGAGTTCATCCTTATGATGACACAAATACAACTCACTCGAGGCCAGCAAGACCCTGCCCACACCTTACTGCAGCAAGCCAGCCGACTGATGGACACCAAACCTTCCTACCCCTCAGCCTCCACTCCCTCAGGTGACGCTGTGACGGGTGAGGGAGGAGGAGGAGGGATGGTGCATCTCAGGAAAGTCCTAAATGCTCTTTTGGAAGCTGTTGATGAGGATGGGGAGGAAGAGGACGGAACTCACCACTCGATCTCGCCCCTGTATTTTACTGGTAGCCACACCCACCACTGTATCAGCCTCAGGCAGTCAATTTCACAAACAGAAACTCACTTGCATCAACAAAACACCTCAAAAGCTCTCCGGATTTGCAAACAAGCCATCTCGTCCACCTCCCATATCTCTAGTACCAGTCCTGAAGTCTCACACATCCTTGGCCGACTACATCTCATCACTGGTGTAGCATTGGTACAAGATTTGGAAGAAAGGAGGCCCAAAATAACGGACAAACTGTGGAAAAACAACCTCCATTCCATCCCAGATTCTGTTATGAAGTTTCTCTCGCATTTTCTCACGGCCTACCAGCTCTGTTTCCCTGTTGGCCCCTCCCTTCTCCTGCGAGACACCTGCCAGTGGTTGTGCGTCTGTCTAAGCTCCACACATGTTGAGCTTGCTCATCACTTTCTCTCTCAGAGTGTCCAGATGTCTCTGAGTCACCAAGCTGTGTACGCCATGGGGAAGAAGTGGAGGTGTGTGTTGTGTGCATGTGTGTGTGTGTGTGTGTGTGTGTGTGTGGGTGGGTGGGTGTGGGGGGGGGGGGGGGGGGGTGTCAACTTTAGGTGATAAACACCAGTCGCCAGCCTAGCTCTCCACATTGCAAGCGATCAAATGAAGGACTGGATAACTACATAGTGTGAATCAGTTCAGAGGTTGATTTCATATTTTAATTTGTTCCATTGCCTAGGAAACACTGTGTTGCTGCTAAATCTCCACTGCAAGATGTCCTCCACACCCTCACACCTCCACCTCCTCCCAGCTCCTCCCCTCCTCTCCTCACTGCTCGCACCATCCTCCAGCCACCCCCTTCTCCCCCTCCCCTCTCACACACCCAAAATCTCCTAACCTCCCTCCCCGACAGCTGGACAATCTGTAACCTATGCCTTGCTCCAACCACACCCACCAGCAAACAACACCACCTCATACTGACCCAGGCAGGAGCACAGAGGGACACTGCGGTCACCAAGCTCCCACTGCCAGATATTTCTCTGCTTGAAGAGTTCCAAGATATTCTGGTCTCATCAGAGCAGAGCATGACTGTCCGTGAGAAACGCGCCTGGTGGAGCGCCAGGAGGAAGCTTGATAAACGAATGGAGGTGAGTCTGTAGGGTATGGCTAAAGGGCTAGGTGGGTCTATTTCAACAAGACTGGCTCTGCTCTGCCTTCTTACATGATCACTTGTGGTTGAAAACACCCTCACAGGAGCTTCTCTCTCGACTTGAATCTGATTGGCTACAAGAGTGGAAACACCTCCTACTAGGAAGCAGTTTTGATAGCCCCACCTCCTCTCCTTCCTCTCCCTCCTCTTCTTTCTCCTCCTCTTCCTCCTACCCCTCCTCCCCCTCTCTCCCTCCTTCTGCTGTGGTTTTGGTACTGGGGCCGAGGGTGCAAATGTTACCCTGGGAGGGACTGCTCACCGATCAGCCTGTGTCTCGTATGCCCTCTCTGCCTTTCATGGCTGCCCACAAGTGCATGGTATGTGTATATGTTGTATTCATAAGAGATTTTGTGAAACTAATCCATCCCTTCTCCCTCCCTTTCTTCTCCTCCCCCCCCCCCCCCAACCTCTTTCCTTCCTTTCTTTTCCCTTCCATCTTTACCTCTTCTCCTCTCTCTCTCTCTCTGCCTTCCCTCCCTTTCATCTCCTCCTCCACCTCCTCGTACCATGTGTATTTCTAGTCTTGTTCCCAGACCCTCGGTACAGTAGATGCACCATACTGAGGGTCTGGGAACAAGACTGTATTCATAAGAGATTTTGTAAAACTGTACATCCATTCCTTCTCCCCCTTTCCATCTCCCCCAACCTCTTTCCTTCCCTCCTCTTCATCCTTTCCCTCCCATCCTTACTTCCATCCTTACTTCTTCTCGCCTCTCTCTCCTTCCTCCATCTCTCCTCTTTCCTCCCCTTCCCTCTCCTCCCTGCCCTCAGCTGGGTCACCCTGGAAGTGTAGAAGTCAACCCTCGCCACACGTTCTATGTGGTCAACCCTCGTGGAGATCTCCCCAATACTGAAAAGATCTTTGGAAAGTGGTTTGCACGACAGCGAGGGTGGAGGGGCGTAGTCGGACGAGCCCCCACCACAGAGGAGTACACAACAGCACTAGAGGAGCACCAGCTGTTTGTGTGAGTAGTGTGACTTTGTGATGTTTTAACCTCTCTCTCGGGGTTCATATTTGTGCGTTTACAAACAGAAAGGAGCCTTAATAAAGCTATACACTGTATACAGTGTGCCCCACTAAGACACAGCACAGATAATTGTAAGGTTACATCAGTGAGAAAATAATGAATAACTAGGACATGATACATTAACTACACACACACACACACACACACAGCTACTGTGGTCATGGTACAGGGAGGGAGTACCTTCATCTAGATGGTTTCCAGCTCCTCTCCTGCCAAGCCTCGACACTCCTCATGGGCTGCAGCTCCGGCCGACTGGTCGTGAGCGGGAGAGGAGACCCAACAGGAATGGCACTTAACTACCTCATCTCCGGGTGGTAAGTTGACTTTAAAAGTCGACTTAAATTGTCAACGTTAACTTGGCTCTGCATGAAGTGGGTTTGTTCATGCCTTTGTCACTCAGAGTATTATGGCTCAAGGCAAAAGCACGTAGGAACGGGCGGCTCAAGTAAGAGCATGTAACTCCAATAGAAGCCCATGGTCCAGTCAAAATTATTAAAATGAACACCTGGTCACATGCTTAGTAAGTATGTCTACGCGCAACTGTGCAGTACATGTTACTATTTTTAGTACTAGCAGTAAATTCCGACTGGTTTCAAATTTTACGGAGTTATACACTCTTACTCAAGCCACCCGCTCTTATGCGCTCTTGTAAGTAATCATCTTTCTGTCTTCCTGCAGTCCTACACTGGTGGCTAATCTGTGGGACGTAACAGATGCAGACATTGACCGGTTTTGCCAGTCTCTTCTCAAGCTCTGGCTAGACGACCCGGCAGCAGCATCACTATTGGACTGTGTTGCAAGATCACGAGCTGCATGTAAACTGCCCTGGCTAATAGGGACTTCCCCCATTGTGTACGGCATCCCTTCTTGTATCCATTCATAACTCTTTGTTTTTTATTTGACATTTTAGGTTCCTGTATCTTTTAATGAAATTCACAGTTCTGTTGTTCAGCCGTGTGGATGACTGTTGAACCTGCTCGAACCACACTTTGACTGACTAAACCATGAGTATAGGGTAGTTTCATAGGGTAGTTTCATGGTGGTTCGACAATTTCGAAACTGTTCAAACCAGTTTTAGACTGAGTAAATAAGGACTACAAGGTGGTTTCAAGTTTGGTTCAACACTTCACAAAGCTGCTTGAATCAGTTTTAGAATAAAAGTAAACAATATATCAACCAATAGGTCCACATTTAGTGAACTATGCTGAAAGTGAAAGTTTAATGAGCCATTCAGCCATTGGCTGCTCTTACAGGCGCATATTAAGGTGGCACGGTCGTCCCTCGGCGGAGGTTAACGAAAACATAAACTTGGGTTACAGTCAGGACCAGGGTTACTCCTAGTTTCAGGGTTAGGGTTTGGTTTAGGGCAATCTTGCTTTGCCTAATTTTAAAAAGGGTTTTAGTAGCTCATTAATATATTCATGAACCCAAAATTGCCACTCGATGGACGCATCTACACGCTCACTGTAGGTAGCGTCCCAACCACCAATGTATCTCAAATCAATCTATGCCAGCTTTTGTTCAAAGCTACTCTCAAAGTCAGGCTAGACTCATGTTTGTCACTACTCTTGGAATGGACTTCTCTTTTTTTTTTTTTTTTTTTTTTTTTTTTTTTTAAGTCGATCTAAGCTTATCTTCAAAGTTCCGAGCACCACATGAAGGGTGCCGCCAGGCCACATCTTAACTAACTTAATTATAAACTGATTATTGGATGGCAATGCCGACAGGAAATGGGGAAAATCCCCAATTTTACGGACCGTGAACGGTTTGAGACTCCCAAAACGGACTGTGCGCTAAAATTTTAACAAGGCAAAGAAGACTATCAACTTGGATTCCAGGTTTGTTGACCTTGAAAATACAGGGTACCGTGCCACCTTAAACATACAGAACATAATGAGTAGCAATGCCGGGAAATAAACTCCACAGCTTTTTCAAATCTTGCAAAATTCTGGCTGCAAAAGTAAAAAAACCCATCAAATTCCTATTATGGCATGGCAACCTCAACCTGAAAGTTGCCAACAAGGTGTTTCTATTTATTCGATGAAAGAATGTTGAAAAAAAAAATCGTTCGCGTGGAGCTACGTGATTGGCTAGTCTCCCGCGTCGCCTGCATGAAACTGCATGAAACTGCTAGCCAAAACACTGGACATTGTGCCAAGTCTGTATTGTCCTGTTGTATAGATATAATGGCCAAACTCGTAGACGATGCAAACGGGTCTGCTGTCCGACGCCGCAAGATGGAACTGGAAAAAGAACCCGAGACAAAGTCGAGTGAGGGGAAAAGGCTGGCCATGTTGGAGCAGAGGAGCGGTGTTAAGCTCTTGGTAACGTGCTTCGTGGGCATCTTCGTGTCGTACTTCATCTATGCCCTACTCCAAGAAAAAATGTGAGTAAATTGATCTTTGAGTCTGTCCTTTTATGGTTGACGTGGTGCCTGATGAGCCAAATCTGATTTGATCAGAAGTCACCAAGCACAGTGGCCTTGTACCCTCTTGTGCCAGCCGTCCACGCCCCCCTGCAAAGAACATCTGGCCGTGTAATTTGATCATAGATAGTAGAGTTACTAGAGTAGTACTACTACTCTGCTATCTATGATTTTAGTTTTTTGTGCAAGGGGTAGTCACTTATATGTCGCCTGTAGAAGCGTTTGCGACCGCGATCAAATTTTTTGATCGGCAAAAAGTGTGCTTGATCGCTTGATCGCTTGATCGTCCCCTTCAGAGGCTCTTGATCGCTTGATTTTCAAGGGTCAAAGGTCAAATTGCAGCTGCATGTTCTTGATTGTTGATTTTTAGCAGTTCAAAGGTCACCTTGATCCCTTGATCAGCCCCCCAAAAGGGCTTTGATCGCTTGATTCAATTTTGATCCTGGTCACAAACGCTTCTACACGGGACATATAAGTGACTACCCCTTGTTGTAATGGGAACATGAAGTCTTCCCTTCAAGTACATAGTCACCTGTGTTCACGACTAGTCTTGGAGCGAAACACTTGAAATTGAAAGGGCTAGGATAGAAGTGTACACCATGCTTGGAATGCAGACATGCTTCGGATTGGTTTTTGGTTAGCATAATTTCTGATGTGTGTTTGTTGGAAACGCTACCTCCCGAAAGCCGTCTTTTTGCTTCATTGGAGAAAAGTTGTGAACTCGAAACACAAAGATATAACGCTTCTGCGCGTGTCTGGCAGAAAGATCAACTGGTGAAGCAATCAGTTTGGGAGACATATTTATAACGATTTCTGATGTGTGTTTGTTGGAAACGCTACCTTAACTCCTCAAGCACAAGGAAATCAAGTCAGAGAAGGAACCTGTATTGTCTTACCGAGGAGTTCAGAGAAGGAACCTGTATTGTCTCACCGAGGAGTTCAGAGAAGGAACCTGTATTGTCTTACCGAGGAGTTCAGAGAAGGAACCTGTATTGTCTCACCGAGGAGTTCAGAGACGAACACAACGCACATGTAGTACTTCTGCACATGTTTGGTTCAGCGGAAACACTGGTGAAACAATCATTGCAAATTCTTACCATAGCACAGTGCACACTTCCACCCCAGCCTTTACCGTTTGTTCTTTTCTTCTGGGAACAAGACTATTTCAAAACAACGCTCCTTAACTCCCGAAACATGAGGAATACTTGGAAAATCTGTATCGTCTTGCTTAGAGAACCTTGAAGTTCAAAGCTGTGTGAAAAATATAATATCAAGCATATCAGGTCACATGATCACTGATCAGGAAACTGGTAGTATGCATGCACAACAGAAATGTGCTGTACTGTATGAGACGGGGGATTTTGCACATGTACTCACGCACACACAACAGAAATGTACTGTATGAGACGGGGGATTTTGCACATGTACTCACGCACGCACGACAGAAATGTACTGTATGAGACGGGGGATTTTGCACATGTACTCACGCACACACAACAGAAATGTGCTGTATGAGACGGGGGATTTTGCACATGTACTCACGCACACACAACAGAAATGTACTGTATGAGACGGGGGATTTTGCACATGTACTCACGCACGCACAACAGAAATGTGCTGTACTGTATGAGACGGGGGATTTTGCACATGTACTCACACACGCACGACAGAAATGTACTGTATGAGACGGGGGATTTTGCACATGTACTCACACACGCACAACAGAAATGTGCTGTACTGTATGAGACGGGGGATTTTGCACATGTACTCACGCACACACAACAGAAATGTGCTGTATGAGACGGGGGATTTTGCACATGTACTCACGCACACACAACAGAAATGTACTGTATGAGACGGGGGATTTTGCACATGTACTCACGCACACACAACAGAAATGTGCTGTATGAGACGGGGGATTTTGCACATGTACTCATGCACACACAACAGAAATGTACTGTATGAGACGGGGGATTTTGCACATGTACTCACACACGCACAACAGAAATGTGCTGTATGAGACGGGGGATTTTGCACATGTACTCACGCACACACAACAGAAATGTACTGTATGAGACGGGGGATTTTGCACATGTACTCACACACACACGACAGAAATGCTGTATGAGACGGGGGATTTTGCACATGTACTCACGCACACACAACAGAAATGTGCTGTATGAGACGGGGGATTTTGCACATGTACTCACACACGCACGACAGAAATGTACTGTATGAGACGGGGGATTTTGCACATGTACTCACACACACACGACAGAAATGCTGTATGAGACGGGGGATTTTGCACATGTACTCACGCACACACAACAGAAATGTGCTGTATGAGACGGGGGATTTTGCACATGTACTCACGCACACACGACAGAAATGTGCTGTATGAGACGGGGGATTTTGCACATGTACTCACGCACACACAACAGAAATGTGCTGTACTGTATGAGACGGGGGATTTTGCACATGTACTCACGCACACACAACAGAAATGTACTGTATGAGACGGGGGATTTTGCACATGTACTCACACACGCACAACAGAAATGTGCTGTATGAGACGGGGGATTTTGCACATGTACTCACGCACGCACAATTCACAGCACTAAACAAAAGTTTGGAGATGAGTATTTCCGATACTTTGGATTTCTTGTTGGTATTCAGTGTATCATCAACGCAGGATTTGCTAAATTAGGTAAGTCCGGGAGGAGGGGAGGAGGGGAGGAGAGAGAGGAAGGGGACAATGGACAGCTGGTTGTCAATTCTCTCTTCTCTCCTTCTCTTCACTCCTTCCCACCCCACCCCTGCTCCTGCTCTTTGCTCTCTCTTCCTCCCTCCCCTCCTTCTTCCTCCCTCCCCTCCTCCTTCCTCTTCCCTCTCCCAGTGTGCAAGTTTAGGAACTTAGATGTGTCACTGGAGCCATATCGTCTGTTTGGTGTTCTGTCCTTTGTGTACGTCGGAGCCATGGTGTCTAGTAACAGTTCACTGGCATGGATCAGCTACCCAACACAGGTGTGTGTGTGGGGAGGAAGAGAGAAAGGGAGAAGAAGAGAGAAAGGAGAGGGGAGGGGGAAGAAGGGAGAGGGTAGGAGGAGGGGGAAGAAGGGAAGGGTGAGGGGGAGCTGGTGTCTAGCAACTAGTTATTGGGGGGAGGTTAGAAAGGATGGCGCGTGTACCTTAGAAGAAGTTGTAGAATCCTCCTGCTGTGGGTACCGTGAGATTGAGAAGTCAGTTTGAGAACTCGATCATCACTTCCCTACTTCCTCTTCCCTTCTTCCACCTCCTCTTCCCCTCTTCCCCTTCCTCTTCCCCTCTTCCCCCTCTTCCCCCTCTTCCCCCTCCTCTTCCCCTCTTCCCCTCTTCCCCTCTTCCCCTCTCCCCCTCCTCTTCCCCTCTTCCCTCCTCTCACCCTCTTCCCTCTCCTCTCACTCTCTTCCCCCTCCTCTCACCCTCTTCCCCCTCCTCTTCCCCTCTTCACCTCTCCCCCTCCTCTTCCCCTCTTCCCCCCTTCCCCCCTCTTCTCTCTCCTCTCACACTCTTTTCCAGGTTCTCGGGAAGTCTGCTAAACCGATTCCGGTGATGATCTTTGGTGTTCTCGTGGGACACAGGTCTTATCCTCTCGTCAAGTATCTCATTGTGCTGTTGATAGTAGCTGGAGTGGCACTGTTCTTGTACAAAGATGGTGGGGCTAATCGTCATGGCAACAGTGACGACCAGTGGAGACTGTTTCACTTTGTGGGGATTGGAGAACTCCTTGTGGTAAATGGGAGGAGGGGGGAGGGGGGGAGGGGGGGAGGGGAGGAGGCGAGGGTGAAGGAGGGGGGAGAGGAGGAGGGGGGAGAGGAGGAGGGGGAGAAGGCTAAGGTATATGCAAACCATTTCAAGAGGACCAATGTGTGCACATACAATCATGTAACAACAGTTGTCATTGGCTATCTCACTCCCCCTTCCCTCCTTTCTTCCCTCCTTCCCTCCCTCCCTCCCTCCCTCCCTCCCTCCCTCCCTCCCTCCCTCCCTCCCTCCCTCCCTCCTTTCCTCCCTCCTGTCCCTCCCTCCCTCCCTCCCTCCTGTCCCTCCTTTTCTCCCCTTCTTCTCCCCTTCTTCTCCTCTCCTCCCTCCCACCAGTTTCTCTCCCTGACATTTGACGGGCTCACAGGTGTATTTCAGGACAAGTTGAAAGCGAAACACGATGTACATAGTCTGCACATGATGTACGCTGTCAACGTGTATGCAGCTGTCTACGTTGCCATAGGTGTGTGTGTGTGAGTGAGTGTGTGTGTGTGTGTGTGTGTGTGTGTGTGTGTGTGTGTGTGTGTGTGTGTGTGTGTGTGTGTGTGTGTGTGTGTGTGTGTGTGTGTGTGTGTGTGTGTGTGTGTGTGACTGTGTGTGTGACTGTGGAGTTATATAAGCTTGCTAAGAAACAAGCCTTCCAAAAATTTTTTCAGGACCACTTATCAAGAGTGGAGCTAATGTGAACATAACAGATTGCTAGCCAGTTGCTTTTATACCAGCCTTCTGTGCAGTTCACTTGTGGGTCTGTGAGTGTATTCATAGTCTGTATTCATAGCTTGATGCTATATTCATGGCTCTTCAATTATCTCTGCAGATACCTCTTGTTACACTGTGTACACACACACACACACACACACACACACACAAGGAGGAGCATAGCCTCGTATCCAGGCCGTTTCTTAGGAGAAGTGTTTTCTTAATGAACGGCCTGGGTACGAGGCTAAGAGGAACAAGGAAGTGTGTGTGTGTGTGTGTGTGTGTGTGTGTGTGTGTGCACGTGTGTGTGGTGTGTGTGTATGTGTATGAGTGTGAGTGTGTGTGTGTGTTCATTCCAGCTGTAGATGTCATGTTGTGTGTTTGTCACTCTATGTGTGCAGGTGTGCTGGTGACAGGTGAGGGGGTGGAGGCGGTGGGGTTTGTGCAGAGGCATCCAGAAGTACTGCTTAATATCCTGGTGTTTGGGGTTGCCAGTGCTGTGGGTCAGGTGAGGGGGTGTGGTCTGCTGTGGGTCGGGTGAGGGGGTGTGGTCTGCTGTGGGTCGGGTGAGGGGGGCGTGGTCTGCAGTGGGTCGGGTGAGGGGCGTGGTCTGAAGTGGCACTGATAGCTAGCCAAGTCACATTCTGTGAGAACTAGTCAATGGTTCAGGCCATGTGCTTTGTCTTGCACACACACACACGCACACACACACACGCACACACACACGCACACGCACACACACACACACACATGCACACACACAGAACTTCATATTCGCCACCATCACCAACTTTGGCCCCCTGACGTGCTCCATCTTCACAACTACCAGAAAATTCTTCACCATCCTCGGCTCCGTCCTCATCTTCAGCAACCCCCTGTTGCCACGGCAATGGGGAGGCGTGATCCTCGTGTTTGCGGGACTCGCATTGAACAGTTATTTCAGCCATACAAAGTCAAAACCTAAATCCAGCTCTGACATCCCAACATCCTCATCTGTCTAGTGCCATGTTTTGTTTTTCTATTGTCACAGATCATAAATTATTTTACATCTCTTGTTGTACATACGTGTTTGGTACCTTCGTATCAAATTATTATGCACAGTTCATTAAATGATTTTAATTTGTGTCATGACTTGTACCGCACTCACCTTCTCTAAACCTTTTCAATATAATCATTATGTGCAAGTGTAATGGTACGAAGCCTAGCTGGGCACGGTACACACAAACAGAGCTATAGCCATGCACTGCCAATGGGTGTACTTCACACACATCTAGTATTGAAAATAAGTTGGGATAGGGGTCTTTGTATATAAAGTTCACACTCCTGCTAACAAGGGTGTGTAGAATGGTTACAGTTCCTGTGTGTGTGCATGTTGATGGTTCTTTCGTCCTCTTCCTCGAGTTCCTTCTCCTCTCCTTCACTGCCAACCTCATCTTCACTTCTTGATGACGATGCAGTAGAGAGCTCATCATCTGTCGTGTGTGTGTGTGTGTAAGGCTATGCATGAATTTGAATAGTAATGGGTGGAAGAATGCTCTTCCCTCACCGAGTTTCATCCTCTCCAGGATGACTGGTAAGAATTCTTGCACAGTAGCATTGCCAGGTTCATACTCCAAGACTGTGGGGGGAGAGGAGAGGGAGGGAGTGGAGGGAAGGGAGTGGAGGGAAGGGAGGTGAGAAGGGGACAGAGAGAGAGGGAGCGATAAACTGTGTAAGGTGAGGAGGACAAGGGTTGCTAACCTTTCTCACAGAGTAGTTTCGCAGCTTCGTACTCCTCATCCATCACACATGTCAAGAACTGTGGAAACAATGACACTGTCACCATGGAAATGAAAAGTGTGTGTTGTATATGTTGTAAGTTGTACCTGTGAGACCAGCTCTAGCGGCGCTCCCTCCCCAGACGGGACGGAGTCTAAGTCCAGGTTTACTCCAGCTGCATGAAGCACCTCCTGAGCTGTGCGAGGAACTCTCTGCTTCTCCTCCTCTTCCTCCTCCTCTTCTTCCTCCTCATCCTCCTCCTCTTCTTCCTCCTCCTCATCATCATCATTGCTACTAGGATCTGGGGTCACAGGGAAAAGGCAACATTTGCTTACCACACCAGGTCTGAACAGAGTCGGATGGTGGCCTTTTCCTCTTTTAGCCATTTCTCACAAGCTATGTACCCCCACAGCTCCTTACCGTCTAGTCCATTTCTCTGCTCTGTCTCATTCCTCACATCTTCATCATCTCCAGCACCCTTCTGAGAGTCACCCTCCACCACGGCTGCTGGTACTCCACTGGAAGTCACTCTACTGTCACCGGCTGTTGCTGGTAGGAGAGGAGTGTTGCAGCCCTTCTTGCGAGGAACACCTGATCCAGGTGAAAAAAAGAAAAGAAAACGAATCAAGTTAGTACAGAAAAACTAAGGCCTGGAAACAAGGCTAATAGTAATGAGCACAATTAATAATGGAGATCAGTTTTACATTCCCAGCCCCTCCCCCCCATCACTTTCAGTAAAAGCAAGCTGTGTCCAGAGGGTTGGGAATGAGGCAGTGTGTGTGTGTGACATACCAATAATGATGTTCTGCTCAGTGATCGGGTTGCCGTGGTAAAATTGTGGGTTGCCATGGTTACTACAGGGGAGGTCAACTCCACTGCACTGTGTTGATCCTGCTGACACATAATACAAAAAAAAAACAGTGGATGATGTAACCACTATCCAGAATGCCTCTCTGACAATTACTCTCAAAGGACGCCTGGTGGCTTGTAGTCTCGCAAGCCAGGCCCTTTCAGTTCCGCAACGCCGATCACTTTCAGTATGCTGAAAGTGATCGGTCCTGCGGAACGGATCTAGCTGGCTTGCAAGACTAGGTGGCTTGGAAAACCACTAGACATTTCTTCACCGAGGCGTGAACGGTTGGACACAAGACTGTTACAATCCCACTGAACTGGCATTCAACTGAACTGTATGTTCTGTTGAAATGTGTAGTAGACTAGTAGTGTCCACTGGCATTCAACCAGCTAACTGTGTTGCCATGACAACATCCACTTGCCTTCTGGAGACAGAACTGTGATCCCTCCCTCACCAGCCACTGACTGGAAACGAAAAATTCAGGTGGTTACAATACCTGCAGAAAACTATGAAATGCAGTAGTCTTATAAAAGTGAACTCACTCGCGCTGAGCGTGCTGAGGGAGAGCGTCGTGTAGCCATTCCACTGCACTGCACTGCAGCAATCGCTTTAGGAATGACGTAATCTGTTTACAAGCTCTGTGTTGCGGATAATTAGAACAGAAATGGCTGGAGCTGGAGCTGGAGCCGATCGATTTGCCTTCTCGCGGTTTGGAGAAAAAAGAAACTACAATGTAGGTTGAAACATAAGGTGGTCTAACATTAAAATATAGTAGTGAGGAAAGGGTCGGGGTCCTTAAAAGCAGGCCTAATGGTGGGCGTCAATTGGAGTAGGGCAAGAGCAGGTCCCTTGCTTTAGCCTTGTCCCCGGTCCGCGCCGGGTACCAGGCTAGTCCCTTGCTCTACGTACGAGTGCACGAGTAATGTGTGTGTAATTGGGAGTGATGTGTTTTGCAGAGTTCAGATGTGGCTGGGTATGATGAGTATGTGGAGGGAGTGGAGGCGGAGGAGACCACTTCACTAGACACGCCCCTTCAGGAGGTGGGTATAAACTCATTAGGCCAGGCAAACTAGATTTATTGTTTCGCATCAGTGCCCGCTTTCTCTGAGACCTGCTGCCTCAACTGTCATGATCGGCTTCCAAGCAATATGACACGCCCACTTTTAATGGCCGTAGTGCCATAGATTTGCCGCGTGTATATAGTATTTGCTACTTATGAATAATGACCACCCGCCCGCATGTAAATCGAGTAAGTGGCTGATGTGAAACAATGAATCTAGTTTGCCTGGCCTGTTCTGCAGCCTGGCCGTTGATGTATACATGTGATCAAAACCTCGGGAGGGAGAAAGTGATGTGGTACTGGTATATTGGGTGGGAGACTATGTGACTAGTTACAAGATCAGTTGCACAGTGAATGTGTCTCGGTCTGCATGTTGCTGTGCAGGCGTACTCCTGTGCTCCCCCCCTCCAATCCTCTCGTAGGACAACCGCGGCTTCAAGCTCATCCAGAAGATGGGATGGAAGAGTGGCACCGGGCTGGGAAAGTACCAGCAAGGTTTGTATGGACATCAGCGGGTATCCTCTCCTCGTTCTCCTTCCCTCTTCTTCCCTCTCTCTTTTGCAGAGATGCTTGAAACCTAGCCTGATATTAGCTATGGCCTGATTGTATATATGGAGGAGAGAAGGAAGGGAGAAAGGGGAGGAAGGGGAAGATAGCTGAAGGGTGGAAGGAAGAAGGGGAGAGAGTAAGGGGAGGGAGTAAGGGAGGAAAGGGAGTAAAAAGAAGATGGAGAAGGGTGGGAAAGAGGAAGACAAGGAAAGACAAAGAATATAAGATAAGAAAGATCCTTATTTTCCAAACTACATTTATGAGAGACTTCCCACGAGACATGTTTCCTCTCTCCCGGCCACGTGTCTAGGTCGTGTGGAGCCGGTTCCATTTGAACTGAAAGATGACCACCTCGGCCTTGGAAGATGGACCATGGAGGTATGTCCCTACCTCTCCCACCCTCCCACACCTTGTGCATCCCTCCTCACCCTCCCCTCAACCTCCTCTCCCTCACACATCCTCCCCCTCACACACATCCCTCTCCCTAACACCCTCCCCCCCACCTCACCTCACACACAGCTGGAACTGGCTCAAGATGCAACAGAGAAACGTCGTCAGATGGAAATAGAGAAAGACATCACCCCAGGCCTTGTGGAGCAGTACAAGGTGAGCAGAGGTCACCACCCTCACTTCACACTCACACACACACTCATAAACCACACCCACAGGCACAAGCTGAGAAGGATCGCAAGATGGCTGAAACGATTGCTGAAATGCGCAAGTCCTTCTACTGCGACCTCTGTGACAAACAGTATACAAAATATTCCGAGTATGATAACCACCTCAACTCTTACGACCACCATCACCGACAGGTACCTCAGTATACCATAGTTTATAGTCTGTATATCTCAGTATACCATAGTTTACAGTCTGTATATCTTAGTATACCATAGTTTACAGTCTGTATATCTCAGTATACCATAGTTGACAATGAAGGTTAATTTGTTCTGTTTCAGAGGCTGAAGGATCTCAGAGAGTATGAAATTGGTCGGAAGTTTGGTAGGTTGTCACTCAACACATCAGTAGGAGAGTGGTGTTCTATGTGCACACAAAATAGCTGTGCATGTTACACTTGTAGCCTCAGGCAAACTTTCACACTCCTTGTGCATCACACACACACATCTGCTTCTACCATGCACCCTCACGCCATCACATATTCCACACCACCCCTCACACCTCACATCACACACTTATCCCCTCACATCCTCACACCTTCACACCCTCACACACCAGGGGGTCACAGAAATCTCCAGGAGGAGAAGGACAAGATAATGGCAGCTCAGATCGTTGCCATGGAGAGGGCACAGATGACAGCACGAAGGTCAGTCATCTCGTTAATCTAGCTTACTCAGTCATTTCAAAGCATGACACACAATATTGATCAAATCTCCTCCAGTGCGCGTTTTGAGCTACACACGATGGGGTGTGGTTTTGTTCCATGCATGTATCGTTTAACTAGCCTCGTCCCCAGGCCTCCCCCGTTTTTTGTTCTTCGGTTTGTGTTCAGTGTAATTCCGTATATTATACTGAACGCAAACCGAAGAACAAAAACGGGGGAGGCCTGGGAACGAGGCTATCGTTTAACATTGTCCTGGTAATCTTTTCAAGATGTTTGCACCAAAAGTCAAGCCAGGTGTTCAAGTCGGTTTTACACAAAGGGGTATGTATGCATCATGGTCAGCAAACTAGCACTTCACTTTTGGCAGCTTGTTAGGTTTCTTTAAGTTTGTTCCCCTATCCCAAATGTACCTACATGTACATGTAGCAGACCAGAAGCTTCCGATGAAACCACCTCATGTTGAAGCCTTCTCTAGTTGTATGACACCTTATTTTATTACTCAGGCACTTCAAAGCTCAGGGAGGATTTGCTCCAGCCTTCAAGCCGATTGGTCAAAGTTCAACCAATCAAACGATAGCACAGTTCCACTACAGCACCACACCCTCCACTGCCCAATCCTCTGGGGTCAAAAGGTCACAGGAGAGTGCGGAATCCAATGCCAAGATTGCAGAGAAAAAGGCCAAAATTGCCAAATTTGGTCTCAAGTTTCAGTCAGCCGGGACCTTGGTAACCGTGAACGATGGGAACAAAAGAATGTCCTCAAAGGGACTTTCTTCAAGTTTGAGTGGAGACACTGGTGATGTGCAGTCAGCAACAAGATTTGAAATGCTACCCCATTCTGCTTCTCAAGTTGCAGAAGAGATCAAGAAGAAACATGTGGTTGGCACTGGTGGGGGTGGCAGTAGTGGGCGTGGCAGTAGTGGGCATGGCAGTCATGAGGAAAAGCCAGAGACTGGATTCTCTGAACTAGGCACTCAAGATGGCAGCTCAGATCAAAAGTTTTCTTTTGGGTTCCACAAGAAGCAACCAACTCCCTCACATGGTAAAACAGCGGGGAAGAACCCTCCGCCTCTCATGAGCAGACAAAGAGAACTGACAATGTCGCGAGCGTTTGGTGACGAGTCGGATGAGGAGGATGAACAGACAGGGCTAGCTCAGCTACCTATACGTAAACCACCAAGGTTCAAGTTCAATATTGGCAAATAGTGTGTATTATTTCTTTATTAATGTTTTGACATGTCCGAGTGCTAGCAGTGATCACAGCATGCAGATAGGCCCAAGAAGATTTGCTCAAGAGCATCCAAGGCTTATTACAAGTGAGCGGGTTGCCTGTGCCTGTGTGTGTGTGTGTGTGAAGCTACTGTCCAGTCTGCACTGGTTCCAAGACACGTCATAATATTATAGTATTGCTTTGGACGGAACCCAGAAAGTACAAGTATATATAAAACAACTGCCATAGAGTCTAAGAACAAGTTAGTATCGTTCTGTAAGGCAGCTGTTCTCAAACAAGGAAGTGATAAAATGGAGCTTTGCAACTGCTAAGGCCAAAGTGTCTGACTCAACTATAGGATATATATCAGTTCTACCACCTCAATTGTACTCTTCCAATGTATTACTGTACCTGTTCATTGGTGTGTGTCATATAATAAGCAGTCACATGACTATGACTTATTACAAGTGAGCGGGTTGCCTGTGCCTGTGTGTGTGAAGCTACTGTCCAGTCTGCACTGGTTCCAAGACACACATCATAGAGTATCAAGGCGGAAAGTCTGAGTACAAGGATAAAACAAGTGTCACAGAGGAGTCAGGGAACTAGTTAGTATCACTCGGTAAGGTGGTAAGGTAGCAGTTCTCAAGCAGGAAGTGATAAAATGGAGTTTTGCAACGTACTGCTAAGGCCAAAGTGTCTGGGTCAGACTCAACTAGGATGTATAGCAGTTCTACCACCTCAATTGTGCTCTTCTAATATACTTCACCTTACTGCGCCTGTTCATTGGTGTGTGTCATATAATAATAATAACCAGTCACATGACTATATATGACTTATTACAAGTGAGCGGGTTGCCATGTGTGTGTGTGTGAGGCTATTGTCCAGTCTGTACTGGCTCCAAGACTTTATCAGTGATCAAAAGAGAGTAGACCAGTCCCTTCCTCTTGTTGCCCGAGCTGACGGCTCGGATGAAGGCCGAGTGGGAGCCCACTGTGAAGTGGGTCTCTGTACCCTCGTCTGTAAACTCTCCCTGGATGGGGGGGGGGGAGTGTAAGGTTGGGAAGAGGTAACAACAGGATCAAAGCTAGTCTCGCAAAAAAGGAAATGGTCTGGTGAACTGCGTATACAAGCCATGTCCCTCTGCATGATGGTGCGGTCCAATCATGTTACAGTATCTTGTCACATGACACATTACATCACCGATTGAGTAGCAATAATGGTCTAAGATCTGAAAACGACGACAGGGAGCTAGGACATCTTTTCTGCTACTACAGGAGCTGTAAAATCACTGACTATACTTCTCGGAGAGTGACTGTGCTCACTTCGCAACAGGTATTTCAAGAGTTTGAAATCATCATCTAGCTAATTGCATTCTGGTTGGACATGGCTTGTATATGCAGTTCACCAGACCCTTCTCTCTCTTTTTTTTTTTTCGCAGAAGTGGCTTGCGAAACTAATCTTGCAAGCCAGACCCACTTCTGCATAAAAGGATACGGCTTGTATACACAGTTCACTAGACCCTTCCCTTTTTTTTTTTCAGAAGTGGATCTGGCCTGCGGGACTAGATCAAAGCTAGCTAAGCTTGTCGACTGCAGACAGTGTAACTATGTGCACTCACAAAAGTGTCTAATTTTTCTCCATCAGCATACACGTCCATTGTATCAATTTCTGAAAAGAGAGAAATAGATCATTACACACGCTTCTGATTCCCCCACCACTCTAGAGCTAAGAACGTTTCCACACCCTGCCTACCCACCTAGCACGACCCTGTGTTGCTCTCCGCTCACTTCCAGGAGCCATGTTCTTGTGTTCCTGGCTTGTGCTTCAATGAACTTCTTCAACGTCTTGCCTCCGATGCTCAGAGCATACTCAAATGCGATACCTTTGGAGGTGATGGCAATTTCTGCTGTCTTTTTCCCTATTTTGAAAGTTTCCACTCCCACCAATCGAAACATCCAGTTCTTACGGCACACCTGTGTGTAGGTGTGTTTGTAAGCAAGTGTGTGCGTGTGTGTTGTGTACAAGTGTGCATGTGTGTTATGTTCCGCGCATAACAGTTAGTGGACAGAAACAGCACAAACATTTGAAGCCTGACCCCTCCCCCCCACCCTCCATATGTGGGTCAATACCATGCGTGGATAACAGAAAGACCATCAATTTCTGGATTTATACCCATTTCGTCTCCTCTTCCCTCCTTCTTATTGTGTCCGAAACTGAGCATCATTCGTACACAAGGTATCAACAGTTTGGCAGTTCTAGCACTAATGGATGGCTCAAGCAAATTATAGCCTCTCCTCCTCTTACATCCTCACCTCCTCCCCGTCCACTACGATCACTCTCTTTCCTGATGTTGTTCCGTGCTCAAACTTGATAGTGTGGATGCCATCAGACTGGTGGACCTCCCACACTGCAGCCACGTCCCCAGGCAATGTAGTGGTGGCGGATGTCATGGGTGGGCCTCCAAGTTATGGTTCTGTGGGAGATTTAACAGAACATTGTTCATCAGTCCTATTTAGCCCCTAGCTTAGAACAACAAACTGCCTCAACCAACAAAACGCCCTCTTCTCCTTCTTGCTCCTTTCCCCCATTCCTCCCTTCCCCTTTCTTGGAACAATGAGAGCAAGTTTAATATTAGCTGCTCGCGATTGAACTAAGAACTTACCAAGGAACATAAGGGGAAAAACAGACTCACTTGGCCGCTCAAACCAACTGTATCGTTTTTCGGGCCAGAACCTCGTTCCCAACCATGTCTGGTCTGGGAACGTGACGATGTAAAGGGTGGGGCAAGTGTGCAGCGGCCGTGCGAGACTAGTCAGGCTAAGGTTCGTCTCTTCTCGAATGGCCACACTGGAAATAGATCCGAACTTTGAGATCCACACCAGCTACCATAACGACTTCTTTCTGTTGAGGACAAGAGTGCTGGTGAATGGAGAGAATACGGAGATCAGGTCCGTCAAGGAAGGCAAGTACAAGGGCCCAGTTCTGAACTTCTGCCATTCTGGTAGCACCATCAGCACAAAGCTTTCGTCGATCTCAAAAACTGTTTCGCCTATCTTGGTTCAATATGGGGTCTATCATGTTGATACATTCTACTATGAGCAGTCCCCACTCTTTCACGTTGTCTTTACTTCTGAGTCGTGTTTGAAGAGCTTCATCCTAGCGATTGAAGAGGTGAAATCTGCCCTGGAGCCAAAGCTCAAATCCTTGTTTTCAAATAATCTGAAAACGGAATCAGTGCAACAACTAACTGTTGAAGTCCAACCAGAATTGTTTCTCGTTTCTCCCAGTCGTCAAAAGACAAAGGGAGCAGAGTGCCATCTTGTGACGGCAGAGAACTGCTTTGACTTGGTGACCTGCTGGAAAGACAGCAAGCTGTTTGAATTTGGAGCCCTGTACTCGGAGGAAGGTATGTACATGTAGCTAGCTACACATGTTTGCATTGTAGACTTTGAGTCCCAGGATCTCTGACTGTATACCATGAGGTAATCAAGTCACCATCAAGTCAGGCATCCGAAGTCTTTCCTGGTAGAATGCTTTTACATCTTTAACTTAATTCATTGCGTATAACCATTACCTGTTTGACTATCAATACATTTTGATCACCATGAATTTTTCACATGACCTTTTGTGTAGTACTAACCACGATGCAATCTTCAGTATGTCTTTATACCTGATCTATGCAGATGTAAAAATTAATCTCATCCACTCATGCAGCCAAGGTTCCCAACATTACCTCCCAGCCATTGAGCCTGAAAGACGCTCCTCCAGGCAAGGCAGTTGCATTCTCAGTAGAAGCCACTGGAACACTGCCACTGAACTACCAGTGGCAGTGGAAGCAATTTGGGAAAGTGGGTGAGCAGGATGAGTGGAGGAATCTCTCTGGTGAGGGAAACGCATTTCAATTGATGGATGTCCAGGCGTGTAATGCAGGCTATTATCAGTGTGTGGTCTCCAACTGTGCTGGGAGCAACACTTCACAGTGTGCCAGGCTCACTGTTGGTAAGCATATTTACCATATTAAGCAAGCCTAAATCTGTTCCTGAATTGCCTGAATTGTTTTTAACATTGCATTTTGTGTCTCCAGTCCCTCAAGGCCCTGAGGTACGTGACCTTGCAAATGAGCTACACAAGGTCATTGACTGGATACCCTTTGGCCTCAACCTGGGACTCAAAATGGAAGAACTGAAAACCATCGAAGCAAACTATCCAACTCTCCAGAGGCGTCGTCTTGAGATGCTTGAAGAGTGGCAGAAGAAAGTGACCCCCACATGGTCTGCTGTGGTCCAGGCATTGGTAGGGATAGGGATGAGACGTCTGGCTTCTGAGCTAGCACAAAAGAATGGTTTGTTGAATATCGGTAGTATACATATAATTTGTATCAAAGTTTTAAGATTAAATTTAGTTGTTTTCTTGTACCCCATTCAGGAGTTTCCTTACCCAGCCACCAGATGATGAAACTTTGGAGCATCTGGCAAACACTTCCCTACAAGAGGAGGTAGTCATATATTGTATTATATGGTGAGCAATTGTGTAACATTGTTCACAATAGTCTCTTTTAATCCAAAGGTAGCTGGATCCAAACTACATAATGAAGTTCAGAAACGAGCAAAGACTCTTGAACAAGATCGTAGAAATGTGGCAGATGCAGAGAAACGTTTGAAACACTTACAAGAATCAAAATCAGCAGTGAATGAGAAATCTAACCAGGTTTTGAGTCAGATTGAAGAGCTTTGTGAGAAAGCACGGAAGCTTGTTCAAGAGAAGAAGATTCTCACAATTAAACTGCAGTCAAAGGAAAGAGAGTACCAACTGCTGTCTGAAATGAAAGAGAAAGATGCAGCGCACAGTAAGAGAGATGCAGCTCATATTGTGATGATTGAAGAGAAGATCAACAAGAAAAGGAAAAAGATTGAACGATTAAAAGAGAAGCTACGGAGGAAGAAGTCTGATCTCCAGTCTGCCTTGCAGGAAGCCAAAAAAAAGCAGAAGGAACTATCACAAGCTCAAGTAGAACTAAAGAAGAAAGATGAGGAAGTGAAACAGTTACATGAAGAGAAGGAAAAATTGAGTTGTTCCTTTAACATCAAACAGGAGCAAGTCAGCAAGCTTGTGCAACTTACAGTTACCCTTACATCAGAAAAAACTGAAATGGAGGTATGCATGCACCAACTGTATATAGTCATGTAAGTTTTTACTGAATACCTTTTGATTTGTACTTCCTTGCAGCAACAACTGAGTAGTATGAAAGAGGAGTCAGAGAGCAGGTTGCAACTTATTGAATCCTGCAACCTAAACATTAGTCGTCTCAGTGAAGAAGTTAAACAGAAAGAAGCTACAGTGGCACAGCTTAAGAGTGAACTTCAATCATATGAGCAAGTTTATGGCACTCCTGAGCAGCTGTTAGAGTTACTTGAACTTGAGCCTCAGGTTGCTGAACTACAGCGCAGGTTGCAGGAAGCTGAGGACCAGAAGCAACAACTTGAGTTAGAGAGGGAAGCTGCCATTGAGGAGGTGGAGGCCATGCAAAACTTTGTAACACTGCTACATGTGCAACTTGGTATGATGGAATTTTCAGCCTAACCTAAGGGAAGGGGCTGGATTGGGGAGGGGTGGTAGGGGGAATTAGGTACTTTACAAGTCTACCATTATTGTTTAGATGAACCTCCCAAGATCACTAGTCATCCCAAAAGTCTGAAAGAAATCAGCCCTGGTAAACCTGTGGCATTCACTGTCCAAGCCACTGGAACCGATCCTCTGAACTACCATTGGCAGTGGAAGCCAGCTGAGGAGGAGGGGAGTGAGGAGTGGCAGCCATGTGATCCAGAGTGGTCTGATGGTCCTACACTAACCATTCCCAGTGTGCAGAAGACCAATGAAGGGAGTTACCACTGTGTCGTCAGCAACTGTGCTGATACCCTGATTTCCAAACCAGCTGAACTTATTGTTGGTGAGGATAGAGGACTTCCATATACCAGCTTGTACCAAGTGTAAGAAAACACATTTTGCTTCCTGCACACATATTTCTACATGTAGATGAGCCTCCAAGAATCACCATTCATCCACAAGGTTTGAAGAATGTTGTTCCAGGTAAACCTGTGACGTTCACTGCTCAAACCACTGCAACACGACCTCTGACCTACCAGTGGGAGTGGAAGCCACCCACTGATGATAGTGAGTGGCAGCCGTGTGATGTGGAGAAGTTCCCAGGCGCAGACAGTTCCACAATAACCATCCCCAGTGTACAGAAATCCAATGAAGGGAGCTACCGCTGTGTCATCAGCAACTGTGCCGGTAGTCAGACTTCCAATCCAGCTGAACTTAGTGTCGGTAAGAGTATGTATAACATGGTATTTGTATACTTACTGTAAGAAGGCAACATACCCGTGTCTACTTTCTGCACATGCATCTGTATTTACAGCCAATCGTCCCAGAGTCACTACACATCCACAAGAGATGAAGGATGCTGTTCCAGGCAAACCTGTGAGGTTCACTACTGTAGCCACTGGAATACAACCTCTGAGCTACCAGTGGGAGTGGAAGCCACCTAGTGAAGCAAGCCCTGAGAATGAGATGTGGCAGCCATGCAGTGCAGAGAGATTTCCAGGAGCAGAAAATTCCACAATAACCATCCCCAGTGTACAGAAATCCAATGAAGGGAGCTACCGCTGTGTTGTCAGCAACTGTGCCGGTAGTCAGACTTCCAATCCAGCTGAACTTAGTGTCGGTAAGAGTCCAATGTTTACAGCTTATGGAAGAAAGTGTATTGGTCTCAAATCTGTTGTTACATTATACTTGTAGTCGAGCCTCTTGGAATCACCATTCATCCACGTCAGTTGAAGATTGCTGGTAGCCAGATTTCCAAACCTGCTCAACTTGAGGTTAGTTGACCCTTCATTGGTCTTCAACATGTATTGATGCTATGGCTGGATTTTGGTGATCTGAAAAGTGTAATTGGAACATATTTCTCCCAGTTGCTCCGAATAGTATCAGCAGCCTCTTGACTACATGTCAGTTGAATGTACATGTGGTTGTAATTACTTTGTCCACAAAGTCTGGCTATAAACATGCATAGTTCAGCTGTTGTTCAGCTTGAAGTTTAAGAATATCTTCCTGCCAATATTAATAATGCTTCTAACACCATGCCTCATTCTCCTACCCCCAGTATCACCTTTACTCACGCCCAGGTGGATATCCGGCAGGCAGCTCCCAGCACCAGAGGATGAGGGATGAGCAAGAGCACATGCTCTTGCGCTCTTGGAGTAAGCCATTTACTGTGCTGGAGATCCGACTCATGCGTCAGGTGTCAGGCTTTGGGTTCAGAATCACTGGAGGGAAAGAGGTGGGGTCACAGGTGAGTGCATGGGAAGATGTGATATAAATGTATTTCCATAATTTATTAACATGGATTAATTGCCACTGGCTAGCAAAAACTGTAGAGTGTGTGTGCTTGTCTGTCTTAAGTAGTTGTACTTGTATGTGTTTAGATATGTCAGCATCAGTGGTTTGTTTGTCAAGCACTTTCACTCTAAGAGTAGCAAACCATTGGACGCTGTCACTCTCCCCTTATTTGTGTCTTCCTCCACTTCTCTTAGGCGACGGTTGGTGCAATTGTGGAGGGTGGTGCAGCCGATCTGGATGGACGACTGATAGTTGGTGACGAGATTACGCACATCAATGGTGTTTCTGTGATTGATGCTTCACATCGCGAGGTCATCGGTCTGATGGGAGAGGCAGCAGCACAGGGCGAAGTGGTGCTGGGTATACGCAGGAAGATGCCCTTGCCAGGTCGAGTGTGTGTGTGTGTGTGTGTGTGTGTACATGTGTCTGGATGTGTTGGAGGAAGAGGTGCAGTATGATTAACGTGTTGTAAAATTTCTAATAGTTCATACTCCCTCTTCATACACCCCCCTTTTTCAGGAAACAAAAAATGAATTTACATACTAATTGACTTGTACCCGGAAAATTTCTCTGATTCGTACACAGCAGAAATACGTTTGGGCACAAGTACAGTACGTGAGGTGGCATTTGTGACAATGTACAAATGAAACACTCTTTTGGCGGTTCAACTTGGTGTCAATCTTATAATCAGGGACAGTGTCAAACACTCTTTTGGCGGTTGGTGTCAATCTTATAATCAGGGACAGTGTCAAACACTCTTTTGGCGGTTGGTGTCAATCTTATAATCAGGGACAGTGTCAAACACTCTTTTGGCGGTTGGTGTCAATCTTATAATCAGGGACAGTGTCAAACACTCTTTTGGCGGTTGGTGTCAATCTTATAATCAGGGACAGTGTCAAACACTCTTTTGGCGGTTGGTGTCAATCTTATAATCAGGGACAGTGTCAAAGTATGCTAGGGTCCCATCCCTGCTTGCCACATAAGTAACTGTCTTGTGAAGCCTCCACCAAGTGTATGCTGTACAGGCAGTTCTGCATGCAGTGAAAGTTCCAACTCATGTGAAGTGTAAGTTCTGGCACCTCAGAAACTTGCTCGCCCAGAATATGCTGATGGCATGTAAATAAAAGGCTAGGGAAGAAGGAACAGAATTGTCGATCAGTTTCCTCAGCCTTCTGGCAGCTGGCTCTCTAACGTGAAACTCACACATCATTTTGCTTCTTGTGTCATTTTGTACAAATTGTCTATTTTTACGTACACCTCCTGTAAAATATTTGGTCATTTATGTCAATTTATAAAATTATTATAATTATTAATTAATTATGGTATTTGTTTACTGAATATAATTTATGTGATGGAGCTTACTATAAAGTGAATGTTTTCACACAAACAAAACAGGGACAACTGTTCAATCTTACTGTCCTCCACACACACAAACATACACACACAGAATCAGTGCCTCCCTTACAGGCTCCCCTCCAGCAGCAGGAGACACCTGGTTCCCCCCCTCCTAAGGGCATCAGGGAAGTCACCGTAGATCGACCCAACATTCAGACCAGTTTTGGCTTTGTGCTTCAGTCCAACACACTGCGTCCAGGCTGCATGATATGTGAGTGGACAGATGTCTTGTGTGCATGTGTTATATAGTTTCATACAGGATTTTTTCCTGGGAGGGGGGGGGGGGGGGGGGGATGTAGATGTGTATGTGTGTTGGCGCACCCACTAGATTTAATTACATAATTTCTGGGAGGGGAACTCTGACCGTGGGAGGGGGGAATCCCAGTGCGCACCTCCCCCTGTATGAAACCTGATATCAGGTTACCCTCATCAGTGTTATGTGAGGTAGAAAGTACACAATGCACATACAAGCACAGGTACTTACTAACTGCACACACACGCACACGTGCACACACACACACACACACACGCACACACTCACTCACTCGCTCACAGGTCGTCTCGTCCCAGACAGCCCTGCAGAGCTCTGCAACCAACTGTATGTCTATGATGAGCTCCTGGCAGTGAACGGGCAGGATGTGTCGCAAGTAGACCACGGTGACATTGTCACCCTCATCAAGAGCTCCGGCACTTCCATCCACCTCATTGTGCAGCAGCCTGAAGGTGTGTGCATGTGTATGTGGGCAATCACTTACCTATCTGGTCAAGATAAGTCATATGTCCATATATATTATAGTCGGTCTAATTATCCAAACAGCTAATATTGTGCATTTGGATGTTCAGATAATTAGAATCTATACAATATTTCTGCTGGAGTTTCCCTAACATGAGAATAGCAGTAATACTGAAAATTCTACGAAAAAGATTGTTGTGTAATGTCATTTGATATTTTTGTCTTTGATCTGTGTTGCATTTTTCTTGTTTTTCAGACATTGACGACCTGGAGGGACAGGTGACGCCACAGATCTCCCCCAACGTCAGTGACATTGCAAGGTACTAAAGTGGCCGAGGTTTGGGTGGCGACTGGTGCCCCATTTTAACCAGGGTGGTTTCAAGTAAACAAGCATTGCACAGATTTTGTCCAAGCCTGCATCAGTCTTGATCAAAGTGGCTGCAGTATTTGTATACCATCATAACACACCTGTTGATGAAACTACAAGCCATCAGATTTGTCAGGTTACTAGTGCGTGCAACAGCTAAGGGGGTTCTGGGGGCATGTCCCCCTCAAAAATTTCTTGAATTTAGGGATCATGAGATTGTTTTGGGGCCAAAATGATGCTTGTCGGCGGCCAGACAACAGACTTCTACATGAATATCTATTTTACTTTTACTAAAGAAGAAAGATGAAGAAGTGAAACAGTTGCATGAAGAGAAGGAAAAATTGAGTTGTTCCTTTAACATCAAACAGAAGCAAGTCAGCAAGCTTGTGCAACTCACAGTCACCCTTACATCAGAAAAAACAGAAATGGAGGTATGCATGCACCAACTGTATATATAGTCATGTAAGTTTTTACTAAATCCCTTTGATTTGTACTTCTTGCAGCAACAACTGAGTAGTATACATGAGGAGTCAGAGAGCAGGTTGCAACTTATTGAATCCTGCAACCTAAACATTAGTCGTCTCAGTGAAGAAGTTAAACAGAAGGAAGCTACACTGGCACAGCTTAAGAGTGAACTTCGATCATATGAGCAAGTTTATGGCACTCCTGAGCAGCTGTTAGAGTTACTTGAACTTGAGCCTCAGGTTGCTGAACTACAGCGCAGGTTGCAGGAAGCTGAGGACCAGAAGCAACAACTTGAGTTAGAGAGGGAAGCTGCCGTTGAGGAAGTGGAGGCCATGCAAAACTTTGTAACACTGCTACATGTGCAATTTGGTATGATGGAATTTTCAGCCTAACCTAAGGGAAGGGGCTGGATTGGGGAGGGGTGGTAGGGGGAATTATTAGGTACTTTACAAGTCTACCATTATTGTTTAGATGAACCTCCCAAGATCACTAGTCATCCCAAAAGTCTGAAAGAAATCAGCCCTGGTAAACCTGTGGCATTCACTGTCCAAGCCACTGGAACCGATCCTCTGAACTACCATTGGCAGTGGAAGCCAGCTGAGGAGGATGGGAGTGAGGAGTGGCAGCCATGTGATCCAGAGTGGTCTGATGGTCCTACACTAACCATTCCCAGTGTGCAGAAGACCAATGAAGGGAGTTACCACTGTGTCGTCAGCAACTGTGCTGATACCCTGATTTCCAAACCAGCTGAACTTATTGTTGGTAAGGATAGAGGACTTCCATATACCAGCTTGTACCAAGTGTAAGAAAACACATTTTGCTTCCTGCACACATATTTCTACATGTAGATGAGCCTCCAAGAATCACCATTCATCCACAAGGTTTGAAGAATGTTGTTCCAGGTAAACCTGTGACGTTCACTGCTCAAACCACTGCAACACGACCTCTGACCTACCAGTGGGAGTGGAAGCCACCCACTGATGATAGTGAGTGGCAGCCGTGTGATGTGGAGAAGTTCCCAGGCGCAGACAGTTCCACAATAACCAATCCCAGTGTGCAGAAGTCCAATGAAGGGAGCTACCGCTGTGTCATCAGCAACTGTGCTGGTAGTCAGACTTCCAATCCAGCTGAACTTAGTGTTGGTAAGAGTATGTATAACATGGTATTTGTATACTTACTGTAAGAAGGCAACATACCCGTGTCTACTTTCTGCACATGCATCTGTATTTACAGCCAATCGTCCCAGAGTCACTACACATCCACAAGAGATGAAGGATGCTGTTCCAGGCAAACCTGTGAGGTTCACTACTGTAGCCACTGGAATACAACCTCTGAGCTACCAGTGGGAGTGGAAGCCACCTAGTGAAGCAAGCCCTGAGAATGAGATGTGGCAGCCATGCAGTGCAGAGAGATTTCCAGGAGCAGAAAATTCCACAATAACCATCCCCAGTGTACAGAAATCCAATGAAGGGAGCTACCGCTGTGTTGTCAGCAACTGTGCCGGTAGTCAGACTTCCAATCCAGCTGAACTTAGTGTCGGTAAGAGTCCAATGTTTACAGCTTATGGAAGAAAGTGTATTGGTCTCAAATCTGTTGTTACATTATACTTGTAGTTGAGCCTCTTGGAATCACCATTCATCCACGTCAGTTGAAGATTGCTGGTAGCCAGATTTCCAAACCTGCTCAACTTGAGGTTAGTTGACCCTTCATTGGTCTTCAACATGTATTGATACTATGGCTGGATTTTGGTGATCTGAAAAGTGTAATTGGAACATATTTCTCCCAGTTGCTCCGAATAGTATCAGCAGCCTCTTGACTACATGTCAGTTGAATGTACATGTGGTTGTAATTACTTTGTCCACAAAGTCTGGCTATAAACATGCATAGTTCAGCTGTTGTTCAGCTTGAAGTTTAAGAATATCTTCCTGCCAATATTAATAATGCTTCTAACACCATGCCTCATTCTCCTACCCCCAGTATCACCTTTACTCACGCCCAGGTGGATATCCGGCAGGCAGCTCCCAGCACCAGAGGATGAGGGATGAGCAAGAGCACATGCTCTTGCGCTCTTGGAGTAAGCCATTTACTGTGCTGGAGATCCGACTCATGCGTCAGGTGTCAGGCTTTGGGTTCAGAATCACTGGAGGGAAAGAGGTGGGGTCACAGGTGAGTGCATGGGAAGATGTGATATAAATGTATTTCCATAATTTATTAACATGGATTAATTGCCACTGGCTAGCAAAAACTGTAGAGTGTGTGTGCTTGTCTGTCTTAAGTAGTTGTACTTGTATGTGTTTAGATATGTCAGCATCAGTGGTTTGTTTGTCAAGCACTTTCACTCTAAGAGTAGCAAACCATTGGACGCTGTCACTCTCCCCTTATTTGTGTCTTCCTCCACTTCTCTTAGGCGACGGTTGGTGCAATTGTGGAGGGTGGTGCAGCCGATCTGGATGGACGACTGATAGTTGGTGACGAGATTACGCACATCAATGGTGTTTCTGTGATTGATGCTTCACATCGCGAGGTCATCGGTCTGATGGGAGAGGCAGCAGCACAGGGCGAAGTGGTGCTGGGTATACGCAGGAAGATGCCCTTGCCAGGTCGAGTGTGTGTGTGTGTGTGTGTGTGTGTACATGTGTCTGGATGTGTTGGAGGAAGAGGTGCAGTATGATTAACGTGTTGTAAAATTTCTAATAGTTCATACTCCCTCTTCATACACCCCCCTTTTTCAGGAAACAAAAAATGAATTTACATACTAATTGACTTGTACCCGGAAAATTTCTCTGATTCGTACACAGCAGAAATACGTTTGGGCACAAGTACAGTACGTGAGGTGGCATTTGTGACAATGTACAAATGAAACACTCTTTTGGCGGTTCAACTTGGTGTCAATCTTATAATCAGGGACAGTGTCAAACACTCTTTTGGCGGTTGGTGTCAATCTTATAATCAGGGACAGTGTCAAACACTCTTTTGGCGGTTGGTGTCAATCTTATAATCAGGGACAGTGTCAAACACTCTTTTGGCGGTTGGTGTCAATCTTATAATCAGGGACAGTGTCAAACACTCTTTTGGCGGTTGGTGTCAATCTTATAATCAGGGACAGTGTCAAACACTCTTTTGGCGGTTGGTGTCAATCTTATAATCAGGGACAGTGTCAAAGTATGCTAGGGTCCCATCCCTGCTTGCCACATAAGTAACTGTCTTGTGAAGCCTCCACCAAGTGTATGCTGTACAGGCAGTTCTGCATGCAGTGAAAGTTCCAACTCATGTGAAGTGTAAGTTCTGGCACCTCAGAAACTTGCTCGCCCAGAATATGCTGATGGCATGTAAATAAAAGGCTAGGGAAGAAGGAACAGAATTGTCGATCAGTTTCCTCAGCCTTCTGGCAGCTGGCTCTCTAACGTGAAACTCACACATCATTTTGCTTCTTGTGTCATTTTGTACAAATTGTCTATTTTTACGTACACCTCCTGTAAAATATTTGGTCATTTATGTCAATTTATAAAATTATTATAATTATTAATTAATTATGGTATTTGTTTACTGAATATAATTTATGTGATGGAGCTTACTATAAAGTGAATGTTTTCACACAAACAAAACAGGGACAACTGTTCAATCTTACTGTCCTCCACACACACAAACATACACACACAGAATCAGTGCCTCCCTTACAGGCTCCCCTCCAGCAGCAGGAGACACCTGGTTCCCCCCCTCCTAAGGGCATCAGGGAAGTCACCGTAGATCGACCCAACATTCAGACCAGTTTTGGCTTTGTGCTTCAGTCCAACACACTGCGTCCAGGCTGCATGATATGTGAGTGGACAGATGTCTTGTGTGCATGTGTTATATAGTTTCATACAGGATTTTTTCCTGGGAGGGGGGGGGGGGGGGGGGGGATGTAGATGTGTATGTGTGTTGGCGCACCCACTAGATTTAATTACATAATTTCTGGGAGGGGAACTCTGACCGTGGGAGGGGGGAATCCCAGTGCGCACCTCCCCCTGTATGAAACCTGATATCAGGTTACCCTCATCAGTGTTATGTGAGGTAGAAAGTACACAATGCACATACAAGCACAGGTACTTACTAACTGCACACACACACACACGTGCACACACACACACACACACACGCACACACTCACTCACTCGCTCACAGGTCGTCTCGTCCCAGACAGCCCTGCAGAGCTCTGCAACCAACTGTATGTCTATGATGAGCTCCTGGCAGTGAACGGGCAGGATGTGTCGCAAGTAGACCACGGTGACATTGTCACCCTCATCAAGAGCTCCGGCACTTCCATCCACCTCATTGTGCAGCAGCCTGAAGGTGTGTGCATGTGTATGTGGGCAATCACTTACCTATCTGGTCAAGATAAGTCATATGTCCATATATATTATAGTCGGTCTAATTATCCAAACAGCTAATATTGTGCATTTGGATGTTCAGATAATTAGAATCTATACAATATTTCTGCTGGAGTTTCCCTAACATGAGAATAGCAGTAATACTGAAAATTCTACGAAAAAGATTGTTGTGTAATGTCATTTGATATTTTTGTCTTTGATCTGTGTTGCATTTTTCTTGTTTTTCAGACATTGACGACCTGGAGGGACAGGTGACGCCACAGATCTCCCCCAACGTCAGTGACATTGCAAGGTACTAAAGTGGCCGAGGTTTGGGTGGCGACTGGTGCCCCATTTTAACCAGGGTGGTTTCAAGTAAACAAGCATTGCACAGATTTTGTCCAAGCCTGCATCAGTCTTGATCAAAGTGGCTGCAGTATTTGTATACCATCATAACACACCTGTTGATGAAACTACAAGCCATCAGATTTGTCAGGTTACTAGTGCGTGCAACAGCTAAGGGGGTTCTGGGGGCATGTCCCCCTCAAAAATTTCTTGAATTTAGGGATCATGAGATTGTTTTGGGGCCAAAATGATGCTTGTCGGCGGCCAGACAACAGACTTCTACATGAATATCTATTTTACTTTCTCTGCCCATTGCACTGTACAGCACTGGCTTCGGCTTCCCAATTGTTTGCAGGCCACACTCACAGATGAGAGTTGTGAGACTAATCATTTACTTGAAGAACAGAAGCTATTGGGAGGAAGACTTGGAGATCTGTTTCCAGCCTCCTTGCAAGTTTCAACATGTGGCATGTCGTGCGCTCTATGCGTGTGTTGGTCTTGCGTGGTTGTCCGACGAGCAGTGGTGATAATTGGCGATGCCAAGCAAGCCATGAGGTCTGGTTGAACCAGACTAACCAGACCGGCGGCTACGGCCTTGAGATTATAACAAAAAAAAACTTAGCTTAGTTGTTTGTTATAATCTTGTGGTTTCATACATGTATACACCCATACGTACTCTGTCTCATACATATGAAGAGTAAATCTACTACATTGATATCACCCTACTCCCCCCCCCCCCCCCTCCATACACACATACAGTGATGATGATGATGAGGAGGAGATACACCACATTGACATCCATCGTGACAGGCAGGGATTTGGGTTCAGTATCCGTGGAGGTGCCGAGTACAATGCTCCTCTGCATGTGTTGAGGATGGCAGAAGGTGGGGCAGCTGAGAGAGACAACAGACTCAAGGTAGGCACCAGAGAGTCTTGGTGTTACCTTGGATACTGGGGGAACTACTGAGTTACACTAGCTGGGGGAACTACTGAGTTATACTGGGAGGGATTACTGGGGGAACTACTGAGTTATACTGTGGGAACTACTGAGTTATACTGGGAGGGATTACTGGGGGAACTACTGAGTTACACTAGCTGGGGGAACTACTGAGTTATATAACTACTGAGTTATACTGGGAGGGATTACTGTGTCAAACTGACTCACTGTCTCTTGCCTTAGAGTGGTGATGAGCTGCTGGAGATTAATGGAAACCACACTGAGGGTATGCTTCACAGAGACGCCATCACCATCATCAAACATGGTGGAAATGTTGTTAAGCTCATCGTCAGGAGAATGACAGAGGAGCCCTTCATCAGATGTGAGCGCAATGTGGATTTGTGGTATGCGAAGTGTATATTTGTGTATTTTGGCCTTTAATAATGTCAGCTTGATGGACAAACCCTTCAGGATGTTGATTACAATGAGTTTCAGAGCTGATTAGAGAATCAAATTTTTTAATACACTAGGCAGCAAAAATATGAAATTCTGAACTTGTAATTATGCATGTAACCATATATGGTGTTTGTAGTGATGTCACTGTTCTATTGTTACTGTTCTGTATTTAGTTATGTATGCACATGATTCATGAGTATTTAAGTCAGGGTCTGTACAGTCTCTCTGTAGTTCTAGTCTCTGTCAGTCTCTCTTGTACCCGGAATTACATTGATTGCCACCAAACCCACATTCTAGTAGGAGGTTACATATGGTGTTGTTCCCATCTTTATGGTTCCTGCTCATTGTCACTGTAGATGGAACTGTTGATCAAAGTGGACATAGCTACCCACTTTCCAGACAACAATTATCATCATTAGTGCCAATGCCTGTATCAGGTGTGTTTACAAGGGCCACTGTCCTGGTGTTGTACATTGGACCAGTGGAGATACCTGAGTCGTGGGGCAGGCGGGGTCCAAGCTCCAAGTGTATCCAGGAGTGCACAAGGCGTCTTCTGATCCAGCGGCAAGATTTCTTTGAGCTGTTTCTCGAGATCACAATCTCAGAAATGAGGGTCGTGAACGTGGGGAGAAAACTGCTTTTTGCGTACGAGAGGGACAAGCTGTACTACAGCGGTGTGTGTACAGATGATGAGCAGTATTTCGCCATCGTGACCCGAAAGCTGGACCAGAAAGGTCACAAGAAGGCAGCGATTCAATCAGACACTGAAGTCCAGCATGCTCACATGTGCCAGGTCTTCAAGGTTGTGCAGGGTAGGAGTGTTCTCATGCTGCACAGGACCAAGAGCAAGTCACAACAGGCTGAACTAAAGCCAACAACAATACCTATAACCTCCTGTGTGACCATCATCAATGCAGTGAAGGGAATCCTCTCTGGTGAGATGACTAGTGTGCCAGGAAAACAGTTGAAGGACCCGATTATGAAGAATGTGGTTGATCTACGACCAAAGACTTTCATTCCGAGCTCCAGTGTTATCCGACACTCGGATAGTGGCAACTATAATTATAACTGTTGAGTAAAATATTTTCATTTTGGCTATGTATTTGCTTTTCTTGCTCTAAATATGGAACTGTTAGTGCCAATGCCTGTATCAGGTGTGTTTACAAGGGCCACTGTCCTGGTGTTGTACATTGGACCAGTGGAGATACCTGTCTTTACAACACATTCTACAATGGTTGTTTTCATAACTACTCTTAAACTTCCCAGCATATGGAATATATTTTTCTGGGTCAGTGTATACTCTCCAGCAAGCTTACCACTAAAGCAGTTTCTTTTTTCGCTTTGTACACAACATTTCCGTATAGTTTACTAGACAGTTAAGAATAGTACGTGTACCCGATACTTCAATCTTGAGGAGGAATGCTCATAAGCATGCACTTGTTGAACTTTGAACCTCAATTATATTTGAGAACTATATCATGATTTCATCTTGGTTGCAAGCTGTCAAACTACACTGCTATTTTACATGTAATCAATTTTCTGTTGTGACTGAAGTCAACATGTACAATAAACGCAAATTATGTCTGATACAAGGTACATGTGGGATTTTTTATTTTTTTTTGAAAGACAACAAATAATAATATACACTGGTACATTGGCCAACTGGAATAAGTTGTAAAAGCCCCACCCATCTTCCATGCCTGTTTGAACCCAGCCCATCACTTCCCCATAGGATTTGCTCCACCTAGTGGAAAGTGCTCTAGCAAACCGTTGCACCACAAAGCGAGCTTCACATGTCATCTGTCCACAGACAACACAAAATGAAGCGAGCCTTGAGCATGTGTGCCATATTAGTAATAAAATCTGTAGCTATACTCTAAATATGATATACAGGTACAATAAACTGTCAGGCCACAGCATGGGTACAAAGGCATACTTCAGACAAAATGAATAATAAAAAATTGTGTCTCATGATATTAAAACAAGACATATAGCACTTCCAGCTCTCAAAAACCATGTGGAGCTGATGGTAACACGTGTTGTTCTCTCATTACAATTGGGCAACGGACATTTTTGCCCATTTTACCCATGCACTGTTCACCGAGTGCTTGGCAGGGCTGTGTTGTGTTTTCCCTCTCTATCGTGTTAGCTTGTCTCATGCTTGCTCCTCCCTCCATGGGTGGCTCCACCACTGCCTGTGCCTGAGAGTTTATAAATACTTGCTTCATCATCATAGGGCAAGCCTGAGCGAGCAGCACACCATTGGCTTGACCATGCAGATTTGCCACTTCGTCTGCCTGTGTTATGTGGCTTGATAGCTTATAGACCGTGCCACATGCGGTAGTTATCTGAACACCGCTTTGGCACATCCAATTCAAGAGTTGTATGAGTTAGGTGAATTGGTGCCATTTCGCCTACTCCCATTTCGCCTACTTGTTACCGCTCAGTGCCATTTCGCCTACTCCCATTTCGCCTACTTGTTACCGCTCAGTGCCATTTCGCCTACTCATGCAAATGTGACCAAAACAATGTGAAACAGTTGAAACTACAATCTCTGCTTCATTTTGGGGGTGATTGTGCTCATCTTATATAATTTCATTCTCTTTGGTAGTCACTGCTCCCTTGCATTGTCTGCTTTTGGCACATCTCCAAAAAATGCGGCCATCTCTTCCTCTTCTGTTGATAAGATACTTGTGTCCTTCGTAGATAAGGGAGCGTGCTCCTCTCTGGGTTGTGACAAACTCCACGACATGTGGCTGATTGAAATGACTGGCTAAGGTAGACCCATTTTTATGTGAAACTCACATCAAAACCTGTGACCCATTGTTTTTGAGTAAAGACTATAGGTTACAGTGAAGTTAAAGACACTTCAATACGGGACAACCATAGTTTCAATTCCTTTTGATGAATAAATTAATGCACATCAAAAGACATATTTTATTTAGACAATGTATGCATGTATGTATGTATGTAGTTGAAGACATTTTGCATGAGTAGGCGAAATGGCACTGAGCGGTAATAAGTAGGTGAAATGGGAGTAGGCGAAACGGGAGTAGGCGAAATAACTGAAACTGAGAAAATTCTTGAAAGCCAACTTACCTTATTAGAGCATCGCGATGCTACAGGTAGTACACCTCTTAATTATTATTCTCATGATCTCAGAGACTCTATAGAAGAACTCAAGCTTGTGCAGGAAGCTTGCAAATCGTTGACCTGATGTTAGGAAGCTTGTTACACAAACTTGTGATGTCTCATTACAAGAAAGCTAAGTACAAATTATGCAAAACATGCTATTCAAAACCCTTCTCTGGTTAATGTTACTGTTAATAGTTTAAGATGACAATATGTACATGTGCAAGTCATATAGTGTGAAATTGCAGTATGGAGAATTCAGTTCAGCTGTACATGTTGTCACATGCAGGTGGAATTTGAGTCACGGCACCATTGTGTCTCTAGCTCTCCACAACATAGTTGGGATGAACCACTAGGTACGGGTTCTCCTTTTCCTCCTCCCCCTCCTCCTCTGTAACCAGGGGCAACAGCACGTGGTCCTGGGAGGGGAGAGTTGGAGAGAGACAGATGAAATGTCTTTGCTTGTTCTCAGTATGTCAGTTTTCAAACAATCATTACACCCTTAGCCTAGCCTCACTTATACTGTATATTTACTGGGGTATCCAGACCCTAAGAGCCCGAGGCTATGTAGATAAAAAAGCTTATTGTACACAGGTCTAATTTTGTCCTGTCCAGTAAATGTCACGAATGTCACGACTCACATGTTGCACCAGGCGGTCAATCACTTTCTCTACCAGCACTTTCTTCTCTGCCAGCTCCTCAATAGTTTCAATGTCTGCTTCCACCTCCTTGAGGTACCAGTTCACCAGTTCACCTCTCCTCATGCCACCCTCCTCTGTGTGTGTGTGTGTGGAGAGGGGGAGGGAGGGGGGGGAGATGTGTATATATGGGGGGAACTGCACATTATGGATACTAATATCAAACTAACGTATGTGTGTGTGTGTGCGCGATGGATAAGTCACACACATAAGCTGATGTACAGGTAACAATGCCAATTTAACACAGTGTAAAGTGGTGTAACAGACCTTCCTCCGACGTCTCTTCCACTTGTCTGAGGTGTAGGATCAGCAGGTTAGCAATGGTGCGGTACTCCTCATATGTGACTCGAACCTTCTTGGCTGGTTTCTCTGGTACAACCAGTTTGTCTGGTTGCTCCTCCTTCCCCCCATTCTCCTCCCCCTCCCCATTCAACCCATTCTCCATGGGCTCAGCATCACCTGCACAACATGAGATGTAATCCACTGCACTACAACTATTAGCAGAAGCTACTTTTAAGCAGTAATTTCATCTCAACCCTCCCACCCTCCACCCCTCTCTCCACCATCCCTGTCTCCACCCCCTACCCCACCTCCCCCCTCACCATTCACAAGCTCCTCTTCTCCCTCTTCAAAGTCAATGTCTGGAGTTTCCACACGAATAATGGACTTATTCAGGAGACGAAACGCTTCTTTCACATGCTTCGGTTGAACCTGCAACAGAGGTCAAATGATTGTCATGTGACTATCTCATAACTGCCGTAAAACTATCACTGTCACACCACAACCATGTGAGAAATAGACATGTTGGACCCTCTTTGTGTGTGTGGGGGACAATCCGGCTACGAACTAGTCACATGACTGTCACGTGATCTCCTGACCTCTTCTGTGCAGTGCATGCGTGCCATGCCCTCTGACAGACGTATCATGCTCTCCAACTGGCGCACAGTGATCCTCCATGAGGACTTTGTTATCCCTGCAAGGGGGAGAGGAAAGGTGGGAGTAAGGAGGGGTGAAAGAGGAGGGGAGGAAAGGAAATGAGGGGGGAAGAGGGGAAAAGAGGGAGAGGAGGAAGAGGAAGGGAAAGGAGAGATAGGAATGAATGTGGTATTACGAGTACTGAGTACTACATTTTCCTGGGACGATGTGTTGCCATGCCAACTGACCCACCAGTGCTATCCCTCTGTCTGAGTCTCTTGTACTCCTCCACCATGTACTCTGCGCTCTCCTTGCTGATCTGACGGAGAGGAACACAACCTCGCTTAGACTCCCTCTATCCCTATCTCCCTCCTTCTCTCCCCACCCCTTCCTCCCATTTACTCTGCACTCTCCTTGCTGATCTGAGGCAATGCAAGGTACTGTTAATAGTGTCCAAAACTGTCTGCATCAACTAACCTTTGGCTTAAACCTTCTTGCAAACAGCACATATCTCTGAATTTCATCCTATGTTAGAAACATAGCAACATAAATTGACAATCACATGAGTCTCACATGACAGTCACATGACATCACATGAGTCTCACATGACAGTCAAATGACCTACCATGGTGTAGACCCGGTTGACAGAGGCTTCTTTACGACAGTGCAGGTCAACTATTCTCCGAGCAATGGCATAGTCCGTTACCTAGGAAACACAAGTGCACAATACATCACACAAGGAAAGTTCAGTTATCAGTCGCACAAATACAGCTAGGCTCACTGCAGTGACAATAGCTGGCATAAAAGGTACGAGGGTACATGGTGGGTACATGTACCTCATTGCATTCGTCCACAAGGATGAAGAAGAGATCAAATCTGGACATGATGGGAGCTGTCATGTTGATGTTTTGCTGGAGAGAGAGGAGGGGAAGGAGTAGGGAAAGAGAAGGAGGAGGAGGAGAGTGGAGGGAGGAGGAGGAGAGAGAGAGAGAGGAGGGGGAGATAGAAAGGAAGGAGGAGAATAAAAAAAAGGGGTGAGGAAGAGAGGGGGGGAGGAGGAAGTGCAGGAGAAGGAGGAGAGACATAGCTGTAATGTTACAAGCCTGATCGATATGATATAACTATCTATCATGTTATCCTGTGTTACACAGTGTTACCTTGAGTGACTTGGTTCTATCATAGCGTCCTCCAATGGGGTTGGCTGCAGCAAGGATCGATGTGCGTGCGTTGAGTGTTGCCTTGACGCCCGCCTTGGTGATGGAGATGGTCTGTTGTTCCATGGCCTCATGGATGGCCGTCTGGTCATGCTGGTCCATCTTGTCAAACTCGTCGATACAACACACACCCTGAGGGGTAGATCGATACAACATGTACTGAAAACATAAGCTATTTATTTGGTCCCCTGAGCTACCATTGGCAGTGGAAACCAGCTGTACTGTAACACAGCTGCAATATCATTATCTTGATTGAGGTATACAATGTCGTGATTTTCTGAACAACTACATGTGGCATGTGTATATAGAAATCAAAGCATACTTTGACACATTTGCGTCCAAGGCACCATTTGCTGAACTTCCATACATGCTTCATAGGTGTATTAGATATAAGAAAGTCTGCAAACACCAAGAAGTAGATTGAAAGTCACCGTTCCTCTTTACTCCAGGGAACAATACACACACACACACACACACACACACACACACACACACACACACACACACACACACACACACACACACTCACTCACATTATCAGCCAACATCAGTGCTCCGGCCTCAATCACAAACTCGTGAGACTCCTCGTCCTTCACAACAGCTGCCGTCAGACCAGCTGCACTGGACGCCTTGCCCGAGGTATAGACTGCACGAGGGCTGAACTCCTCAACCTGCCTGGGGAGAGGAAGAACAGAAACATGTAAGGGGGACGAGATGGGGGAGGAGGCACAGAGAAGAAAAAGAGAAAGGGAATAGAATTGGGGGGAGAGAGAGAGAGAGAGAGCAGAGAAGAGGAAACTAAGGGAGGGAGAAGAGAGATTGAGAGTAGATAACGAAAAATGAAAAGAAAGAGGAGGAGAAAGTTTTTTTTTGGGGGGGGGGGAGAGCCATGTTTCTCTACTGATGTTCATACTTGAGGAACTGGCTCTTGGCTGTGCTTGGATCTCCCACGATGCACACGTTGATATCGCCACGGAGATGAGTACCCTCCGTGGTTGTCTTGGCAACACCTCCAAACAACATCAGCAGAACACCACGCTTCACCTCATCATTACCTGCAACATGTGCAGAAGAATACTGAGTAGTATTCAAAGTTATGCAGGAGTTGTTGCACCAAGTGAGGGAGTGCCAATCCCAGTTGTTATACAATTACCTTTCATGCCAAATTTTAGATTGAGCTGAAAACTGCTTCTTAGGTTACTACATTATCATTTTCCTTGTCTTGATATGCAGAAAAAGACTGGTCTTCAGTTCCCTTCCAATCATGGCATGACTACGGGTTCAACTCACATCCCATGGTCCACTACAGAAATTTCCAAGGGTATACCAACATATCCAAGTATATAGAAGGGTATACAGACTACAATATCCTAAGGTATACTGAAGGTATACTGGAGGTATACTGAAGGTATACTGGAGGTATACTGAAGGTATACTGAGGTATACTGGGGTTATGCTGACCATGGATGGTGGGGAAGAGGCTGCTAATGAGGTTTTGGTAGAGGCTCCGATCTTGACTCATTTCATAGATCTTCTGCCACTCGGCATCTGTCATGTGCTTCTTGATCGTCTCCGCACCCATCTCCTCCCCCGATATGTCCCGACCACCAAACTGTAATATGATTGGTCAGTAAGATAGAGGGTGTGGTCACATTGGCCAGAACGTGTTGCACATGTCTTTCATCACAAGTATTTCCACTGAACAGCTAGCCTCGTATCCAGGTTTTCACATCATTATAATTTTGCCGTTTACATACAACTTTCACCTAAGTTGACAGCACTGATGGTTGTTACGCTTATGCAAGGATTATGCAAAGATGGCAAAACAACTTTCAAAAATGTACCACGACTTTCTCCACTTAGCACTACAAGTGATAGTTTGCATACGAGGCTGCAACAGTGCACATAGCTCTAGTCACCCACGCATGCCATCATACAATACGTTCCAAGGTTCTACTGCACCCCTCCCCTCCCCTCCCCTCCCCCCTCCTCCCCTCCCCCTCTCACCCTCGGATTTGAGGAGGTCACTGAGCAAGCTAGGAAGGCCATACGATAGGTCAAGTCTCGCACACCAAGTGCCTTCAGGCCGCTGCAGAGAGGAAATCAGAATTAACTGTCAAGAAATCAGTTTCATCTCAAGTTCATGAAATCAGTTTGGCATGTTACTGCCTCAAGATCATGTTGTAAGGACGCACCTCACTCCGTCTGCCTCAGTGCCCTCTCCCCCTTTCACCCTCGCTGACGTCTCTGCACGAGCACCTGTAGGATAAATGACCAATCAAATCTTGTCATGAAACAGCTAGATCTTTCATTACGATTCATTGCAACCCCTAGCTCTCAAGGGATGAACACTTCGTTAAAAAAATTAGAGTCAGGAGGTCAACTAAACATTCGTATATACTGTACACAAAGGCAACAACAAAGGTTCTTAGCTCCATCTGCAGTAGACAACATTTCCTTATAAGGTATTAAGTCACACCTTCCATTTGCAGTTGTGCTACATCAGGCACAACAATGAGTGTTCCAATGAAGTCACACCTGTCACCAGCCTGGACCATTTCCACTGCCTCCGCACGCAATATCACCTCCAGACTGAGGGAGATGAGAGAGGGGAGAAGAGAGAAAGAGGGAAGGGGGAAGGGAGGAGGGGAGAAGGGATGGGAGGAGGAAGGGGGAAGGGAGGGGAGGAGGGGAGGAAGGGAGAAAGGGAGGAAGGAGAGAGAATAGAAATTTAAAGAAGAAAAGAGAAGAAGAGAGGAAGAGGGGAAAGGGGGACAGAAGGTATCTGAAATTCTCTGCTAGTGTGTGTACCTTCTTGGGATGCTTCCTCGCGGCAGCTCCTGTTGTGTCTCCTGGATACGAACCTTCTGGAAATCAACAAATCGTGATGCGTTGACGTCCAACATGAAGCGACGACGGTTGTTACAGTTAGGGTTCTTGCAGACAGTCGGCTAGAGTGGGAGGGGAGGAGAGAGAGGGAAGGGGGGAAGGGGGGAGGAGGGAGGGGAGGAGGGGAGAGGGGAAGAGGAGATAAGTGGGGTGAAATGGAGGACAAGAAGGGAGGGATGGAACGTGGGAGGTGGAGGGAGTGTGTAAGGTCCAATAAGGAAGGAGGGGGAAGGGAAGGGGTAAGGAGAGAAGGAAGAGATCAGCGTGGGAGGTAGAAAGGGTGGATGGTGGAATGAATGGAGGAGGTGATATGGAGGGGCATTGAGGGGGAGTGTGGGGTAAGATGGAGAGGGAGAGAAGAGGAGCAAGGGCAAGTGTGGAAAATGAGGAAAGACGAAGGGAGAGAGGAGAGGGAGTCATACAGTATGACGTAAGGAGGATGGCGGAAGGCTTGAGGAGGAGTCACACATACCTGGGTGAACTTGAACTGTTGTTCGACATCAGGCACCGCAGTCTGACACTCGAGACAGATGAACGCTCCTGAGACCAGCTCAGGGTGGACAGGGTGCGTGCGGACCACCTGTCCACTGATGCGCAGCAGTGTACCCACCTTGGCCGTGGTGAGCTCACGTACCCTACGAGTGTACATAAGAACAACCACATTTCCAAGATGGTCTATACAAGTAGTCAGTCACCCACTGCATGGAACATATTGCAGCCACCCCACTAGTACACTAACTATAAGATGGAAACATACACAACAAACATGCGATTGGTGTTCTGTATACCGTATCTATTTTTGGCATCTCATTTATGAAAACGATGTATCCTCATGCACGACCATCACAAACAACGCTTGTTACTATAGCAACAGCAACTGAAAGGGTTGAATTCCTCTATAATCACAATGCACACAGTTACCATAGCAACTGTACAACAACATGTGTACACTACTAGTGTAATATAGGGCATTGTGAACGAGTGCATGTTGTGTTGTTTGGTAGGTGTAGTGTTTGACATACTTGTGTCTCGTGGGCACATCCTCAAACGCAACGTAGAATTCCTTGGAGACACTCACTCCTCCCCGGTCACGAACAAAGTTACGCACCGACCGACAAAGGTAGGGAAACACTCTGTGTGTGGGGGTGTGAGGGGTGGGTGTATGGGAGTGAGGGGTGTGTGGGGGTGAGGGGGTGTGAGGGGTGGGTGTATGGGAGTGAGGGGTGTGTGGGGGTGAGGGAGGGTGTGTGAATGGGGAGGGAATCGTGATAGACAATATGGTTCATTATTGATCCTCTCAACAAAGAACTCTCATTTCTCCCTCTCCCTCCTCCTCTTTCAGCCTCCTTCTTCCTCTCCTATCCCCCACCCTCTCTCCTCTCCCTTATCGACACCACTCACTGGTAATAATGCTCCTGGATGACGTTAGCTAGCTTGGTGCTGTGTTCCTCAACGTCCAGGTAGCTCACAGTAAGTGTGTTTCTCTCTGGTCGAATCATATCACGAGCGGAATCAAGGTACTTCAAATCACCGTCCACCGTGTATCTGAGTGTGTGGGGGGGAGTGTGTGAGGGTGTGTTAGGTGTGTGTGGAGATGGAGTCAGAAAGGAGGGGGTACGTGGCATGTGCAGTCAGTGTGAAGCATCGGTGTGTGTGTGTGTCTATATGTAGATCTACAACTTTCAACAGCTCAAAACTCTGGTATACCACCCTCATCCACGTGGTCACGTGCTCATTTGCTGTAGACTCACTCCTCAAGAAAATCTTGGAACATCTTCTGCGCCCTCTCTCCCAGTACATCCTTCACGGCCGGCTGACCCGACTGCATGCGATCCGCTACGTCCATTTTCAACAGTAACGTATGGTACACACGATCGGGAAACCTTCACTCTCTCGCGCGAACGATCCACCCGCTTCTTTCCCGCGCTTTTGATCTGTTCTTGGCTCTTATTGGTCAACAACCTGCAAAATCACGTGTTCAGCCCCACCCACAAGACAACGCCCATTCCACGCCTACTGGTGACCTTTCAGCTCAAGACTAGTGGAAGATGGCCCTATGTCGTCCCGTGGCGTGCCTCCTGCGCAGTAGGAGTGCGGGATGCTTGTCTGCTGTTGCTAGGAGACACTACAGCAGCTCATCAGATGAGGTACCAGTCCAAGCTAGTGACTGGCCAAGGGAGGGGGAGATAGACTCACATGCACGTGCACACGTTGTAATTCTGTATCACAAGCTGGTCCCTTTTTGCTCCTCAATGCCAATCACTTCCATTATCAGCATGCAGCAATCGGCGTTGACGAACAGTAAGGGTCTGGCTTGTGAGACCATCCCCATCTCCCCACCCCCCCCCCCCCCCCCCCCCCCCCCCATCCATTACTGCTAATTCCACAAATATGTACGTCATACCCCCCACCACCTCCCTCTTCACTCATCCCTTCCACACAGCGTGTTGGTTTCATTGGTCTGGGGAACATGGGAGGTCCGATGGCCCACAATCTGATCCAGAGTGGTCATCGTCTGGTCGTGTTTGACCTCGTGGACTCTGCTATGCAGGATGCAGTCAGTGCAGGGGCACAAAGAGCCGGGAGTCCAGCAGAGGTAAGAAGGGAGGGGAAAGACAAATACTTCTATATCCCTCGTTTTGTTTATGTTCTTGCACAAGTATTCTCCAGATCTATAAAGGTTTTCATTACAACCAGCTAGCTTGCACTATCATGGCCCAAGTTTTGATATGATCTCTTACCTATTCACTATGAGTTCTACTGTTTTCATTCACACAACCTATGCTATATCATCTGGTCACATGATCATGATCTCTGACCACGCCCACCTGCAGGTTGCCAAGCAGGCCAGGACTGTAGTGACCATGCTACCAACAGGAGCTAATGTGGTGGAGTGCTACGAAGGAGACAATGGAGTTTTCAGGTACCATAGCTTTCAGTGTGGGCTGGTAGGACTTTACCACATTTCCCAGGCCCCTGTCCACTAAGAGCTTGAGACTAGCTCATGAGTGATCACACATACTGCACCCTCACACCCCCACACCCTCTACCCTCACACCCTCCACCCTCCCACAGCACTGTTCAGAAGGGCTCTCTACTGATAGACTCCAGTACAATAGAGATGGCAGTTGTTAAACAGGTGGCTGCCAAGGCAACGGACATTGGAGCCAACTTTATTGATGCCCCGGTTTCTGGAGGTATATAAGCGGTAGACCAGAGCACTAGCTTTATAATTATTAGTATACTATATAATGTGGGAGTAATTAGTCGTCATGTGTCCCTATCACCTTGCCTGGAGGAATCACCTTCCCTATCACTTTGCCTGGAGGAATCACTCATGCTTCCCTATCACTTTGCCTGGAGGAATCACATCTCCCCTTTCTCTCTCCACCACACACACATTCCCTCCCACACACATTCCCTCCCACACACATGCACTCAGGTGTTGGAGCAGCCAAAAAGGGTGCCCTAACGTTCATGGTGGGTGGGACTACTGATGCATTTGAGCGAGCCAAGCCACTGCTGGACTGTATGGGTAAGAACGTGGTGCACTGTGGGTCACACGGGTCTGGCCAGGCCGTCAAGATCTGTAATAACATGCTCCTGGCGGTCAGCATGATTGGAACCAGTGAGGCGATGCAGCTGGGGATAAGGTGAGGGAAGGAGGGAGGAACTATGTTGTACATGTATGACTACATGCTACTTTTTCCATCCCCCCTCTCTCTCCCTTACTTACCCACTCACTCCCTCAACCCCCCCCCCCCTCCTCCTTCCCATTGTCACTCCCCCATTCTCCCTCCTTCCCTCTCATTCTCCTGTGCCCACTCCCTTGATCCATCTCTCACCTACTCTCTCAATCACTCATCCCTCCCTCCCTCCCTCCCTCCCTCCCTCCCTCCCTCCCTCCCTCCCTCCCTCCCTCCCTCCCTCCCTCCCTCAGTCTTGGGCTTGACCCTAAGCTGCTTGCTTCCATCCTCAACACAGCTAGTGGCCGCTGCTGGTCATGTGACACATATAACCCCTGTCCGGGGGTGATGGAGGGAGTGCCCGCCAGCAACGACTACCAGGGAGGGTTCGGCACCAGCCTCATGGCCAAGGTAGGTACCCGCAGCAACGGCTACCAGGGAGGGTTCAGCACCAGCCTCATGGCCAAGGTAGGTACCCGCCAGCAATGTCTACCAGGGAGGGTTCGGCACCAGTCTCATGGCCAAGGTAGGTACCCGCCAGCAATGTCTACCAGGGAGGGTTCGGCACCAGTCTCATGGCCAAGGTAGGTACCCGCCAGCAATGTCTACCAGGGAGGGTTCGGCACCAGTCTCATGGCCAAGGTAGGTACCCGCCAGCAATGTCTACCAGGGAGGGTTCGGCACCAGTCTCATGGCCAAGGTAGGTATCTGAAACTACTGTCATTCTAGCCTTTAATTTATAACTTGACCAAACAGTTGGCATAGTATAGAAACAGATTTTGTGCATCCAAGAAGCCGGTTGAGCATTTTTCCCCCCTCCAAGGCTAGTAGACCCCACCTAGCTTTTTATTACTAAGTCTTACTTTACTGAATGAAGCTACAACAGTTTACTGCTCTTCCACTGTTGTGACATTGGATTTACCAGTTCAAACATTTGTACATTTGACCAGCATAGCCACACATCCCTCTCCTCTCCCCTCCCCCTCCCCTCCTCCTGATGTTATGACATAGCCACACATCCCTCTCCTCTCCCCCTCCCCCCTCCCCTACCCTCCTCCTGATGTTATGACATAGCCACACATCCTCCTCCCCCCCCCAGGACCTGGGGCTAGCTCTTGATGCAGCCAGCTCCACCAAGACCACAACTCCTCTGGGCTCCGTGGCTCGACAGATCTACCAGCTCATGTGCAAACATGGCTATGCTGGAAAAGACTTCTCTTCTGTGTTCAAATTCATTGAGAAGCTGTAAATAGCTGGACACCAGTAATTGTGGAAATGACATTTATTATGCTACAGAAATTTGTGTAGCTACAATTTATAGATACAACTAATCATTATTCTGCAGCAATAATAGTAGACACTGGCATTAAACCAATCTGTTGAATTGTGTACCTATTGCTGGTATCTTATTCACACCTTCTACCTTTTCTTGCAAGGGGCTGATGTTAGACCCTTCTGAAATCCAATAGTGTACACATGAATATCTATGTCTCAGCTCTGGGATGCAATCAGTGTTAAACAAAAACAGATGAATACTACCTGCCATGAATTTTATCCCATCTCTGTTATGATCTGGGAAACATGAATTTCACCTTGAGTTCCACCCCTTGCATATTGCAGTCATGAATGTTGCTGGAAACTAGAAGGGGGAGGATACACACTGCATATTTTAGCCCTAGAATTATATACCTAGGCTGGTCTTTCAGGTTTGAGTAGATAGTTGGTGTACATATAAATTACGATTTGGGCAAGGACTGAAATTTGGACAAGACCCATCAATTATGGAGCAAGGGCAAGAGGATGTTGAAGAGGATGCTCAAAAATTAGAAAATATCCAAGCAGAAGCAGACAGAAAACAAGCAGAGGCAGCAGAAATACAAGCAGAGGCAGACAGAATACAAGCAGAAGCAGAACAGAAACAAGCAGAAGCAAGAAAACTGCAAGCAGAAGCATCGAAACTTAAAGCTCAAGCAGCAATAATAGAAGCAGAAGCAGACAAAAAAACTGCAGAAGCAAAACTACACCAAGCAAAAGAAGTACTAAAACATGCAGAAACAGAACTAAACCAAGCTAACACAACAGTAGAGCCAACAGCAAATCAACCACCTCAGCATGTGAAAAAGAGAAAGATCAACCTCTCTGATGAAGATAAGAGGAAGATAACAACGGCTTGGTTTGGTGAAATACCCAACAAAGAGAGGATCAAAAATGAATGCAGAAGATTGAATATTGTTAATCCTAGTGGATGGCGATCTGAAAGTGGCTGGATTCATCACTTTGGAGAGCAGCTTTACAAGGAGGATCTAGTCACACTCGAGAAAACATTCGACATAAAACCCACTGACATTGTAGTACATAAGATGTGAACTTCTCTCTGTTAATTATATTTTTTTGCTCACTAGGCACGTTTTTAGCTTGAAACATGGTGTTTATAACATAGATACATTGTTTGAAAATTGTAATTACATCACTGTATACCTACAGGCCTGCTTTCTTGACAAAGTGCTATAAAAGATTTATATATATGTTGCATTTGCTTCAACAAAAGACATTATCCTTGTACTTGTGAAGTGTGCATGAGGAAAATCTGTGCCTATAGCTCTAGGGATACATAAGTCGTGAGAAACTGAAATGTTCAAATTCTGCCTAGTTTTCAGTACGATATGTCCTTAATGCCTTGTGCACACTTTATCATGTGCACGTACTGTCTCATTGCAATACAACCATTATTATATTAATATTATCAACACACACATATACCGTAATCGGCCTACCCTCGAAAATAAGCCCACGTACCCTCTTTGTTGAATGCAGAGGGTGCTTACCTATTTATGCCGCAGTATGTGCAGTTGTTAAGCAAGAAGCACCAAAGAAGCAGCACTGACAAATGAAGGCAGGCACCATTTCCTGTTGTTGTACGTAAGCACATGATAAGAGAGCATGCAGCACTGCAGAATCACTGCATGCATACATAACTAGGGCTAGACTAATGCATGTGAGGTGGAGGTATTTTCGAGAGAAATATCACAACTTTTGAAAATACGCCCACCCCCCTCTTTGAGGAGCTCCCAAGTTCATTGTCCATGGGCATATTTTCGGGAGATTACAGTATTACAAACACTGTGTTAGATGTACAAAATCATTCAAACAACCATTGTTAATTCATGTAGATTCCACAGTGTTTGAAATAGGTACATGTACATGTCCAGGAGTTCTTGCTGTTGTGGGAATGTACTTTGGCAGGGCGTACAGGTAGGTGGTTATACCCCACTTGAAGGTCATGAAACACCAGACACACACCACATAGTAGCTGGTGGGAAGGTATATTGCTGTGTGGTGGAAAGAGGGAGGGAGGAAAGAAGAGAAACCCAATCATACATGTATGCAAGAGCTCTAGGCTACAAATAACTGTGATGTCATTCAAAGCTCTCCCACACACATGTAGATACATGCATTAGCCTCCGTCCAAGGTCACTTGTTTGAAGAGTGCCAACTGTTTCTCTTTCTGAAGAATGCTGACCACTTGCATCCAGGATCAAGATTTTTGATTAGTGAAAATTATGCTTGATTACAATCATTCCCTTCCCAAGCTCTTGATTACAGTGGCATGACATAATGGTAGGCACGCCTCCTTAGTATCATTGGTCAATTGATTTTTGCCACTCAGAGGTCACCTTGATCCATTAATCGACTCTTACAAAATATGTTGATCATTTGATTCCATTTTGATCCCAGTTGCAAACACTTGGCATAAGTGACTACCTCTTGTCAGTTCAAGATTCTAAATGGGGGAGGAGTTTTTTAAGGAGAGAGTCTGGGCTGCCTCAACCAAATCATGTTTCAGTGACACACATACATCCCACCCACACACCACCCACCATCGCCACTCAAGCTGTTCTGTATCCCTAGTGCGAGGTATGCAGCCATCTGGGGGCTCTGTTCGTCCCTCTTTGCCACCCTCACCATCTCTGAGTTCCTGTACCTCTATATCCAGAGGCATGTGAAGGAAGGGACACCGAAAGAATGGGTCCTGGAGGTCTTTGGCAGTATTGCTAGCGTGGGTGTGGGTGCTGGGATTGGAGGCGTGGCTACATCTCTGTGTGAGAAGAGCATAAAACATCCATCCCTAGCGCTTAGTTAGCCTCGTACCCAGGCTCCTAGTGCTTAGAATTTGTCTTTCTCCACTAAAAAGGAGGGGGGAGGAGTGAGGGAGGAAGGTAGTTCCCAGACGGGTGGGTTACAAAACAATAAAACAAAACAATAGGTTATACAGATTGGAGCAGATGCTTTCGAGACAAGGCTAAATGATTGCCCATTTGCCCTCCCTCCTCCTAGTCTCGTACCCAGACTACACCTCATTCCCAGATCCCATTTTTCCGGTGGGTGCGAAAAAAGTGGCTGCGAGGGGTAGTCACTTATATGTTGCTTGTTGAAGCGTATGTGACTGCAAACAAGTCTTTTGATCGGCAAAAAGTGTGCTTGATCCCTTGATCGTTTGATTTCGGTTCTTGATCCATTGATTTTAGCAGTTTGGAGGTCACTCTGATTCCTTGATCAGCCCCCAAAAAGGGCTTTGATTGCTTGATTCAATTTTGATCCTGGTCACAAACGCTTCTACACAGGACATATAAGTGACTACCCCTTGTCTTATGTCTTGGAACTTGTGTTCTGTAAAACTATGTGCAGGACCCTCAGGTAGACTAGTCTCACGGAGCCAGACTATCACTCCGCGAGACTACAGTGCTGATAAGGCATTTCCTGTTTAAAATGAAAATTTTATCTATCTATCTATCTCGCGTGGCCACACCCCGTTCCTCTCTTGCGGAACGGGGTGTGGCCATGCGAGATCTGGAGATGGTAGCAGGTAGGGCCCTTCCTTCTCTTCCTCCCACAGAGCGCGCCGACCTGTTTCCAAAGTGCACTCCGAACACGAAACACGCCACCACACCAAGGAGCACCCCTAGCGCGGCGTAGGACACGCGCAGACACAGGGTCGTGCGAGGCTTGCACTTGCACATCGTTAATTAAAAGGAGAGTCGAAGGAGACGTCCAAGCCCCACCCCTTTTACTGTTTTAATAAAGCACAGTCTGCGTAGGATCTAGGATTGGGATTCAGACTAGACGCTGCAATGACGTCACACTAAGCGTCTTGGGGTACTAGCCCCTCCCCCTCCAGTAAACAAAGCGGTGTTGCAGGTGAGCTGTCATCTGTTTGCACTTGGGTTGTGCTGCAAAAATTGCATGATGAGACCGCAGTTATTAGTCTCGCGTAGCCAGACTCTCGCGAGACTACGCAGTTATTGGTTGGAAGCCTTTTAATATGTATTAATTATCCCTGGTTCACCCTAGCTTCGTTCCCGGGCCTCCACCCCGGATTTTGTCATTTGCAGCACGAAAATTCTACTACTGGCTGGTGTGATAGAGGCCTGGGAACGAGACTGATCATAGATAGTGAGACTAGCCTCATTCCCTGGCCTTCTCCACCTCCGATTTTTGATCACTTCCATTATGTTTTTCTGTATTAAAGTGATTGCAAAATTGAGGCACAGAAGGCAAAAAAGTTTGCAGGAAGTTGTTTCTTTCTCATGTACAGATTTCACTCCATGGCGACAGCAACTGTGGTAACAGAGGAGAAACGACCGGTGAAGAAGAGGCCTCGTGCTCAGAGTGCCAAGTTCCCCAGATCCACTCGATTCTCTTATGACTCCCCTGAGAGGTATGTGGGTAATTGTACTAGAGATGGGCGAGAAGAGGTATGTGGGTAATTGTACTAGAGATGGGCGATACCTGGTAAGTAATGATATAGTTGCTGTGATATGATAACTTGTACTCCTGGGTGATCACCCTAGCAACATATTGCTTGTCTTCCAGTACTGATCAAAGCTTGCCTTCTCACTAGCACCAAAAACTGGGCGGTGGAATTAGGCCTGGGAAAGTAGCACCTTCTTGTCAGATATTAGCACCTGTAAGCTATTAGCGCTGTTAGCAACTATCAAGCTAATTATCAGCCTGAAGGGTTCACCTTTAGCCTTGCACCCAGCAATTTCTCGTTGCTTGCAATGTCCTACAGATTAAAGTGTAAACTCATACTGTAAGCAATGAACTGAGTATGAACTAATATATTCCATGATTTGCAGTGGAGAAGAGACCGGGGTGCAAAAATCTGAGCTCACACTTGTTCTCTCACTCCCTCTCACTCCTTGTGTGTAGGTTGAAGCAGCTGGAGAGAGGTTTTGTACTTGATGGAGTGCCTATGAGCCACCTCGTCAATGACGAGACAGGCCGTACCAACCCGTCTATCAATATGGGTATCCCTCAGTATAACGCACTGGATGACAAGTCGTGTGCTGGATATTTTCAGAGAAAGGGACTACCGAAGGTTGTCAAGAAGGCTAAAGAGGTAAGGGAGGAGGGAGTTAAATGGGGAAAGCTTAGGAAAGATGGAAGTTGGGTCGGAGAGGGAGGTGAGGGAAAGAGAGAGAGAGAAGAGGAAGCGAATAAGGGAATGGGAGAGGAAAGGAGAGAGAGCTGAAAAAAAAAAAGAAGAGAGATTTCTGTGTGATGTTCTTCCCTTGGACCAGTCGAGCAGGGGTGGGGCAAGTGGCTCTACCATCTTTAATACACTGTATACAACTGTGTACAAGTAGAGTATGTCCAATATAGTGCACAGGGTCACACACAGTCCTACTGGTTGTCAGGGTGAGGGGAAGATGAGTTCCATGATGGGTGACGTGTACAAGTAGTGTAGTGTATGTCCAATATAGTGCACAGGGTCACACACAGTCCTACTGGTTGTCAGGGTGAGGGGAAGATGAGCTCCATGATGGGTGACGTGTACAAGTAGTGTAGTGTATGTCCAATATAGTGCACAGGGTCACACACAGTCCTACTGGTTGTCAGGGTGAGGGGAAGATGAGTTCCATGATGGGTGACGTGTACAAGTAGTGTAGTGTATGTCCAATATAGTGCACAGGGTCACACACAGTCCTACTGGTTGTCAGGGTGAGGGGAAGATGAGCTCCATGATGGGTGACGTGTACAAGTAGTGTAGTGTATGTCCAATATAGTGCACAGGGTTACACACAGTACTACTGGTTGTCAGGGTGAGGTGAAGATGAGCTCCATGATGGGTAACGTGTTTGACCGCTTCCTCCGAAGTACCGAGGCACGGCAGTATCTCCATGATAGACACAGCATTGGTGCAGGTGAGCACACCCTCACACCCTCACACCCTCCTCCCTCCTCTGCACGTCACACACAGTTTGTAGAGTATACTGCAGACTCATCCCTCACATATTCCACATCCTCACACCCTCCTCCCTCCACCTCTACATATCACATCCAATATGCAGGCTCTATAAATATGCACATATAATAATGATATAAATTATATACTATACCTTTCCTCGCACCCTCGTCCCTCTCCACTTGCCGCTCTCTCCCCCTTCCCACCTCACCCTTCACCCCCCTCTCCACTTTCTCCACGCCCCTTCTCTCCCTGCCTTCCTAATTCCCCTCTCCCTTCCCCTCACACAGGGTACACACGGAGGTTGTATGGGGGTCATCTCACAGTCCCGACGGCTCCACCGAAGGTGGGTTACCATGGAGACGAGGGATATAGGAGAAACACTCCAGAACTCCGGAGCCAAAGATCTGTCTTTGACTATGAAGGTAATAATACATAAACATGACTAGTCTCGTACCCAGACCCTTCAAGACTCTGAGGAAAGGGGATCTGGTGAATATAGTACAACATTTTTGTACCTCAGAAATTGGCAGCACAATCTGATTTGGCAATTATCTCACCTGGAATGTCTAATCTACACCTTTATACAGACATACTTAGCACACCCTCCAATTTACTGAAGCCCAGGAAGCAACTTCGAAGACTTAGCTTTTACATAGCAACAGCTAGTATATCTATCTATCTATCTATCTATCTATCTATCTATCTATCTATCTATCTATCTATCTATCTGTCTATCTATCTATTTATCTATCTACCTACCTATTTCTACAGACCCATTTGATGCTCCAAAGCCTATCAATCGTCGGATAAGAACACAGTCAGCTCCAGCTACAATCCGACTGATGCGCCAAAAGTCAGCCAGCGTCTACCGAGCCTATCCTGGAGGTCCAAGGGCGGTGTCGGCCATGCCACAGCTTCCATCTAGCAGGATGGGGATGAGGGAGCTGGCCACCGGACCAATCACCTGAGTCACCCTTGTCTGACGACACACGAAACTCACACACAGTTGTAACACATACAGAATGTTTCATTTTTGTAGTTTTCCATGTAGAAATTTGGTTTGTTCTTACACTGGTTTTGCAAATTAACCGTTTGTACGCATGCTATCAAATTCAGCTACTCGTTCGGGGATGAAAGATCTCGGTCTAGTGTTTTGGGATGACACAAAGTACATAAAACACTTGTCCGTATCACCCATGTCAACTTTAAAGTTCCTCATTATTGCCAGCTCATCAAAGACTCATCATGCTGCCACAATCGTCATTAGTGCCTGATCTCACAAGTCAGAACACCTTCCCGATTATGTCACGCCCACTTTAACAGCAAACAGCTTGAAGCCTTTGCTACAAGTGGTTTGCAATATTATTAGCAGCCACATTCTTGGCAGCAACGCATAAAAGGGTGGGGCTGGTAGCCAATTAATCTTATTACTCGCAAGAAATATCAAAACGCTGGAGGCTTAATCGGGGTTGATGGCAACCGGACAAGGAGAACGGCGAAAGTCAGAGCTCCTGGTGGAGCTGGGGCGCGCGCAGCAGAAGATCAACACGCTAGAAGACTTTATAAAGGATCGGGAGAGGCATTTCCATGTGGCCGTGAACCGTATGAGGCTTGAGAGGAGGGACTCCTGGCAGGGGGGTGCACGCTTGAGGAGGGTCGGGCACGCTGATGTTTTGCTACGCATGCGTAGTAGCAGTACTGGTTCGAGCAGTGATGAGTTCGGTGAAGATCTTGGTAAGTTGTATGTGTAATCTGTATTGGACCTAAGAGGTGTGTACAATGGGGCGTGGCTACAATCTGTAATATATGCATTTATTAGTACCATAGTTAATAACGTATCCCCTTTCCATAGTTAATATCCCAGTACGGTGCACACACTGCAAAGGGAGGGTCTGGTGAATATAGTACAAAATTTTTCGGCACCAAGAGTGTCATGTGCCTGGGCTATGGCGACGGGAGGGTCTGGGAATGAGACTGCCCTTTCCAGTGCATAAAAAATCCTCATCAGCAAATAACGTTGCAAGATTTCTGCATTGGAAAAATTATTAACGATTTACAAGAGTTGTTAATGAGATGTGTGACTATGGTTCAAGCTGTGACGTAATGATGATAATAACAACATGGGGTAGTTAATTATGTGTCAGCATTTGATCAAAATGGAATCAATGTGTAAGATCATTATGGACTCAGTGATCAGTGATCAGCACATATTGTCAGATACTAACAAGAGGTGCTGTTGAATCACTGTACAGTGGAACCCCGCTTAATGGACATCAACAGCGGACACCCCCCAGTGGTGTCTGCTACAGTTCCACTGTAAATCAAGCAATCGAGAGCCTTTAGGGAATGATGAAGCACAGTTTTTAAAACCTTGATCCCAATCACAAACGCTTCAACACATAACACACAAGCTACTACCCCATGTGTTAGTCGCACCAGGAGTGCATAAGAACAGGTTTCTATTGGAGTTACACACTCTTCCTCTAGCCGCCTGTTCTTATGCGCTTGTCACACAAGATACGTCAATGGCTGTGATGGTTATGTCTCCCACTCTGTGTTTCAGACCTCTTCATGAAGCCACTGGGAGAATATGTTTGTCTGAAACTAGAGCGAGTATTGGAGTCGACGGACAGTGACGAGCCCATACCGTTCATCCTCCGTCGACTAGTCTCCCGGGAGTACAACGTGGGACCGGAGGGGGCAGTCATTGGGACATCAAGTGACTGTACTGTGTGTATACCAAGGGACAGTGGGGTGTGTGCAAGGCATGTGGCGATCCGGTGGGTGCCAGGGAGCACTGGGGGAACGTCGTTTCGATCTCTGTCTGTGAGAAGAGGGTCAAAACTGATGAGACAGGATTGTTTTGATGGCCACGGACATTTCGTCTTGGAGGATCTGACAGGGGGCTGTGGAGTGTTTCACGTGACGTACAGCGCGACAGGTCTGCAACATTCTGCAATACCAGAGGATACTGAGGAGCAGGGAGTAGTCAAGGTGTCGTCCCCTGCAGGCGACCAATCAGATCAAAGTATCAAAGGTGGTGACACTCCAGGAGTGGGCGGAGCTCAAGGTGAGGTGGAAGGGGAGGGTAACACTCTTCACTTGATGCATGGGGTCCGGTTTGTCACGGGGCAGCTGGAGTGGAGCATCACAACTCTACCACTGGAAAAGATGCTAACTCTGAAAATGTTTGCAGCTGCCAGGAAAGGAGATTTGGACGAACTTCGGAGCATTCTCGACTCCAGCAAATGCACCGATGTGTCTGTTCCTTGTGTTTCTGTGACTCCAACTGATGGTGCCGCAGTCTTTTCCCACCATTCCTCCGTTTCTATGGTAACAGAGCAAGGTCTGGATGTCAATATTGAGTACCAACCTCCCTCGTACGCAGAAGACCACTTTTTCAACCAGATTTCTATTCGACGAAGATCATCGGCTCCCGTCTCCCACCCTCTCTCCCCCTCCTCCCCCTCCTTCCCTTCCAGCCCTCAACCCCCAGCACGTTTTTTGCTGCACATTGCCATAGAAAATGGTGACCTCAAAATGGCAAAGTATCTGCTGGAGAAAGGAGCTGATGTATGTGTGTATGTGTGTGTGTGTGTGGGGGGGGGGGGGGGGGTAGGTGTGTGTGTAGGTGTGTGTGTAGGTGTGTGTGTGTGTGTGGTGGGGGGGGGGGGGGGTGGAGCAGGGGGGGCAGGCAAGATCTTACCCTCACCATCCTTCCTCCTCATCCACCTCCTCCCCACCCCCATTCTCTCTCCTTGCGCCAGGCCAGTCGTTGTGCAGGTGAGCTACAGCAGAATGCACTGCATCTGGCTGCTCATGCCAACAACCTCCCTCTCCTGGAGGAGCTGCTGAGGTTTGGGGGTGACGTGGAGGTCCGAGACGCCAGGCATCTCCAGCCCCTGGCACTCACAAACCACTATGAAGTCAGGTACGTGTGTGTGGGGGGGTGGGGGGGGGAGTGGGAGAGTGGGAGAGTGGGAGAGTGGGAGAGTGGGAGAGTGGGAGAGTGGGAGAGTGGGAGAGTGGGAGAGTGGGAGAGTGGGAGAGTGGGAGGGGGGAGGGGGGGAGGGGGGGGGAGGGGGGGGGAGGGGGAGTGGGAGAGGGTTTTGTCACAGGGCAGCTGGAGTGGAGCATCACAACTCTACCACTGGAAAAGATGCTTACTTTGCAGCTGCCAGGAAAGGAGATTTGGACGAGCTTCGGAGCATTCTCAACTCCAACAAATGCACCGATGTGTCTGTTCCGTGTGTTTTTGTGGCTCCAAGGGATAGGGGGTGGGGGAGGTGGGAGGGTGGGAGGTGGAGAGTATACATTTTGTTACATGTCCAATCACTTCTCCTCACCTTGCACATACCGTCACACTGTGACACCTCCACCACCCACCACCCTCACACCTACACAGGAGGCTGCTCCTTGGTACTGTTCTACTGTGTGCAGCTGCAGAGGCAGGAGACTACTCTGAGGTGGAGCGGTTGCTATCGACAACATCCATTAGTCCCAATGCTCGCGGTCTCCGACACAAAAATGCTCTCCACCTTGCCTCTGCTCGCGGCCACTGCAAGGTGGTCGAGTTTCTCATCATGAATGGGGTAAGGGTGGTGGGGAGTGAGGGGGTGAGGGGGTGAAGGGTGAAGGATGAGAGATTGGTGAGAGTGGTGAGGGGGAGGGGCATAAATATTCTTACTGTACCTAGTGTAACTTTCCCTTCCCTTTTTCCGTTTCTCTATTCTCTCCCGTTGTTCCTCCCTTTCTGGTCCATTTTCCTTCTCCCTCCACCTAACCTCCCTGCCTCCCCCCTCTCTCCCTGCCTCCCCTCTCTCTCCCTCTACCTCCCCTCCCTGCCTCCCCTCTCTCTCCCTCCACCTCCCCTCCCTGCCTCCCCTCCATCTCCCTCCACCCCCCTCCCTGCCTCCCCTCTCTCTCCCTCCATCCCCGTCTCCCTCCACCCCCCCCCCCTCCCTGCCTCTCCCTTCTCTCTCTTCCCCTCCCACCTGCTCTCTTTGCCTCCATACCCTCCCTCCTCTCACAGGCTAATGTGAACGCAAGGGGTGGCAGTCACCAGCGTACACCCCTCCACTATGCCAGCCTAAACAATCATGTTGCTGTAGCAACCATTCTACTGGAGGTGGGAGCCAACGAGTTTGCTCGAGACCTGGGCGGCTACACACCTCTGAACCTGTGTATGGGAGGAGACATGTGCAAGCTCCTACACAAGGTATGGTGAGAGACATGTTACCATGGTAACCAAATGTACTGCAATTGACTTAGCCTCATACCACAAGGGAGAAGGGAAGGAAAAACCACTCTTATCTATCAATTTTTGTATACTGTAAGCAATCTAAAACTGGAGCTGGAGAAGTCCTGGGAATGTAGCTTGGATACAAGGCTAACATTGACTGGACGTACCATTTCGACTGGTTTATGTTGACCTCAGTCTGAAGAAGATCAACACAGAGTTTGAAACAGTGCCATAAAGTTTTCTTTAGCCGAGGCTATGTTTGTCTCAGTACTAGAGTGCATTCTTATGCTCTACCCTCATTCCCAGGCTTCTCTACACAGCTTGGGGAGCAGCCTGGGAATGGGGCTGGGAATGGGTCTAGACTCTCCCAGTGGAGAGGGTCTGGTGACACAAGGCTGGCTTAGTCTTGCAGGCCACTGTAGGGGTTATTCTTCATGTACCATTCCTTAGAATACGTCATCTTTACGTCATGTAATTTACGTCCTTTGCATCACGTAATATTATATTGTAATGTAGGCAGTGCAGTGCACCACAGTCGTCAGCAGTGCCTTGTAGCCGAATGGTTAGGGCTTAGTGTTACAGTTAGGGTTAGGGTTAGGGCTAGGGCCAGGGAATGGGATTTTTCCGTTCTTTTTTTTTGTCTGTGTTTAAAAGTGACGAACACCTTTGTCTTGCACGTTAACGGTAGCTTCGACGTTCATGGCGTTCATGGTGTAAGAACAACAACAGTATGTGACGTAACGATGATGTATTGTAAGGAACGGTAGCTACATGGAGAATGTGCCACTGTAGCCTATGAGACTACATGATCAAGGGATATGTCACTTGTACTGTGCACGCTGTTGGAGTGAGGGAAAAGAGTTAATCATAAAGTAGAATTTGTTGCTGAAACACCAAAGTGCGCATGCGTGCTCCCACGTGCACTTCCACGTGCCACGTGCACTTACACTTTGAATTTGGCGGGACATTCGTATGTGCTGCTGATCGAAGAAGTTTGGAAAAGAGCGTGCAGAGAGAAGACTCTTCCGAGTAGCGAAGGGAGGACGTTATCTGGCCGCAGCGTCGTCACCAAAGCAGATCGGAACAAGCAGAGAGAGCGATCTTCGGTGGAGCGAGGGGAAAGAACTACCCCAGTGTCGGCATGCAAGCAGAGACAGCGATCTTCGGTGGAGCAAGGTATCTCAGCGTCGGCATGCAAAACATCATGGGGGAGTAAAGACGATCGCCGCAGGTCGAGGTAAGCTGTAAGATAAAGAGCGAGATCGCGATCGCGAGCGAATGGCGGAGCATCGCGATACGAATCGCGCGCAATCGTGCATGTACGGAGGGAGACAGGACGGAATCGTGCATTGTTGAGAATGGGCCCATTCTTATGCGCTCTTGACAGCGATTTAGCGACATGGTCAGGAGTGCCAGGGGAAGGCTTGTCTGTTCTCCATGTAGCCTGTCTTCTGGTACATGGTGTGCTCAGAGGGGCACCAGGGGAAGGCTTGTCTATCCTCAGTCATACATGAACATACAAACCACGCACATACACACACACACACACATACTCTGGTACCCTAAGAGGGGTGCCAGGGGTAAGCCTGTTCAAAGTCTGTGTAATCTGTCCTCTGGTAACTTCGAGAGGGGTGCCAGGGGAAGGCTTGGAGTCTGTCCCCTGGTGAACAATCCCAGGTCAAGACTTGTCTGTCTGTGTTCATCACAACCATGCACTGCAAACTGCACACACACACACACACACACACACACACACACACACACACACACACACACACACACACACACACACACACAGACACAGATAGTCTGTCCCCTGGTGAACAATCCCAGGTCAAGACTTGTCTGTCTGTGTTCATCACAACCATGCACTGCACACACACACACACACACAGACACTCTGGTACCCCGAGAGGGGTGCCAGGGGTAGGCTCGACTGTTTTCAATCACACACATACACCACCTCACCTCCCATCCCACTTCTCTCACACCCTCACCTTCCCGAGCTCCACTGCACCTTCATCCCCCACTCACACCTCACCCTCATACATCTTCACCCCCTACCAACCTCACAAACTACACCAAGACAAACAAGTCTTCTGGCACCCCTCTCAAAGTTACCAGGAGACAGGCTACATTGAGTGAGTGAGTATGTGTGTGTGCGATTGTGTGAGTTATGGTGGTTGTGTGTGGGTCATGGTGGTTGTGTGTGGGTCATGGTGGTTGTGTGGTGGTTGTGTGTGAGTCATGGTGGTTGTGTGTGGGTCATGGTGGTTGTGTGTGAGTCATGGTGGTTGTGTGTGGGTCATGGTGGTTGTGTGTGAGTCATGGTGGTTGTGTGTGGGTCATGGTGGTTGTGTGTGAGTCGTGGTGGTTGTGTGTGAGTCGTGGTGGTTGTGTGTGAGTCGTGGTGGTTGTGTGTGGGTCATGGTGGTTGTGTGGTGGTTGTGTGTGAGTCATGGTGGTTGTGTGTGGGTCATGGTGGTTGTGTGTGGGTCATGGTGGTTGTGTGTGTCAATGGTGGTTGTGTGTGTGAGTCGAGAGGTATCTAAGGATGCCATCATACATGTATGTCAAAGTACCAACGACTTCAGACATCCAAGGCTAACCTTGGTACAGTCCGCTCACAGGAGGACAGCTCTTCCATAGACTACAGTGTACTATAACGATTCAGTATACCATATTGACTCTCCACGTGTTACTGTACTGACTACCTTGATCAGTCAAGGTTGTCCCTGACATGACCAATCAGTGTACCATTTGCTGGTATTGCCCTATCCCATCTAGCTGTCTGTCCCAAGACTACCTTAACCCAACCATCCAAGGTTGTTTCTGACACGGTATATTGTTGTACTGTCCCTGTGGTCACTGATGTCCCATCCATTCTCACACACATACTCACTCAATGTAGTCTGTCCTCTGGTAACTTTGAGAGGGGTGCCAGGGGAAGGCTTGTTTGTCCTCAATCACACACATGCACAGGTGGAGGCAGAAGGCAGGGTTGAATTAGGGAGTATTGTGGGTGGAGGGAAGGAGTTTAGCGTGGGAGTCTCACCTTCACCACCTCACCTCCCATCCCACTTCTCCCACGCCCTCACCTTCACCACCTCACCTCCCATCCCACTTCTCCCATGCCCTCACCTTCACCACCTCACCTCCCATCCCACTTCTCCCACACCCTCATGCCAGGGGTAAGCTTTTCTGTTTTCAATCACACACTCACTCACTCACTCACTCACTCAATGTAGTCTGTCCTCTGGTAACTTCGAGAGGGGTGCCAGGGGAAGGCTTGTCTGTCTTGGTGTAGTCTGTCCCCTGGTGAACAATCTCAGGTCAAGACTTGTCTGTCTTGGTGTAGTCTGTCCCCTGGTAACTTCGAGAGAGGTGCCAGGGGAAGGCTTGTCTGTCTTGGTGTAGTCTGTCCCCTGGTGAACAATCTCAGGTCAAGACTTGTCTGTCTTGGTGTAGTCTGTCCCCTGGTAACTTCGAGAGAGGTGCCAGGGGAAGACTTGTCTGTCTTGGTGTAGTCTGTCCCCTGGTGAACAATCTCAGGTCAAGACTTGTCTGTCTTGATGTAGTCTGTCCTCTGGTAACTTCGAGAGTGGTGCCAGGGGAAGGCTTGTCTGTCTTGGTGTAGTCTGTCCTCTGGTAACTTCGAGAGAGGTGCCAGGGGAAGACTTGTCTGTCTTGGTGTAGTCTGTCCTCTGGTAACTTCGAGAGTGGTGCCAGGGGAAGGCTTGTCTGTCTTTGTGTAGTCTGTCCCCTGATGAACAGTCCTTGACTTGTGTGCTGAACTGAAGGAATGTGATTGTGTCCTGGTCGTTGGTTGTGAGTTGAGGAGGGTACTGCCATCATATGTCAAGGTAGCACTGAAAACAAACTCTGGACATCCAAGGTTATCCTTGGTGTGGTCCACTCAGATGAAAGGTGTACGTATCACATGATCTTCCATGCACTACGGTATACTATAACAGTATAGTATACTGAATATCAACTATCCACATGTTACACATATCAGACTGCCTTGAACATTTCTCTGATATGGTATATGAGTATCATCGTACCATTCACTGGCGATGTCCCTTCTGTCCCAGTTGAACATGCAAGGTTGTCCCTGACGATGTAGTCATCACCATTCCCAGCTCCAAGCTGTCCCCCTCTGTCCCAGGACAACCTTGAACATGCAAGGTTGTTCCTGATGTGGTCATTCTCTGGCCCTGGCTCCAAGAAGTATGAAGTCATGTTACCATGGAGACATCCGGGGAAGTCCCAGGGATATCCCAGAATGGTAAAACCTGGTTGGACAAGTGTCTGAGTGTGTGTGTACTATTGACATGTGGTGGCAGTCATGTGAGTCGAAGGAGATTGCGAGTGTCACAGCGTCTGCAATGCGATGATAGAGCGGAAGCAGTGCACGTGTGTCACGGACAATAATGCGTTCATGTACACCACAAGTTACTTGTCAGAAGGGCACCACAAAGTCTAATTTGAAGACCAGGAGAGTGACAAGCCAGTCGTCAAGACACATTTCCACTAGACCAGCTCACAACCTTCATGAGCTGTAGAGTCAGCAGAGACAAGGACAGAGAGTGACAAGCCAGTCGTCAAGACACATTCTACAAGACCAGCCTACGCACTTTGTAAGCTGTGGAGCAGAGACAAAGACAGATTGACTGGACTGTGAAAGACTGCGAGACTAATCGTCACTCCTGAATGCTGAAATGCCACACAAAGGAGGGAGTATTCACTTCATCGGTCATTTCCTCTGCATGTTTCCTGTCCCAGGTCTCTCCCTCTCTCTCTTGTGGATTTTTGAGAGCAAGCAGAAAAGTGACATGTCAATCATCAAACCGACTTTGTGAGCTCCAAGACAAAGAATATACCATGAGCTGATTGGCTTACAAACTTGTGAACTATGAAGAGGGCGAGTGTAAACGAGATGGTGAACGTCCACACCCTGCAGGTAAGTCAACTCTGCTACATACATAGTCCTTCATGCAGTTGTTAGGTGAGGACATTTTTAATCCAACATCTCTTTCTCTGTAGGGCGAGTGTAAACGAGATGGTGAACGTCCACACGCTACAGATAAGTCAACTCAGTAGTCCTTCATGCAGTTGTTAGGTGAGGACATTTTTTTAATCCAACATCTCTTTCTCTGTAGGGCGAGTGAAAATGAGATGGTGAACGTCCACACGCTACAGATAAGTCAACTCTACTACATAGTCCTTCTTCATACAGTTGTTAGCTAGGTGAGGACATTTTTAATCCAACATCTTTTTTTTTCTGTAGGGCGAGTGTAGACGAGATGGTGACGAGAGGGAGCCAAGGAGAGGAGGCGGCCTCGATGATGAGGATGGTGGTCCACACTTGTGCATTGTGTTATACAGTGTTTGTGTGTGGACCACCTAGACTGAGGGGCCGTCTCCATGACAACAACTTGTGCATACAGCTTCACTGAGGGGCCAGCTCTGCTTTTATCAGTTCTTGTATCTTGTGTTTATTGCTACCTACATAGTTGGTAATATGAGGTTACTGATGTTTGGTAGCTAAAGGGTTATCATGCTAAATGTGAACATGGTACTCTAAGGGGTTAACATGGTGCATCTTCCTATTACAAATTATGCTCCATAATTTGTGCTGTTTCTCTTTCTAGTGTCCATTTTTGACCACTTACACACCTAACAACTGTTACAGACACTCATCCCCAGGCTCTACCCACACACAAACTGCAAAGTTAGGCAGGGCCTGGGAACAAGGATATACTCAGGAACCAAAATCTAGACAGTGGTCAAGGCTAAATTCTCATATTTGTTCTGTTTTTCTGTTTGTGTCTTGTTGCCCCTAGCAACCACTGTCGCTGTGTCTGGCGGTGCAGAGTGGTGATGTTATTGCAGTGGAGCAGATGCTGAGAGAGCTGGGAGAGAGGGAGGGAGGGGAGGGGGAGAGGGAGGTGGACCAGAGGAATCAGCAGTCTCATGCACCTCTGCACCTCGCTTGCACCGCTGGGAACCTGTGAGCAGTAGAGCATATAACACTGATTGGGTAGTGTGTATCACTCCTCTCTCCTTCCTCCCTCCCCCCTCCCCCCTTCCCCCTTCTTCCTCCTCTCCCTCCTCTCCCTCCTCTCCCTCCTCTCCCTCCTCTCCCTCCTCTCCCTCCTCTCCCTCCTCTCCCTCCTCTCCCTCCTCTCCCTCCTCTCCCTCCTCTCCCTCCTCTCCCTCCTCTCCCTCCTCTCCCTCCTCTCCCTCCACTTCACCTCAGTGAAATGGCACAATTGCTGGTGGCTCATGGAGCTGACGTCAACCTTCATGGTGGTAGTGACAGCTGGACTCCCCTCTTCTATGCAGCCATGGCTGGTTAGTTGCATTATGACTTTCAATTGAAGATCTAAAATGTCTTCTCTTGTTGCTATGCAGGTCACGAGGCAGTGGTCGAGTTTCTGTTGTCTGTTGGAGCCAGCACTGAGGTGGGTATACTCCCTTTACCAGAGGAGAGAGGGAGGAAAGGATGGCCAATTGTGTTTGCTGGCCATACCTCGTATCCACTAATGGGTCCAGTTTCACCCTCTTCCTCCTCTTTGCCTTCCCCCCTCCCTCTCCCCTCTCTCTCTCTCTCTCTCCCTCCCCTCATAGGAGGTGGATTGTCATGGCAATGTAGTGCAGGAGAGGGTGGAACAAGCCATGGAAGAAATCAAAGACCGTCTTGCCTTCCTGGAGAAGAGAGGGAGGGCAGAGGTGAGTGAGGAGCTTGAAGCCATGTCTGTCTCCCTGTACTTATTGTGACCTCTGAAATGTTTTATTTCTTCAGTCGGTTGTGGAAGCCTCTCTGCACACACTGATGCCTGCCAGCATGACCAGACAGGTAGGTAACACAGGGGCACACAGACACATGAGGTCGTACCATGTATGTACCATACACACTTGGACCTTGCTTCCTCACCCACCCTCACACTGTGGTTAGACCACTCAGTGTACTGCCAGAAAGAGGATCTGGGGACAGGATTTGACACATGCTCATTCATTTCTCCCCCCCCTCCCCCTTACACTAATAATCTATCACACACACACCTCATATCCTCCTTCACACCCACTCATGGACCCACTAACCTTCACATCTTCATCCACACTCCCTCCTGCTCCTCCCTTGCCCCTCCCAGGAGAGTGGTACTTCTTGTTCTGTTGAGAGTGAGCGTGTGTGGCTCCGCAGTCGCCATGGCAACCTGAGTGCAGTTGTCTCCCACCTCACCCCTGGGCCAGAGAAGCTGCTGAAGGCAATGGAGACGAGAAACCTCGTTGAATTTGTGTAAGGTTCCCTCCTCCCTCCTTCCCGTTCCAGGCGCTCTCCTCTTTCCTCTCCCCCTTCTCCCTCCCTCCTCTTCCCTCTCCCCCTTCTCCCTCCCTCCTCTTCCCTCTCCCCCTTCTCCCTCCCTCCTCTTCCCTCTCCCCCTTCTCCCTCCCTCCTCTCCCTCCCTCCTCCTCCCTCTTCCCCCTCCTCTTTCCTGTCCTTCCTTCTCAACTTCTGCTATCCAGTTCAACCAAATGTACAACCCCCCCTTTCCCTTTCCTCCCTCCTCTCCTCCCCCCTCTCCTCCCTCCCATATCTCTTTGCACTCTTCAACATAACCTACTAAATACTCTATTGTTGTTGCTATAGTAACCTGTTGGAGACGAGAGTGGTTGATGCAAATGTGATTATAGACAAGCATTGTCCATCTCCTGTGCTGGTGAGGGCGTGTGAGGAGGGGAAGGTGGAGTTTGTGGAGGTGTTGCTCAAGTATGGTGCTAATGTAAGTAAAACCCTCACGTGAGTATAGTATTAAAACCATGCAAAATGTGCCTATCTGACTATTGATGAGTAAGGCCATACATCCTGTGATAACATATGCACACACACAGCCCTCTCCCAGTGGTATGGTGGACCAAATGCCTTTGTTGGTTGCCGCTGGCAACGGACACACTGACATTGTCCAGTTATTGGTGCAACACGGAGCCAATGTGGACACACAGGTACATCATGAGACAGTTGCAGCCTTTTACAGCGCAACTTTATTCTTCCCCCTCTCCTCCCTCTCCCCCCTCCCTCTCCCCCCTCCCTCTCCCCCCTCCCTCTTCCCCCTCCCTCTCCCCCTCCCTCTCCCTCTCCCCCCTCCCTCTTCCCCCTCCCTCTCCCTCTCCGCCCTCCCTCTCCCTCTCCCCCCTCCCTATCCTCCCTCCCTTTCCTCCCTTTCTTCTCTCCCTTTCTTCTCTCCCTCTTTCCCCCCTCTCTCCCCTTCCTCTCCTCCCTCTTCCTCCTCCCTCCCTCAGAGCTCTGATACCCTCTCCACCCCCCTCCACGAAGCAGCCACAGTAAACAGCCTCCCCACTGTTGAGTTCCTCATTTCTGCTGGAGCCAACCTCAGTCCTCAGAATGTCGCTGGAGAGACGCCATTCGACTGCACCACACTGTTTGAGATCAGAGAGTAAGTCTAATACTAATCTCGCAAGCCCGACCCACTTCCGCGAAAGAAGGGAAGGGTCTGGTGAACTGCGTATACAAGCCATGTCCCACCAGAATGCAATTAGCAGGATGACGTAACCAGATTTCAAATAATGCACTCTTGAATTGCCTGTTGTGGAGTAAGTATGCTCCTCGAGAAGTATAGTCGAAGTGTTTTTCTGCAGTAGCGGAAAAGATGCCCTAGCTCTCTTTTGCCATTTTCAAGACAGCTATTGCTACTCAAACAGTGACATAATGCGTAATGTGACAAAATACTGCAATCTGATTGTACCACACTGTACAGTGCGGCGGGACACGGCTTGTATACGCTGTTCACCAGACCCTTCCCTTCTTTTGTGGAAGTGGGTCGGGCCTGCGAGACTATAGTCTAATACACATAGCTTCCTCTCCAGCCCTTGTTCCTGGCCCTCATCCTGATCCTGTCAATCTATACCCAAATAGAAAAAGGAAGGGAAGGATTTGAATGAGAATATTTCCTGTAGTGTGTGTTCAAACATTAGAGTCCTCTAGCTCCCCCTCTGTCTACCTAGGTAGACAAAATGTCATTCACGTGATAAGATAGACCAGGCCTTCCCCCTCCATTTTTGCATACTGCAAGCGATCAAAAACTGGACGTGGGAAGGCCTGGAAACAAAGCTAGGTCTAATACACACAGCTTCATTTCCAGGTCTTGTTCCTAACCTTCAGCCTGACCCTGTCAATCCGTACCTAAATAACAGAGAAAGGGAAGGATTTGAATGAGCTTGAGAATTCTTGTACTGGAGTCCTAGGCTGAGCCTATACAATCGGCTACACTGACATATTGTTAAGCATATTCTATTTAGTGCCCACCCATATACGTCTCCCCTTCAGACTGCTAGCCTCCGGACCATACAAGCTTCTTGTGGCTGCAAGCACTGGGGACTACCCTGCAATCACCAGGCTCGTTAACGAGGAAGGGATTTCTCCCTCCCATGAGTTTCAACATGGGGTTACAGCTCTCCACGAGGCATGTGAGGGAGGACACACAGAGGCAGTGCAGGCGCTTGTTGACCTGGGCGCTGATGTAAACAAGCAGGTTGGTAGGGTCATGGGATTAGTGTAGAGTTGTTTGTGGGTAGTAATTGTCCCAAAAAGCAACAATGTTTTTTACTAAATTAGGTTTGTTTTGGTAGTTGTACGGATATACTGGTATGCAAACAATATCCATCTGGCAGCCAACAATAAATTTGTGTGTGCACATTTCTCCCCTTACCGCCTTCCCTCTCACTTCGCCCCTCCTTTCCTTCCCTTCCTTATTCCTCTCTCTTATTTTCTCCTTCTCCCTCCTCTCCTTCGTCCCCTGTCCCTCCTCCCTCCCCTCTCCCTTCTCCCTCCTCTAGACACACATCTCCCAACTCTCTCCTCTCCACCTAGCCAGCCAGCACAATCACATTGAGACTGCACAAGTGCTACTGAAAGCAGGAGCTAGGCTGGATGTGAAGAACAGCGAGGGAAAGGTGGGGGGGGGCTCTTCAGGGAAAATATGTGTATGAATGGTTCTCTATTACCAACAAGTTGCACTCACTGCAAAGTGACTGCTGTCCTCTCTCCTTTTCTCTCTCTCCCTCTTCTCTTCTTCCCTCTCCCTCTTCTCTTCTTCCCTCTTCCTCTCGTTTCTTCTCTCTCCCTCCTCCCCCTCCCTCCTCCTTCTCCTTCCTCCTTCCCCCTTCCCTCCCAATCTCTCAAGGTTCCCTTTGAGGTGGCATGTACGAACCAGATGCGTAAAGTCTTGGTGGAGGCACATACTGTGAAGACACAGCCAGTGAGGTACAGTCGGGAGAGCAGTGGCAGTGAAAGGAGGTGTATGATCTGTATGGATAAACCTATCAACACCATTCTACTGCCTTGTGGTCACCAGGTGTGTGTGTGTGTGTGTGTGTGCGTGTGTGTGTGTGTGTGTGTGTGTGTGCGTGTGCGTGTGCGTGTGTGCGTGCATGTGTGTGCGTCAAATCTTACATGTACTTGTCAAGTAAAGTGCTTCCTCCTTAGAAGACCTTTTGACAAAAAGAACCAAACAAGTTTGTAATATATTAAAGTTTAAACTCCTCCCATTGTAGACACCATAGTGACCACAGTCTGTGTCCTGATTGGCTAGTTGTGTGAGCTCACAGCCAGTGGGCAACCATGACCCCTCCTCTTGCCATGAGCTCATCTTCCTGTCTCCCTCAGTTACTTGTGGCCACCTGCTCTGTACTGTCCCTTTATCAGGGGGAAAACATTTTAGAAGCTAGTATTAGCTTGTAAATAACATGGTTGGGGTGACCAGGATTGTCATGTGCCCCCTCATAATGTAAATAACACCTGGTATACACCAGGTGGGCATTCAGTACCAGCTGCGCAATACACAAGAGAGTTGTGAGTGTGGTTATCAGATGGTTACAGCTTCTGTCTGTAACTATCAAGTTGAACACAATTATTGTACAGCAATAACAAATAAGATGCTGACATATTTGTAAACACTTTGTGCTGTGTGGGGACAGGTTGAGGGTTGCAGGTCCTTCCTCGCTTAGTGGCTTATGTCCCTGTCTTCATGATGTGTGAGCTCATCTTCCTCTGTCTCTCTCCCTTCCTCCCTTCCTCCCTCCCTCCCTCCTCTCTCTCCCTCTCTCCCTCCCTCCCTCCCCCCCATCTCAGGCCTTTTGTACCAGCTGTGTGTCACAGATAACTATGTGCGCCCTGGACCGGCAGACAATCCGGGAGGTCATAACTGTCTTCAAATGAGTGACCCGTTTCCCATTCTTACAGTATATGAATGTATGTATTTTGTATATTTTATATATAGTGTTTGTTATTAGGTTGTGTTAAAGTGCCTCAGGGCCATTGTTGAGTTTATACATGTACATACATTTGATACAAGGAGTATTGATAGGTCAATGTGATATATCTGCTCATGCAGATAACCACCAGCGAGTATGTTGTCAACATCCATATTAGGCTAGTCTCCATTGTTCCCAGATCTGTTACTTGTACACTCACACTTCTCACATAGTGATACTGTAACCCTGGACTTGTGGTTTATCTCTGGAAGCAACAGGAAGCTTGCCCACTGTGCTGTGCAGGTGTGCTACAAGTCTACCTCTGTGTGTGTGTGTATGTGTGGCTTTACTTACAATAAAGATCATTTACTATCAGTCAACAGGAGGCACAAGTCTTGGATAATATGTGACCATTGGGTATGGTACTACAGTAGCTGTTCAGCACATCCCACAAGTATCTCCATTTATTGCCATGTGTCAAATATCTGAAGTCCCATGGTGATAGGTCATGTGGTGACCAATGTATACTGCTGGGTGTGGCACTAAATATACACATTGTTACCTTCAACTCAATTATTCATAACTTGCTTAAATAAACTGTAGCAAGCATTCCACAGGCAGTAAGGGCTCTTTCTAGGTTTTGGATGATGCATAGTCAAGTACTTTTATTGGACTCTTGAGTCTAACATTTTAAGAACCTCCTGCATGAGCTCAAGGCGTGCAGCAAGATGAGGAGACATGAACTATATCACCACTTTGTAGTACATGTGATCCTTAGTAACCATCATCATCATCCTTGACCTTGTTAAGATCTTTAGTAGCCATCATCCTTGTCCTTACTTAGTAACCATCATCCCTGTCCTTGTTAACTGGGTGAGTTCCCAGACCCTCCATGAGTATGGAAGAAAAATGCATTGCCATGCCATGGTGATGGTTATTTAGACTCAGTAAAACATTACCATAGATACTGCTGGATTAATGAACAAGTTAATAGACGATATTTCTATGTACAAAAACACAGGCACACAAAAGGTCCATGTGCATGTGGGTATTGCCTCTTTCTGGAAAGCAGATGGGGCTGGATAGAGCCTGTGGAATTTCAAGGCAATGCCTACTGCTAGAAGGTACTTGTGTTTACAGTCTTTGCTAGTGTAATCTATGTTGTGGTCATGTGACTACCCACATCATTGCACAACAGTGAACTATTGCAGTATAAGGATCTTTGTGTGCACATGTTGGACAGGAAGTGTTCTGACTTGCCCTTGCTGTCGGCAGGTTACTAGAGATAGGTGTTGTTCCTCCCCCAGCCTCTCCACTCATGTCTTGGATCTTACTTTGAAAAAGAGGGATTTCTCTCAGTTGAGCCACTGTACGTAGGTCAATGTACCCTTGGCACAAGAGCGTTTGTAGCCTCAGGCCTTCCCACAGTCCGGTCTTGGATTACTTACAGTATACAATAATGAAGGCCCTTCTCCCCTTCGATTTGTTTGTTTGTTTTTTTGGTCTGCTATATAACTCTTCTCTGCAGCTGTTAGCAGCATACTCATTGTTAACTTCATATGCGACTACAGTTAATTAGGACATGCACTTGGCCGAGTCCCAACTTTATATTATTCTCCCCCTGAAATAAGGACACCTCACTAATCAGGACAATTATTTTGGTCCGTATTAGAGAGGTTCCACTGTAGAACTAATCAACAACTGGACAGTGGGAGCTAGGAGGGTATGCACTTGTCTGCCACTAGTATATATACCAACGTATGATGTGGTCATGTGACTGTATGATATGGTCGTGTGACTGAATGATGTCATGTGACTGTATGATGTGGTCATGTGACTGAATGATGTGGTTGTGTGACTGTGTCTAGCGTTGTGTGGTTGAACATGATACTGTTGGGTGTGGTACTAAACCAATTATTGCATGAACTTCCACCTCAAGTATTCATGAGTAAACTAACAGGCATACCACAGGCTGTAATGAAGACAGAGATTGCGTAACATTAGGATTGCAAAATGACAGGAAGGCAATAATGTCAACTGATGAATCTTGAAAGAGTCTTAAGCTTTTAATATGAGTGTTGATTACATCTGTAGTGAAGACGGGCTGACTAGGATGGTATATAGAAGACAATTGATGCATGAGGGGACAAAGTGGATGACTTTAAGATTGAAAGGTGATGGCTATAGGATCACATGATCACATCGTAAGGACCAACAAGTGATGGCTGGGTCTTAAACAACAGGGTTCTATCTAGGATTTTGAGTTGGGGGGAAGCTGTATAAAGTGTTATGTAGGGGGTCTGGGGGATGCCCCTCATTGTAGGTTTCCAAGGTTGCAATCTGAGAGGTAAAATCATAACTGTATTTTTTTAAGGTAGTCTTTAAATATTTTGGGGGAAGCTGGAGTGTTGCCCCCCCACTAGATTGAACCCTGAACAAAGATTTTTGGGGAAAAGATAAAGGTGTCCATTTGGCTGGGTCTCTCAATTACCTTCCTGGAATACTACTTTCCAAGCTTTCCTGAGCAGCACTCCGATCAGCTACCTCCTCCATACAGCATACATCCTCCATACAGCATACAGCGCAATACAGTTCTATACCACCAAGGGGTGTGGCCATAAATTCCTGTATCACTTTTAAAAAGCTATCAATAATTGGCACATATATTGTCCTGGGGATTAGCTTCAATCAATACAGCAGATGAGGTCATAATGGTGCATCCCTACCCCCCACACAAGGAAGTGAGCTGGGCTGGACTTTCTTATGATATGAGGTGAGGTGTGTGGTAGTAATGATGGTGTCCTCGCACCAGGACAACCTTTCAACCCTCAACTACCTCAGGACAGTGTTCAATGGCAGAAGTTGCACAACAATCAGGATTGTGAAATATTCAATCCAGAAAGGAACAAATCAACAACATATCAATAGCATGGCTTCCATGAGTGGCCATATATCAACATATGGTATACAACACTGGAAATCCTGTTCACTTCAGTGGTGTAGCGAAGGCCAGGCCTGGCCGGGCACGTGCCCAGCCAAAGCACCATGTTCATCCCACTCATGTCACGCGATCTTGCGCGAGCGCTAGTGTTGTTAGACTCCCTAGAGCTAGTGTACAGCAGGTGCCCAGCCAATACCAATGACCTGGCTACGCCACTGGTTCACTTGTCCAACTCTTTCACACTAACTGTGCTGTAATGCTAATCAAAATTTCCGGTGCTGTATATTCCAACCTAACCTTGTTTCAAGCATGATTAGTGATTCGACAGCTCTGGGACTGCACGAGACTAACTCTGGCCTCAAACAATATGACAAGAATGTCAAGGGGTAAGTCCTGCCATCGTTCATAGACTTCTAGCTTTTGATTAACTTACAGTACGTTTGCATCAAAAACTGCTTACTCTAAGAAAGTGAAAACTGAAGCCGAGGAAGGCCTGGGAGCCAGGTGGAGAAACCAAGTGACAGGGACCACTTGTACCCTTGACAGGGGAGGCAAGGACCTTGGGTACAAGGTTGACCACAAGCCTAAACTGGAGGCGAATGAACTACAAACAGTCAACTGGTGTTGTGGCTGTGAGATCAGAATGGCTAATTTCAACTTTCATATGCTGCGAATGATTTTAAAGAAAATATTTGCATTGCTAGGAGTTGAGGAGACTAACGCATCAATAAGATTTGTTGGCAGTACGCTATTGGCCAGACAAAAGCTGCGTGGAAGCCACATATAAGTTTACTCACAACATTGCAATGAATGTTGGTATACGCAATCCACAACTTATGAATAACCGCGCAATTGCACAATCTAGTCAAAATGTTTTTACGCCACATTAACAAAAGCCTCTATTGGCCACTGCACTCATCACTATGGCAACCATGGTGGATATCACTCAGTTGCATCTTTTGCACCTAGTACCCCACAGGGAAAATGGGTGTGGTCAACTGCCTATTCCATTTGTGCTCAAGTGTGCCAGAACAGCGACACATTGTTCTTTTCTATGAAGATTACATTCCACACAGTGTGCTAACAATCTGCTAGCCGTTTGGACGTTGATCTGGCAATCCTCACTACCTCATGTAGACTAGGTTAGTCTATGTTTCAAAAAAGCAGATGGCTGTCTCTCTCGGAGTTTGCTGACAACTTTAAATTCACAATCCAGTTTGTGTGATGTAACAATGCTTTCAAAATATTGGAACCAAAACTCTTCGAGTTATATTATACCCAACTATTTTCCCCACACAATGAAAAACAATCTACTAGAATTCACTTACATTGCAAAATGAATTGCATAACTTCACCTAGAAATTCACATTTACTCCCTATACACATACCCAACTGTGTATGCGCAACACAACGTTTCAACGTAGGTCCAGGCCTTCCCACCGTCCAGTTTTTGATTGCTTGCAGTACGCGAAAACGGAGGGTTACTGCAAGTGATCAAAAACTGGACGGTGGGAAGGCCTGAGAACAAGGCTAGGTGAACGTGCTTAGTTGAAATTTGACAGTAGGAAACACTTTATTTGAGGGAAGAATGGTAAGTACGAATGAGACAAAGGGTATTTACCTCTCCACAGGAGAAGTTCAGGGGGAGTGGGGGTGAGGAGGGGGTGAAGGGGAGGTGAAAGGTCCTCACACCACGTCACCCTATACACAAAAGACGTTAAAAATACAAAGACGTTGAAGACACAGTTGAATGAAATACAAAAGTAGATGAAGTGGGAATGAATAATGAAGTATGACTGTGACCTGAGAGAGAGGGGGAGGGCTAAGACTCCACCACCTGTGGTTTTGTAGTCAGTCTCTCGTTCTCCTCTTGCAGTGTACGATTTTGGCTCCGTAGGGTTGCAATTTCTCTCTTAAGGTCGACCATCGTGCTATTGCACTCTTCTCTCAACTGGTCACGGATGAGTGTCACCTCCTGCTCCAGATCTAAACACTGCTGCACGAGCTCTGATTTGGTCATGCTTTGTAGACTCTCTGATGCCATCTCCTGGTACGCACTTTCAAAGTCTTGCTCCAAAAACAGCCCATGTTCCATTATGTCATCTTCTGGGCTCTCATAAAGTTCATCGCCTGACAGTCCTGAACTCTCAATTGACATTGTCCGTGATAGCCTTGGGGCACGAATGTGAAGTTCTGAGCACCCATGGTCTGCCATGATGAACTGGGTCGTGTTCCAGGGTGCAGCCGGCTTGCCTGCAAGCTCCGCCTCACGTCGTGCAGCGCGGGCCGCCTCTCTTTCGTCTACTTCTCTCTTCTCCTCGGCTGTCATTCGAGAATACGGCTTCCACCTTCGCCGATGGTGCTTGCCCCTACGATGTTTCTTGCGCCGGACCTCTTCGTGGTCTGCCTTCTCGCTCCCCGAGCTTGTCGTTGGAGAGCCGCCTCGCTTCGTGCCTGGATCCATCAGCCGTGGTGTCACAAGAAACAGAGGACGATTCTCTATCATAGTAACTAAACCACTGCTGCGTTTCACAGAAAATCAGGTTCTGTCGGCTTCAAACTATCCGTAGAACCGTTCTGCTTTTAGGAATTTCGTCAGTACGTACCCCTATCTGAAGACTTGACTCTTTTCACAATGGCCGTGCCAATCTTGCAGCTGCCTTTTTATACTTTCGGCTGGATGCTGACGCTAGCGATACGCGATATACGTCCGGAAGACGTATTCGATGATCTCATTGGTCAGTTGATGTGTAATAAACGTTTTGTACCGTAAATTGAAATGGTGTTCCAATTTGGAGAACATCTAAAAAATTTTAGAATACTAATAATGTCGGCTATCAAAGCGCCAAAGTTTCCCCGTACCAGATTGCTGGATGTCCGTTACTCCGGTGTAGTTCCAGAGAGATCCAGTTGGAGCGATAGCGTGCGGGAACTGGAGGGCGCGCTGACGAGTTGGGAGGAAGAGAACGAGAGTGGTAGGTCTGCGCATGCGCAGTTGGGAATGAGACTCTGGTTTACAATTATTTCTGTCTTATACAGGAGCTGACGGTACATTCCCCATCACCCTCCCTCCTACACCCCTCCCATCTACACCCCTCCCACCTACACCCCTTCCCACTGCACCTCTCCCCCCTGCACCAAGTAACAGCGACAGTTCTGAAAATTCAGTATTGACCTCCTGGTCCCTCAAACTAGAAACACTCAAATCCGATTTGACCAATCAGATTACAGAACTGCAGCGTAGCCTATACCTACAAGAGTGTCACCTTAAGCAGGCCACACCAGGTGTGAGAAGCCTTGTAAGTGCAGTCCGGGAGAGTCCAGGGCAAGCAGCCGACGTGTTGAGTGCACACATGGGCGGGACGCTGTCTGTTCAGTGCTATTGTCAGCGTGGAGTCGTCAGGTGTGGGGGAGAAGGAGGAAGATGCGAGGGAAAGGCACTCCCATTCTCAAGATTCTGCTTAAAACGTAAGTTTACTGCATATGTGAATCGTCTCCGATCTTGTTTCACATATGCTACAAAGTGGCGAAGCCACAGGTAATTTTTCTTAACCACTGTCACCTCCACCATCCTTCTTACTCCTCTTGGAATTGGCAGCACCTTTCACATGTGCAACAAATCTAGCATACATAGACTAGGTACCCATCGTCCCTTGTGCATGCTCCTAGATACTCCATGTGTCTCCATAATGAGGGAAGAAAAAAAAAACTGTTACCATGGTGATAGCTACCCAGCCCCAATTTCAATCTGCCACGTTGGCAGTTGGCAGCGTACCCCCAAATGAAAACATCCCCTATGTTGCAACATTAATCAACACAACTCTGGCATTCCACGTTGTATATAGTAGTCACGCTGTGAGTGAATTCTGTTAACTGTTGTGTGAATCGTACGAACATGGCTGCTCTACTATCACCCCATACAAATTTCTTTACTATGGAATTTTAAGCAGTAAGCTGATATAAGCATCTAACCACTGTCAGTGAAGGTTTTCATAACCGGTTGTGTTTATACACACATGGTGTGTTACTACACTGTCTACACACTCTCATAACACACACACACACACACACATCCCTCACACACACACACATCCCTCACACACACATCCCTCACACACACACACACACATCCCTCACACACATCCCTCACACACATCCCTCACACATGCAGACATCCACTATGACGAAGACCAGGTCCTATTTCGTAGCTGTCAGGCAATCGATATGGACTCTCTGACGCAATGTCTGCTGCCTGTGTATGACATACTGGCCGAAGAGTCACTGTGTACAAAACACAAGGGAACTACACCAGTGAGTGAGGGTGTGTGTGTGTGTGAGTGTGTGTGTGTGTGAGGGTGTGTGAGTGTGAGGGATGTGTGTGTGTGTGTGTGTGTGTGTGTGTGAGGGTGTGTGAGTGTGAGGGATGTGTGTGTGTGTGTGTGTGTGTGTGTGTGTGAGGGTGTGTGAGTGTGAGGGATGTGTGTGTGTGTGAGTGTGTGTGTGTGTGTGAGTGTGAGGGTGTGTGAGTGTGTGAGTGTGACACAATGTCTGCTGCCTGTGTATGACATACTGGCCGAGGAGCCACTGTGTACGAAACACAAGTGAGTGTGTGAGTGTGAGTGTGAGAGTGTGTTTCTGTGTTGGTCTTATGTGTGTTCACATTACCTGGTCATATTTGGTCGCTGTCGTGTCGTGTAAAGGTGTACTTGAAACTGAAATTTAAATACTAAACAGCTGGTTCAAAACATTTCACCAAGTGCTTCATGCACCGATAGGCTGACCATTCTGGACTCACTTCCGGCAGCCTTGTCGCAGAGGAGCCACTATGTATGAAGGGAACTGTACCAGTGTGTGTGTGTGTGTGTGTGTGTTTGTCAGTGCAGGTGATGGTCTTACACGTACAACTCCAGACACGACTTGACAAACCACGAGACAAGAAAGAAGGTTCCACACACAAGTAGGACAAGGCCAGACACAGCTGCTATGGTGACCTCTCAATTCTGTTGACCTTTGAACCACTGTCTACAGGTCAAAGGTCACCTGCAACCAGTTCAAGAGTTAGGTTCTTACTTGCATCAGCTGGTGTTGACAATGGGGGTAGGTAAGAATGATTATACAATGGAACTGGAACGTACACTTTTTATTGACTGCTACTGTAGCTATTGATGATGAAAGTTGGGTAAACCAGACTAGACACATGTAGACTCACACACACACTAGAGGTTTCTGTGGCTTCTCAGTTGACTCTTGCGGACTGTTCGCGTGCCGGGGCGTGGACCTGTTGCTGGTCAGCGATTGCTATGTGTAGCAATTGCCGGGAGACCAACCAGAAGGCTATCTTGACAAAGGAATGCCTTATCTTCCCATGTGGTGTGGCTTGGCACAAGAAACAAACTCACTCGCTCACTCATAGCAAAATGAAAGCCAGCATATTCTGGTATGCTATTAAGCAAATTCCCCACCTACCAATACTTCACAATCGTCACACTTCATTTAACAGCTCGTGTGTACTCAACTGTGCTTAATAGATGGACAGACATAGCTGCATTGTTACTGTATTGTTGCTTGATCACCCAATATTTTGTATCCCTCTCAGCTTAAACTCACCCCCAAGAAGCGTTCTGCCCCCTCACGGCCCAAGCCTACGAAGGTCCCACCATCCCTCCTCCCTGCTCCCCCTCCTCCTCCTCCTCCTCCTCCTCCTCCTCCTAAGAGACCATTGCTGGCCGCAGTCAGTAAGGGGAGAGGAGAGGGGAGCAAACTCCCGACTGTCACCGTGAAACAGACACCCCCCCCTAAGGTGATTGATGGTTCTGTAGAGCTTAGCTCTTAAAGTACTTGAAACTGTTCGTAAGCTTGTAGCTAGCTGTAGCTAGCCGTGGTCTGGCAGAAATTTCTCACCCTTAGCACATCCAGAATTCACCCCACACTGAGGTGCCAAACTGTCTGTCATAAGGTGTAGAACAGTTGCCAAAGGCATTTTGTCTTTGTTATAGATCAGCACATCAGCACCCACACTACCAATCAACACAATGTCTTCATGAAAGAAGAGAGGTCCTTCTCTTTACTAGTTGTTAATTAGTCTCTGGACACCTCACTCCCCTCCCACACACCTCCTCTATCTCTCTAACCACTCAACACCTGCATCATTAATTAGTGCATGTCCTTATGAAAGAACAAAGATCAATTTACACCTCCTGTGTCTGCAGCTTTCCCCTAGCCTCATCCCCAGGCCCCACCCAAAAATCGGGAAAGGGGCCTGGTGTTACTTGCAAAAATTCCCCAATTACTAGCTATACTAGGGGTACATGACATGCAGCAAGCCTCGCGCAAAGCAGAGCCTGGCGACTACAAACATGCAGTGAATGATATGTAGGAATGACCCCAATTACTAGCTATAATATCAATTAACTTCAAGTCTTTCCTAAAAAAGAGAGATCAATTTATACCAGCTGTGCTTCATTAGTTGTTTATTACTTTTCGTTTCTGTAGCCCTCCCACCCCTCCCTCCCCTCCCTCCCCTCCCTCACCTCCCACCCCTCCCACCCCTCCCTCACCACCTTCGGCTCACCAACAGTAGTCCCTACTCTCAGCTCCAGCTCCTGGAGCAGTGGAGAGTCTGAAGGGGAAGACCCTGCAATTAGCACCCCCAAACGACCCCGCCTTGCCCCTGTATCTGCTACCACAGAGCATGGTGAGTGTCCATTAGCTAGGTGCGATATGGCACGTAATGTCACGTGGCAACGATTGAACAGACAATATGCTAGGTTTGTTGGTAAACAAAAAGCAGCCAATCACATTCATTTATTTGAGTGCGATATATCTCATATCACACTGGTTGTAGGTTGATGTATGATTTCATATTGGATCTTCTTTGGAGACATAACATTGTTTAGTAGTAACATTAATGCAACCTGTTCAGTAGCACACACATCTCACTTCCACACACACACACACACATCTCACTTCCACACACACACCAGTTCCGAGTGAAAGAGGTCAGTCGTTTCCTGCTCTTCCCTCCCTCACCCAACACACCCCTCCCCTCCCCACCCTCCACCTCCCACCTCCTCAACTCGAGCTTGGTAAGATCATGATGGACTCATCCAGTGGGGAGGAGGAGGAGGAGGAGGAGGAGAGGACAAAAGAACTAACTCACTAATCACCTGTATTCTTGTCTGTGTGTGTGGTTGCCTTCATCATAGATCTTCATCGATTCTGGTAGCCTCACTCGTCTATTCTAAAATGACGTAATGCGTAACACGAATGGAACGCGAAATCATTGTGTTTCCAATCTCCTTCTCTACTATCTAGTTTCTTGGGGGGAGGCTTAAATGGAATATTACAATCTGATTGGTCAGTCGGAAGTATTTAGTTTATGTGGTTGAATTAAACACGTACACAGTCTTGCATCAGATTCTATGTGGAAATCAAAACTAAATAGCGAACTTCTTTCCCCATTTAATGCACATAAAAAATATCATTGTTCAGGGCCGGCCGGGTACTCATGTAAAGTAACATATTTCTAAGTGTGTTATGCTTCTCATAATGTCTCCCAATGTGTCCCAATTGTAGTAACTGTCAGGAACAGAGATCACTTGTGTCTGTCTTCACAATAATGCACATTTGTTCTACAGTGAAATTTGCTGGTCAGTATAATGACAGTTTATGTAGGAGTCTCTCTGGTGTGTTGTTCTATAGCAGTCATGGCCGTGTTCAGCTCCGCTTGTAGGGCCCGGACTTGTTGTGCAATACCAACCTGTGTGTGTGAAAGGGAGAGGGGGGGAAGGGGGTGAGTGTGGAGGCGGGAGGTGGAATGTGTGCAAGGTGCGTATATCTATGTTGTGTGCCTGGGGTGAGATGTGTGTGAGGCAAACAAGAGTGTAGTGACTGATTTATCCTTCATAAACCAGCTCACCTGTATCTCTTTGTCAATGTCAAGTCCCCTCTCCACTCTCCACACCCTCCCACCCTCACCATCCTCACACTGCCGCACTGGGACAGAAAACACAAGGCCTTCAGGTATACTGTACACCCCCTCACCACCCTCACACATCACACCCATCGACCTCCACTCCTCACTGCCTCCACCACTGCACCAATCTCGTGCAAGTGTCACCAACCCAACTGCTTCAGAAAGAGGGCACTGATTTGAGCGATACCCCTCCATCCCTCCATGACGTGCAGCCAGCAAGACTGGGAACTCCTTTGACAACCATTCTTTCTCAAAGATGCACTGCCTCACAGACAGACTAAAGGACTCCGGGCCTACCACTGCACCCTTGAAGCGATGCACTCGGGTGTGGCTGGTATCACTGAGCACTGCACCGTGCGTCCTCCCCCATATTGCGACCTGTCGTACATCAGCCGTGTTTGTGTTAAGTTTTTGGGCAAGGATTGACCTGGCCTGGGCCTCCGCCAGTGAAGGACATGCCACAAAGCTGGTTCTTGGAATAGACGTGACAGCTTTGGCCATAATAGCAGCACCAGTGTTAGCATATTTCCCCGAGAGGATCACTTTTACGTCTTTCTGGGCACAGAAGTCGAGTGTTGTTGCGTACTGGTGGTAACGAAGGGCAGACGAGGCAAGTTCCGTGTTCTGTTCCTCATTTGATGGGGCGGGTTCCCCCTCACTTTGTTCAGACACCTGATGTTCCTTAGTTGATGGGGCGGGCTCCCCTTGCCTTTGTTCAGACGCCTGATGTTCCTCACTTGATGGGGCGGGCTCCCCTTGCCTTTGTCCAAACACCTGATGTCCCTCACTTGATGGGACGGGTTCCCCCTCACTTTGTTCAGACACCTGATGTTCCTCACTTGATGGGGCGGGCTCCCCTTGCCTTTGTCCAGACACCTGATGTTCCTCACTTGATGGGGCGGGCTCCCCTTGCCTTTGTCCAGACGCCTGATGTTCCTCACTTGATGGGGCGGGCTCCCCTTGCCTTTGTCCAAACACCTGATGTCCCTCACTTGATGGGACGGGTTCCCCCTCACTTTGTTCAGACACCTGATGTTCCTCACTTGATGGGGCGGGCTCCCCTTGCCTTTGTCCAGACACCTGATGTTCCTCACTTGATGGGGCGGGCTCCCCTTGCCTTTGTCCAGACGCCTGATGTTCCTCACTTGATGGGGCGGGCTCCCCCTCACTTCGTTCAGATGCCTGATGTTCCTTAGTTGATGGGGCGGGTTCCCCTTGCCTTTGTCCAGACGCCTGATGTGGGTAGTCGAGGATGAAAGCAACGGACACAGAACTAAGAGCCTCTCGTACTGAGCTAGTGACCTGGACACTAACCAAGCGGGGCACCGCCTGGTCTGTTAGCTCCATGGCAGTACCTTCCAACTGTGGTAGATTGTCGGCTGAGTCTAGCAGTTGTAATGCCAGCACTTGCTCACCACCGATCCCACCCCTTGCAATCAGAGAGGCAAGATGGTATGCGGTTTCTGAAGTTGCATTTGTGATACACAGTCGCAGTGGCTCCACCTTGGGTGAAGTCTGTCTCTCCAGTTCTAGTGCTTTGAGTGTGTCAAGATTCTCGGCTGCTACCTTTTGCTCTGAGAGAGTGTCCGTTTCCACGACAACATCATAGTAGTGACGGGCATATTGTTCAAATTCACTGAGGCCTCCCAGATACAGTCCTTTCCCTCCTCTATCTAGCAGCTCTCTCCACACGAGGGGAGAAGAGGAGGGGCTAGAGGGGGAGGAAGGAGGGGAAGAAGGGTGGCTCCAGCTGTTGTGAGAGCACACTTCTTGTAGCCAACTCGGCCACTCCTCAGGTGCATGTACAATCTGTGTGTACGAAACAGTGAAGATGAGCATCGACGAGGATTTAAGGTACATTGGCATCAACAATACAAATCTATGACTTTCAGCTGGTGATGAAGAGAAGGTTATCTGTTACCAACTTGAGCTCGGAAAATAACTTGCCGACGTTTCGACTGAATGCTCCAGTCGTCAGGCTGGTGATTTCTGGATTAAACTATTATTAACTGAATACAGAAGAAACATACACTTGTGGAATTATCTGTGGCTATTCAAAGTCTGGGGGTGGAGCTCATAATATTGTTATTGCCAAATTATGTGGACCTGTGACCTTGTGAACTCTGAAGTCGGGCAGGGAGGCTGCGAGGGTGTCTGCTAGCAGCTCCGCACGAGCGAAGGCAGGACAATCCGCACGCCCGGCGATCACAAACTTCGCCATCTTGGAGCTATAAACGTCGCCATGACAACTATTTTAATGACATCATTTTATGCCCCGTACCGTTCCGGACTTGGAACGAGACTGTCTGGAGGTGAACCAGAGATGGGTGGTGTGTTATCTCGTTTCGGGAAGGTGAAGGTCCTAATATATAGGAGCATGTCGTACTAACTACAAATGGCAGACAACGAGAGGCAGTGATTTGTTGAATACAGGTCTCAGAGGATTCTCTCCTCTATACGACATTCATAGTTGTAGCTACACCTGTGCACACAGGATCAGTAACTGACTTCCTTCCTCTTTTCCCCTCCATCTCCTTCTAGCGTCCCAAAAACAGCAAGGAAGTACTTGAAGACTTGGAGAAGGTAAGGATACCTAGGCCACACCCATTTGTGTTCTGACAAGGATAACGTTTTGCATTGTACATGTATATCTATGATCTATCCAGCTATCCCAAGATATATGACAAGATATACGTTCCATATCGTATATCTATGGATAGATAGAATACTTTCTCAAAACTTGAGATGCTGCACCTCTCTCCCTCCAGCAAATCAAGTCCCTCTCGCAGCGTCGTCTTCGCAGCCAGCAATATGAGAAGAGTTTTATTGGATTCCTCCTCATCCTCTCCTTCTTTGCCTACCTGGTGGGGGCTCTCATCTTCTACATCTACTTCCTGCCAAAGACCTGGCTAGAAGGGGTCCTGAATTCCTTCCCTCTTCTTCTCTTCCCCTTTGTGTGAGTTTCCCTCTCCTCCTCCCTCCTCACTTTCTTTCTATCTGCCTCCAATCATCACCCTCCCACCCTCCCTCTCCTCCTCCCTCCTCACCTCTCTCCCTCCCTCCCCCCTCCTCACATCTCTCCTTACCTCCTCACATCTCTCCTTACCTCCTCACATCTCTCCTTACCTCCCTCTCCCTCCCCCTCCTCACCTCTCTCCCTACCTCCAATCATCAACCTCTCGCCCTCCCTCTCCCTCCCCCTCCTCACCTCCCTCCCTACCTCCTATCATCACACTCTTCACCCTCCCACCCTCTCCCACTCAGTGTGTATCTAGTGAAGAAGCTCCTCAATATTTACTTTCATCATCAGAAGTCACAGTATGGTGCGTGCAGTGGTGTGGATGTGAGGGTGTGTGGAGGTGAGGGTGTGGGATGTGGTTGTCATGGTTACCAATGTTCTTGTGTTCAGACCACCAGCTGGGAACTCTGCAAGAAGAGAAGAGGAAAGTGGTACGTTGGCCCCCTCCCATCCACACACCCTCCCATCGCACACCCTCCCATCCACACACCCTCCCATCGCACACCCTCACTCTTCCTCCCCTTTCTTCCTTGACCTTCTTTTGCATCTCTTCTCTCTTCCGTCTCCCTACCCACTCTTCGCTCATCCCTGCTCTTCTCCCTCTCTCTCCCTCCCTCCTTTCCCTCCTCCCTCCCCCTTCACCCTCCTCCCTCCTCCCCTCTCTCTAGCTGAATGAGGTGATGGAAAAGGAGACATACAACACAGCTCGTGAGATCTTGGAGCGGTTTGACCCCTCCCACCCTTCCCTTCGTGTTCCTGACACTGCCAGGCAGAACCGAGAGAGACGGCAAAACACGGCTAGAAATGGTTCAGGTCAGTATGTGTTACAAGCAGTGAAAATATCCACTTTTGTAAAGAAACTGCTGAATTGGGGGCAGTTGAATGACAGTTGACCACATGCTGGCCTATATACCTGTACATATAATCTTTAATAGCTTGTACGCAGCTGAATCTCCACTGTTCTGATCACATGACCACACTGATCCCACTGACCACATTGACCACACTGATCCCACTGACTACATTGACCACACTGATCACACTGATTATATTGATCACACTGATTACACAAATGTTTGATTTTCCCAGAAGTGAGGCAGCGTAGGCCCCCCCAGACCCCCCACCCTGCCCTCATGAGGAGACCTGTTCCCATGGCAACACCACAGGCTGCACCCCCAGTGACAAGGGCTCCAGTTGCTATGCCAACACCTGTCCCACCTCCGTCGACTACCACTCAGCAACCACCCCCTCAAGCCCCAGCCATATCGGTGCCAGCTGAACCACCAGTAGCAGCCACCAATATGGCTGCTGCTCAATTCATCCCTCCAGGTGTGTGTGTGTATGTGTGCGTGTGCGTGAAGTTCGTCTACCATGTATTACTGCACAGAGACTCTTTCTACTTTGTGCAGGCATGTGCCTGGGTCCTGCCCCTGGTCCCCCTGTTCCCTCTCCTATCCTACCAAGAGAGAGATCTGGTCTGGATAAGGTCAGCACCCGCCAAACAGCCACTAGCTGTCACTGACAGATAATGCTGGTGTTCAGTTGCACCTCTCAGCCATAAAACTAGTGTTTTCAATTTGTTTTCTCCCTCCCTCTCTCCTCTCCCTCTCCTCCCTCCTCCTCCTAGGTGGTAGAGTACCTGGTAGGGGATGGTCCCAACAATCGATTTGCTCTCGTATGCTCCGAGTGCCACTCCCACAATGGCATGGCACTAAGAGATGAGTTTGAGTACATCACCTTTCGCTGCGCGTACTGCTACCATCTGAATCCAGCTCGCAAGAAGAAACCCTCCCTCCATCCCTCTTCCTCCTTCTCTCCCCCTTCAACTCCCCTTACCACTCAATTTCCTAGTAATCTGGACCCAAACAACAGCAACCAGGTGAGTAGTCACTGAGTACATTACTGTTGTGGTCAGCTTAGGTCCTTGCTAGCCTTGTTCCTGATTCCCATGTCCCCAGCCTTCATACTGCATGATGTAAACTGAGAGTCCAGGAATGGGACTGGGTTGTTGTGTGCATAGCATCGCATATTGCATGTGTATCATGTGAAACCATCATCGGCACCTGTTACTAGCTTCCATCCATCTGGCTCACTAACCTCCACTTAGACATGTTACACACTCTTTTCCCTCCCAGCCTGCAAGCATGGCAGAGTTTAGATATACCATATCATGTAACTTTCCCTTCCTCCTCCTCCCCCTCCCTCCTCCTCTCTCTCCCTCCCCCTAGCCTGCAGACATGGTGGAGCCACCAGAAGGTGGTGCAAATGAACCCACCACACAAAGACATCATCATGACAACAGAAATGAAGCCACCAGCCAACAGTCCTGATTGAAATGATAGCTTCACTAAAAATTGATTTTTTATTCTCTGTGTCTAGTTGGTGTGTGATTGTTGATTGAGTACACCATAGAATGTACATCAATGGCTGACAAAGGAAAGCAATGGAACAGTGACCCCATTTATGAGACCATATATGGAGCTAGTGTGCATGGACCCATCCACACTCAAGAACTTCACTATATTCTCTGCATTGTAGTTTGTTATGTGAATCAAAATGCACTATAGGATAATGCAATACATTGTGGAGTCAGAAGGTCTCAATAATCCTCCACACACAATGGTGCATGCCTAATGTGACTGCATGTATAACCTACACCTCACAATGTCAGCTTCAACATGCCTCCCTCCCCGACTTCATTTTAGAGCTGATGTGAGCTACACTAAGGTTTTCATATTTTCCTCTCCTTTATCTCCCAACACCATAGAACATGCACCCTTCCCGGCACTCATTTCCCAGCTGTCTAGTGTGGGTCTTTCCTCCCCTTTATCATTGCTCATAGCTCCCCATCACTGGCAGTACAGGGGAACAAAGCTGGGAGAGGGCCCTCTGGCACAGCTCCCCGTCACTGGCAGTACAGGGGAACAAAGCTGGGAGAGGGCCTGGGGGAAGGAGGGTACTCTGATGTGTGCTGTTACCAACACAAACCAGTACACTTGGGAGTGAATGACAATATTATAGTACAATACACACACAGACTTTAGACAGAAACTGGCACACACAATTTCGAGTGCTATCGCTTAGGGCCATTGCGTGCGGCCGCAGCCTGTTGATGACGCTTGATATACAAGTCCAGTAACTTGGTCTGTGGAGGGAAGAAGAGGGAATAAAACTATCATGATCAGACAAGGTACTAGAGGAGGGAAGGTTCCTTGTGATATCAAGTTGAAATCCAAAAAAACCTTCCCATTTATATTGAAGACAATGAAAACATGGTGGATGCATGGGAACAAGGGTTATATGTAGCTATGATGTTGCCATGGTGATGAACTTTGACCTGAGAGGAGCTGAGTTTATTGAGGTGTTCTCTGAGTTTCTCTCCCACAACAGAGTAGACAGCCACCAGACAGAACACGCTCGCCTTCCGTACGCTGCTCTCGCTGTGAGAGTACCCCCGCAGAATACCAGGGACGACCTCCTTCAGTCTGCCCTGCAAATACTCCTTCTCTGCCAGACTAATCACCTGAGAGACACAATATTGCAGCGTCATATACTTATACTGAGTCATATACATGTAATGAGCAACATATACTGAGTCATAATATACTGAGTCATACTTCTAAACAGCCTGGCGTCTAGTCTCGTGCCCAGACCCCACCCAGCTCACGTGAGGAGAAGGGGTCTGGTGTCACAAGCCCAAATCCTTGGGCTGGCTCCAGAAGCGTGGAGCGGCCAATCAAATCACGGAGCAGCGGAATAATGTGGAAGCGAGAACAATGTTATGAGATTCATTATCCAACACTGACCAATTTGTAATTCTACACTAACAATTACAAGGCTTCAAAACTTCCGCAAGCCCGATTCAGGCTTGTGACACCAGACCCTTTCCTCGTGAGGTCTGGGCACGAGACTACCTGGTGTCAGTGGTGTCTGTCTTTACCTTGGTCAGTAGTTTGATCGTTCCCAGAAGCATGGGGTACTTCTCCTGCGCCACCATCGGAGACAGCAGTTCAATTGCACTCTCCGTCGGCAGTGCCGGGGCCAGCAATGTGAATAGGTCTTCAGCTGCCTGGCTCACCTGTGTGTGTGTGTGGAAACATACGTCCCTTCCTTATACCACACAAAGCCATATGAAACAGAACAGCACATTCCTTCTCCTGTTTTGATTGTCTGTAGTATACGAACTGCAAGCTTTCCTCTCCCCCCTCCTTCCCTCCCCTCCTTTCTCTCTCCTCCCGCCCTCTCTCCTCCCTTTCTTCATCCCATCTCTACAAGGAATTGGAGCACCACAACTCACACTGGCATCTTCTCCCTTCCCCCCTTCCTCATCACCCCATCCCTCCACCACAACTCACACTGGCATCTTCTCCCTCCCCCCCTTCCTCATCACCCCATCCCTCCACCACAACTCACACTGGCATCTTCTCCCTTCCCCCCTTCCTCATCACCCCATCCCATCCCTCCACCACAACTCACACTGGCATCATCACCCCATCCCTCCACCACAACTCACACTGGCATCAGAATCAGCAAACGCTTTCAATACTTTCATTGTCGTGAGTTCTGCGTAGTCTCGCAGTCTATCATGCTGTGTCTTCAATATCTCCCGGAGAACGCGCAGAGACACTGTGCGCACACCTGGATCAGAGTCTGAAATGGTTTCAACAAGTTTGAGTAGCGTTGTCTTGAAATGTTCCTCCCAATTGCACTTCTCTGGGTATTCTCTGGTGAGAGTGAAGAGTGACTGGAGAGCAATGTAGCGAAGTTTTGAGCTTGTGGACGTTTGTAACTCCTTTAGTACATGAAGCATCTGGTCCCCCTTGGTGGTCAACTCAACTGTGGGAGAAAGAAAGGAGGGAGGTAGAGGGAGGAGGAGGGCGAGAGGGGGTGGAAAAAGTTAAATTTAACTTCCACGTACAATGCATTTCTCCCTTCTTTCTTCCCTCCCCCCTCCCTTCCTCCCTCCCCTCCCCAACACACCCTCGTCTTCATCAGGTGATCCGTAGTCCAGGTTGGGTAGATCTGAGAAGGAGAACTGTTCGACAGCGGAGGGTGAAGGTGACTCACGTCCACCATTCTGGTACAAGGAAGGGTTGTAGTTAGACCTGCAGCCAAGGGAGAGAGGAGGAGGCAGGGGTGATAAAACATTGATAACCAAGAAAGGAGAGGGAGGAGAGGAAGAGAAGCGGGAGAGAAGAAGAGAGAAGAGAGGGGGGGAGGGGGGGGGGGGGGGGGGGGGGGGGGGAGGAAGTGGAGGAGGAATAGGAGAAAGGAAACGGGAAAAGAAATATTTCGAGTGGGAATTTCCCTGTTGCTATGGTTACTTAGAGCTTGAGGGGCGTTGCAGGAGTCTGTCGTTCAGTCTCTGTTTGGCCATCTTCTCCGGGTCCACAGACTGTGCCCTGGCAGGTATCACCCTCCTCCTTACTGAGCGGGGAGTGGAAGAGGGCGTACCCATGGCAGTGCCAGGACGACGTGGGAGGGAGGAACGAATGTTGCTGGGGGTGGGGATGCGGCTTTTGGATGTTGATCTTGTTAGCTCTGTGTGTGTGTGTGTGTGTGTGTGTGTGTGTGTGTCGTGTGTGTGTGTGTGTGTGTGTGCATGAAAAACCAAGTTGATCAATCCCATTCCTACCACTCTGCTTTCCTCCCTCTTCCTCCCCTTCTCTCTTTTCTTCTCAAGCTATGTGAATTAAGCACTGTGATTCCAACAATAACTCCGCCCTCCTTTCGCTCCCTCCCTTCTCTCCCCCTCCTCTCCCTCTCTTCCTTCTCAAATTAAGCACTGTGATTCCAACAATAACTCCGCCCTCCTTTCGCTCCCTCCCTTCTCTCTCCCCCTCCTCTCCCTCTCTTCCTTCTCAAATTAAGCACTGCTGCTTTCAACTCCTCCCTCTCCCCCTCTTTCCCCCTTCCTCTCCAACTCCCCTCCTCCTCTCCTACTCCTCCCTCTCACCTGGTTTTCCATTAGCTCTCATGTCAGGAGTTGAAGCCGAGATGCTGCGTTTTCCTTTCAACCCATGTGCAGCAGAGGGGGTGAGGGACATGGTGTTAGGATGAGGAGTGCGCTGAGGAGTAGTGGGACGGAACTGAGAGAGACGAGAGGAAGGAGAGGGAGAGGGAGCTAGAATCTGGAGGGGGGAGGAAGAGAAGGTTTTGTGAAGATGGTGGCCAAAGTGATGTGTGAGTGTATGACTCACTCTACGTGTGTGTGTGGATGGGTGTGGAGGGGTGGCGTCTCCGCTGGGCAGAACGAGCGGGACTACCGGGGTCTGACTCATCCCCTGAGCTCGCATTCTCCTGCAATGTATGTGTGAGGGTAGTAGGAAAGTTGACGTACTCCTCCCTGAGTCTCCTTCATCTCACCCTCTCTCTCT
>OX422204.1:0-146166 GCA_949130485.1 Agelas oroides | reverse complement strand
GGGAAGAGGGAGAGGACGAGGAGAGAAGGGAAGAGGGAGAGACGAGGAGAGAAGGGAAGAAGGAGAGAAGGGAAGAGGAGAGAAGGGAAGAAGGAGAGAAGGGAAGAGGGAGAGGAGAAGGAAAGAGGCGTAAGGGCATGCTGAAGAGGCATCATTCGGTCCCTAAAATAGACCACTGGGGTACCTGTGGTATCCTTGAACTCGGCAGAGTCTACCAGCGGGAGGAGCTCTCGGAGGTACTCCAGCCATGCCAGCTTCACCTTGTGGTTCATGGGCTGAGTCTGGTCCGTCACGATCCGACACATGACCACAAACTGAAGGTCTGGTTCAAACGACTTCCTGGATAGAGGAACACACACACACACACACCTCACATGTATTCCTGTAAACACTGTATATGGTTGTGTATGACACATGTATTTAATGCCACTGAACTTACTATACTTCAATACACACTGCCACATGCATGCACACACACACGCACACACCACACACGCACACACACACACGCACGCACACACACGCACGCACACATGCACACACACACATGCACACAGACACACACAGACACAGACACACACACACACACACACACACACACACATGCACACAGACACACACATGCACACACATGCACACAGACACACACACACACACTTCATTTTCATTCTCACCTCACTAGCTCCAAAACGAGCATCAGTTTATAGTGAATGGATGATAGCATGTCCATTCCTTGTCTGTGCAGGAGTCGTAATACAGGAGAAAGAGCCAGTCGTCTAGATGCTCCCTCCTCTCCTCTATGAAACGACTCAGTGTGTCCAGAAACATGCTGTATACCTGGGGAGGGTTGTGGAGGGAGGGGAAGGGAGTGGAGGAGGGGAGGGAGAGGAGGGGAGGTATAAAGGAGGGAGTGGAAGAGGGAAGGGAGTGGGAAAGTGCAAATGTAGGATTAATTGGGAGAGTGGGAGATCAAAGGATCCCTCCCATCAAGTGGATGTGTGTGAGGGAGAAGGGAAGAGTAGGAGTGGGTAGAGGATAAAGAGGGAGGTACGAGGGGGAAGAAGGGAGGAGTGTGGGGATGGAAGAAGGGGGGAGTGTGGGGGTGGAAGAAGGGAGGAGTGTGGGGGTGGAAGAAGGGGGTGAAGAAGGGAGGTATGTGTGGGATGAAGAAGGGGGAGTGTGTGGGATGAAGAAGGGAGGAGTGTGGGGGTGGAAGAAGGGGGTGAAGAAGGGAGGTATGTGTGGGATGAAGAAGGGAGGAGTGTGGGAGTGAAGAAGGGAGGAGTGTGGGGGATGAAGAAAGGAGGTGTGGGATGAAGAAAGGAGGTGTGGGATGAAGGAGGGGGAGTGTGTGGGATGAAGAAGGGAGGAGTGTGGGGGGTGAAGAAGGGAGGGGAGTCACCTTTGCATGAGGTTCTGTGAACATTCGTTTGAATACTGCCTTGACCTGTTGTAAGTCAGCATGCCTGGGGAGGTAGGAGGGAGGAGGGAGGGGAGGGAGGAGAGGGAGGGGAGGGAGGAGAGGGAGGGAGGTAGGAGGGAGGAGGGAGGGGAGGGAGGGGAGGGAGGAGGGAGGGGAGGGAGGAGAGGGAGGGGAGGTAGGAGGGAGGAGGGAGGGGAGGGAGGGAGGGAGGGGAGGGAGGGGAGGGAGGGGAGGGAGGAGGGAGGGGAGGGAGGGGAGGGAGGGGAGGGAGGGGAGGGAGGGGAGGGAGGAGAGAGGGGAGGGAGGGGGTAGGCAGGGTATAAAGGAAGCTACTATGAGAGGTGTGTGTGTGTTATGGGAAGCTGTGCGTGAGGGAGGAGGTGTGAGGGAGGGAGGAAGCCGTGAGGTGTGAGGAGGGTACTCACAAGAAAGGTCTGGAGCTCTCTAACAAGATGTGCAGCTGTGCGATGCCATCTCTTCTCTCAGACCACTGTTGACTGGAGCACATTGCCACCAGCTCAGTGAGGTCCTGCGGCAGAGAGAAGGTGAGTGCTAGGACCATTGCTAAAATACAAAACAGCTCATGACAAACTGGCTTGCATCCCTTCCTAAAGACCAGCCAAATAACAAAATTGGTTGATATGATCCGACCTACTCACCATATAAATACCACTAGTATACATGTTGCAGTGCATGAAGGAGTACTGATCACATGCACCCTTCGTGTCCCCTCCCCCCTCTCACCTTTCATACAACAACGAGCCACTATATTACACACACATCCCCCCCTCCCTCCCCTCCTCCCTCAACACACCTACACACAGGTACATACATAGTAGGTCACTGAGAGGTCGAGAAGACTGCGGTAAATATCGTTTCTATTGCAGAACACAAACGCCATCAGCCAGGAACACAGACACACACACGAGCCAGTCAAGCCACTGCTAGCCACAGCTAGTATCTTAACACTGGTACACAGGGAGCTACCTAGAGCAAAATTCGCACCTTAATGATCGCTAATTCACTCTAGGGTGGTTAAATATCTTTCACTGCCTCACTGACAAGCAAAGTGTGAGATTGTGTCAAATTCCACACATCAACACATAAACAATAATAGTGCCAAACTCTCACACAGCCATTAACACAGGACCACACACACACAAAAAATCTCTCGCGTGTTTGGTGATAATTGCAACAATTTGTTCAGAAAAACATGCTTGTAAATTACTGTCTTATGACATGTTCACAGCGGAGCAACACTGAACACTGAAAGGGGCTGCCAACTTGACAGTCAAGAGGTGCTGTTCAATAATATCCTCGTTCCCAAGTTCTACACTTGACGGTGAAGTCTAGAACGTTATTTGAATGTGGACCCCTCCCCCCCTACCTGACATCATTCACGTGATAGGTGTTCCCAGGCCTTCCCCATTTTTTCGCCCCTCTTCCGCTTCCATCTATTATACTGAACGCAAACCGAAGAACAAAAAATAAAAGGGGGAGGCCTGGGAACGAGGCTAGTTGAATGGTGCATGTCTGTCAAAGGAATCCACATAACTGCTGTGGTGTGTTGTGGACAATGGAGCCGTGTTGTCTGCTAACACCGAACATCTGTTTAGTGTCACATGATAACATTTGTGTTTAGCAGAAAAGAAGGAGGAGGGGGAAGGAAGGGGAAGGGTGGAGTGGGGAGAGGGGAGAAAAGGAGAGGGGAAGGGAAGGATGGAGGGAGGGAAGGAGAGAGAGAGGGAAGGAGGAGGAGAGAGGGAGTGAGGGAGGGAGTGGGGGAGTGCTTACAGTGATGGGTGCAGGGGTATTTGATGTATGGACTGATAGAAACTTCGCTAGAGATAGAGAAGGTCGAGCGTTCTGATGTCACACTGGCCATTGTCATCATCATTGTACGATCCTCCACCGCTAGCACCCTGGGAGGGGGGAGGAGAGGGAGGAAGGGGGAGGGGAGGAGGAGGAGGGAGGAGGAGGAGGGAGGAGGAGGGGAGAGGGGGGGAGGTGGGTTGGGTGACATGAAAGCACTACATGGAGGGAGGAGGAAAGGAGAGGGGAGGAAAGGAGAGGGGAGGAAAGGAGGGGGGAGGAAAGGAGGGAGGAGGAAAGGAGGGAGGAGGAAAGGAGAGGGAGGAAAGGAGGGGGGAGGAAAGGAGGGGGGAGGAAAGGAGGGAGGAGGAAAGGAGGGGGGGGAGGAAAGGAGGGAGGAGGAAAGGAGAGGGAGGAAAGGAGGGAGGAGGAAAGGAGAGGGAGGAAAGGAGGGAGGAGGAAAGGAGAGGGAGGAAAGGAGGGAGGAGGAAAGGAGAGGGGAAGAAAGGAGGGAGGAGGAAAGGAGAGGGAGGAAAGGAGGGAGGAGGAAAGGAGAGGGGAGGAAAGGAGGGAGGAGGAAAGGAGAGGGAGGAAAGGAGGGAGGAGGAAAGGAGAGGGAGGAAAGGAGTCATTGTGAGCCATATTGACATACAACTCACATAGAGCTGGAGCATGGCGTCTGTGGTGAGGGGTACCGGCTCCGCTCCTCTAGTCGGACTAGACTCACAGCTGCCAAAGAACACATCAACTTATTTTGACACACAAACCACACATTACCACAAGCCCATCACATGACATGCTCATATACGCTACATCTGACAGTCGTACACCGTTTCACTTTCAAGTACAAGGAGACAAACTGTCTACGAGGGTAACACCTGTGTACGAGGCTAGGACTACTAGGGACAAGAGCTGAGGTGAAGGGTGGCACAAAGATGTGTACGAGGCTAGGACTGCTAGGGACAAGAGCTGAGGTGAAGGGTGGCACAAAGATGTGTAGGACTGCTAGGGACAAGAGCTGAGGTGAAGGGTGACACAAAGATGTGTACTAGGACTACTAGGGACAAAGACGCCTAGTGTGAAGTGTGAAGTTACACTGTTGGGTATGAGGGTAGCTTACCTTCCGGTGGGGCTCTGTTGTCCACTGCGTGAGACTCGCCTTCTCTCTAGGGGCTGTAGACTGCCTGAGGATGCCTTCCTCTCTGTTCTTGGTATCCCCGAGCGTGAGGGCGGTCTTATTCCTGTTCGACTGCCAGTGCGACTGGGGGGACGCTGGATGGGGCTTGGGTTACGGTCAAGGTTGTCAACACTGGAAGCAGCTCTGAGAGTCTTGTTCGGTTCTGGTCGTTTTTTATTGCGAATAGTTGGTCTGATTAGACGGATGGAGGGGGGGAGGGTGTGTGTGGGGCTGAGAGGGGAGGAGGGGGAGGGGGAAGGAGGGGAGGAGGAGAGGGAGGCAAAGTGAGGGTTGAGACGAGAGGCGAGGGAGGAGGAAGAGAAAAGTCCGGAGGAACTAGTCTTCTGTAAGGCTGCAGGTGGTTCGTGAGAGAAAAGAAGATCTGCAGGTGTGTGTGTGTGTGTGTGCGTGAGGATCGTACTGATTAACCTGAGATTCAGAAACTACTACAATGTGTGATAGTTTAAAATGGAGCTGAAATCAACAGGTTGTATTTTGAAGACTGACCTGTCTCACTGTGACTGGAGAGAACGGGGGGAGGTTTCTTCTTTTTAACTGCTACTGGCTTGAGGGAGCTGTGAGTGTTTGAGTGTGTGAGTGTGTGAGGAGGGGAGGAGGTGAGTGTGAGTGTGAACAGTGAGTTTAGCGAGGCTACAGACATGATGTGTGTGCGTCTTGCTCACCTAGCCACTGCCTGTGTTGCACCCACCCCAACTTTGAGCGCTCCCTCTCTCTCCAAGGCAGTTTTCTCATCTGAGACATGCTTCTGCAGTTGAGGGTCCAGAGAGTCAAAGAAATGACCAGCCTGCGCTGGGAAACGCTGGTGGAAACCCCAGTAGGCTCTGTGAGAGGAGGGGGAGGAGGGAGAGGAGGTGGGGGAGGAGGGAGAGGAGGAGGGGGAGGAGGGGGAAGAGGAAGGGGAGGAGGGGGAGGAGGGGGGGAGGAAGAGGAAGAGGGGGAGGGGGAAGAGGAAGGGAAGGAAGGGGAGGAGGGGGGGAGGAAGAGGAAGAGGGGGAGGGGGAAGAGGAAGGGAAGGAAGGGGAGGAGGGGGAGGAGGAGGGAGAGGAGGTGGGGGAGGGAGAGGAGGAAGGGGAGGAGGGGGAAGGGGAGGAAGGGGAGGAGGAAGGGGAAGAGGAGGAGAAGGAAAAAAAAGGAAAAATTGTCAGTGTAATTACCTCACACACTGACTCTCTCTCACCCTCTCTCCACCCTGCCTCCCCTCCATCCAATCCTTGCTTGCTTCTCCCTCTTCCCTTCCTTCATTCTCTCCCTCCCTCCCCCTGCTCCTCCCTTCCCCCTCCCTGCTCCACCCTCATCCCTCCCTCCCTGCTCCACCCTCCTCCCTCCCTCCCTGCTCCTCCCTCACCTTCTCATATGTTTCCTGGTGGCAGCATCAGGGTCCATAAACCCTTTTCTCAACATGCTCTCCAGAAGAGCAACGGATTTCTCCAGGGTTCCTGCCTCCCAGCTGGAAGCTATCTGACTCACAATCGCTGCACAGTTTCTACGAACAAGTGAGTACTATCAGAGGTGATTGGTATGAGAGGAATGTACTACACTATGTTAATGAACATGCAGTGATGAATTGTTCAGTAGCGGTATTGACTGCACTGGTCGTTATGAATTACACAAATATTCCAATGAATTGGGGAGCTGTTAAACGCTGGTAGTTCAAAGGATCCGTCTCCTGGACTAATGGCTCTACAGTGATGCACTAATGCACCGTTGTACGCTCTCCTACACTCTTACTTTCTGATAACGGCAGATTTTGATCCTAGACCGGCGGACAGCGGCTGGAGCAAGCGAGCTATGTGGATATGCTGCAGAAACATATTGACAGTCACTAAACCATTAATAATACCAAGATATACATGTAAGTGTGGCAGCCCTAGATAGAAATAGAACATTCAGAGTGCTGTACTAAAGGGAGGGGCTATACAATGCACACTTCGTAAAGGCTATCTGATGCATCTATGAAGCGGCTGTGAGCCCCGCCCTTAACAGCAGCTCAGCATGACAGAGCTTTGAGAGATGTGAGTTAAAAACATGATGGGATAGAACTGGCACACATTAAGAGATCTCCTAGCAACATTGGTGGTTGTTACCTTGACTATGTACTTGGTGCAGAGTTCAGCCGAGGTAGCCATAACCTAAACACATAGAGGGGGATGGAGGGAGGGAGGAGGGGATGAAGGAAGGGAAGAAGGGAGGAAGGTATGGAGGGAGGGAGGGAGGGAGGGAAGGAGGGAGGGAGGGAGGGAGGGAGGGAGGGAGGGAGGGAGGGAGGGAGGGAGGGAGGGAGGGAGGGAGGGAGGGAGGGAGGGAGGAGGGGAGGGAAGGAGGAAGGGATGAAGGAAGGGAAGAAGGGAGGAAGGTATAGAGGGAGGGAGGGAGGGAGGGAGGAAGGGAAGAAGGGAGGAAGGTATGGAGGGAGGGAAGGAGGGAGGGAGTGAGGTGATGTGAGGAGGTTCTGGTGTGTGTGTACCTTTGCAGAGTTTGGGAGCAGGGTGATGAGCTGGGGGAGAACCATCTCAGCAAAGTGGGCAAACTCTGGACCAAGCATGATGGATAAGTAACTGTATGAGGGAGAAGGACGTGTGTGTGTGTGAGGAGGGAAGAGAGTGTAGTTTGTGCATGTGTGAGGGGGGAAGTGTACATGCATGTGTGTAGGAGTGGAAGAGAGTGTAGTTGGTGCATGTGTGAGGGGGGAAGTGTACATGCATGTGTGTAAGAGTGGGAGAGAGTGCATGTGTGAGGGGGAAGTGTACATGCATGTGTGTAAGAGTGGGAGAGAGTGTAGTTTGTGCATGTGTGAGGGGGGAAGAGAGTATGTGTGTGTAAGAGTGGAAGAGAGTGTAGTTGGTGCATGTGTGAGGGGGGGAGACTTACCTGATGGTAACACAAGCTTCTCTCGTCACTTGCGATCTCAAATCCTTTAGCTGAGAGGGTGCGGAGGAGGGAGTGAGGGAAGGGGTGAGGGAGGGGATGAGGGAGAGAGTGACGGAGGGAGTGAGGGAAGGGAGTGAGGGAGGGAGGGTGAGGGAAGGGGTGAGTGAAGTGTCGAGCACAGCAGATGAACGTGGAGCCAGAATGAGCCCAAACACATTGACCTTTAGACAACATGAACTAGTTCCAAATTCTTGCATCATAAAATTGGCAAACTCGTGGACATAACATTCTACCAGCTAGCCCAGTCCTTCACAGCACACAGTGTTGTTGTGTGACTGAGAACCAGCTAGCCCAGTCCTTCGCAGCACACAGTGTTGTTGTGTGACTGAGAACCAGCTAGCCCAGTCCTTCGCAGCACACAGTGTTGTTGTGTGACTGAGAACCGGCTAGCCCAGTCCTTCGCAGCACACAGTGTTGTTGTGTGACTGAGAACCGGCTAGCCCAGTCCTTCGCAGCACACAGTGTTGTTGTGTGACTGAGAACCGGCTAGCCCAGTCCTTCGCAGCACACAGTGTTGTTGTGTGACTGAGAACCGGCTAGCCCAGTCCTTCGCAGCACACAGTGTTGTTGTGTGACTGAGAACCGGCTAGCCCAGTCCTTCGCAGCACACAGTGTTGTTGTGTGACTGAGAACCGGCTAGCCCAGTCCTTCGCAGCACACAGTGTTGTTGTGTGACTGAGAACCAGCTAGCCCAGTCCTTCGCAGCACACAGTGTTGTTGTGTGACTGAGAACCAGCTAGCCCAGTCCTTCGCAGCACACAGTGTTGTTGTGTGACTGAGAACCAGCTAGCCCAGTCCTTCGCAGCACACAGTGTTGTCGTGTGACTGAGAACCAGCTAGCCCAGTCCTTCGCAGCACACAGTGTTGTCGTGCGACTGAGAACCAGCTAGCCCAGTCCTTCGCAGCACACAGTGTTGTCGTGCGACTGAGAACCAGCTAGCCCAGTCCTTCGCAGCACACAGTGTTGTCGTGCGACTGAGAACCAGCTAGCCCAGTCCTTCGCAGCACACAGTGTTGTCGTGCGACTGAGAACCAGCTAGCCCAGTCCTTCGCAGCACAGTGTTGTCGTGCGACTGAGAACCAGCTAGCCCAGTCCTTCGCAGCACACAGTGTTGTTGTGCGACTGAGAACCAGCTAGCCCAGTCCTTCGCAGCACACAGTGTTGTTGTGCGACTGCGAACCAGCTAGCCCAGTCCTTCGCAGCACACAGTGTTGTTGTGCGACTGCGAACCAGCTAGCCCAGTCCTTCGCAGCACACAGTGTTGTTGTGCGACTGCGAACCAGCTAGCCCAGTCCTTCGCAGCACACAGTGTTGTTGTGCGACTGAGAACCAGCTAGCCCAGTCCTTCGCAGCACACAGTGTTGTTGTGCGACTGAGAACCAGCTAGCCCAGTCCTTCGCAGCACACAGTGTTGTTGTGCGACTGAGAACCAGCTAGCCCAGTCCTTCACAGCACACAGTGTTGTTGTGTGACTGAGAACTGGTAAGGTTTCGGCCAATGGCTAGAGAATACCCTCAAATGCTGTCATGTTTTGCTGACATTTGCAACTGTTGTGAGTGCTTACAGCAAAGAAAAACATTGCGAAACAATAACACAAGACTAGGCTATTCCCGTACTTGCAAGCTAGGACAGACAAAAGCAAATATAACTCACATGCAATGTACCATACTATACTAAAAATTACTAGTCGTCACTAATTAACAGGGGCATGGCTCTTACCGACAGTAGCATGGGTTGCTCCAGTCCTCTCAGGAGAGAGAGAAAGTGTTGGTGATCCACTGCTTCGTGTCTCGCAACTGCACGCAGCTCTTTCAGCTGTGAGGGTGTGCAGTGCAATAATGACCCCTGCTCTCTCCTTCCCCTCTCCCTCTCTTCCCCCTCCCTCCTTCCCTTCTCTTCTGCCATATATAACCCTCCTTTCATTGCATGGGTAGTACAGGCAGCATGCTGAGGCACTGGAAATCCTCCATCTCCTTCCCCCCCTCTCTCTCCTCCCCTCAACCCCTCCCTTCTCCCTCCTACCCTCCCTCCGTCACACTTACAGCGCTGACACGGTGCTCCCAGTCTTTCTGCACATTTCCCAGCGTAGCCTCAATGTTACTGACAGCACGCTCCAAGTCATGCTGCGTCAAGATCTGTGGGTGCATCAGATGAGGATAATGTAATACCAGCCTGGGCTCCCACCTTCCATATTCTCATACCAGAATCAATAAAGAATGACTGGGAATGACACTACAAACATGAGATCAACTCGTTCACTATCAGTTGGATCACTGAGTATGGCGCCCACTCACTCACTCACACTCACACTCACATACACACACTCCTCACTCACTCACACACACACTCACATTGACATGCATTGTTTCTTGAAACCCTCTCTCAAAGTCAGCCTCCTCCAGTCCACCCCCTCCCCCTCCTCCCGTCGCACGTCCCGCTACGCTCGGAGGACGCGGGATAGTGGAGCGAGAGGAATGACTGCCAACAGACCGACTGGAGCCGTAGGTCTTGGCACTGGCTGAGCTGCCGCAAGAGCTGAGGCTCTCACGATCATCAAAGTCCACCTCCTAGTGTGAGTGTGAGTGTGATATGAGAGGGATGAGTGTGAGCTGTGATAAGGGGAGGGGGTGAGAGTGTGATGAGGAGAGGGATGAGTGTGAGGTGTGTGTGAGCTGTGATAAGGGGAGGGGGTAAGGCACACCTCGTCAGAGTGGACAGCGTTGGTGGTTGTATCAATCTCATCAAAGCGGGAGTTGAGGATGCTCATACGTGAGGCAGGCAGTCCTCTCCGGGACAGGTCAATACGAACCTTTACACCAACATGTCTGTAGATCTCCACGATGGTTTCCACTGCACACGATCTCACCTGTGAGGGGGTGAGGGGTGTACATGAACAGTGCTTTAGGAGGGTTTCTTGGCTAGGTTGGTTGGTCATGTGGAGAGGAGGAATGGAGAGGGAGGGAGAGGGGAGGAATGGAGAGGGAGGGAAGGAGAGGGAGAGAGAGGAGAGGGAATGGAGAGGGGAGGAATGGAGAAGGAGGGAGAGGAGGAATGGAGAGGGAGGGAGAGGAGGAATGGAGAGGGAGGGAAGGAGAGGGAAGGGAGGGAGGGAGGGAAGGAGAGGGAAGGAGGAAAGGGGGAGGAGGATGTGGAGAAAGACGTATCAGAGTCAAGAGTGTAGAAGCAACTGGCGGGTGTACCTGGCTGTTTGCATCGCCCAGCAGGTTACAGATTGTGCCCATAAATTTAGACACTGTCACCTGACCCGAACCAAAGCTGTGAGGGTGTGTGGTGAGGGTGTGTGTGTGTGAGGGTGTGTGTGTGTGTGTGGGGGGGGGGGGGGGGGGGGAGGGGGGGGGCACATAGTAAGTTGCAGAGATTCCCTACAAGTCAAACAATACTCTGATGAACTTGATCATGGTTGAGCACTTGTATGGTTGTAACGTTGTGGCTAGCTGGGATACCTTACCAATGTGTCTATTGGCACATGTGCTCACACACAGCATGTGAGACAAGATGGGTCATGTGACACACTGTGCAGCATGTGAGACAAGATGGGTCATGTGACACACTGGTAACGTTGTGGCTAGCTGGGATACCTTACCAATGTGTCTACTGGCACATGTGCTCACACACAGCATGTGAGACAAGATGGGTCATGTGACACACTGTGCAGCATGTGAGACAAGATGGGTCATGTGACACACTGGTAACGTTGTGGCTAGCTGGGATACCTTACCAATGTGTCTACTGGCACATGTGCTCACACACAGCATGTGAGACAAGATGGGTCGTGTGACACACCGTGCAGTAACATGATATAGCAGTTGCGTCCACACAATGAGATGAAGGAATCGAATGAAGGAAGGAGGGGGGACAGATGGTAGTTTAGAGAGAGAGGGTTTGGGTGAGTTATTACAGGATCCTCTGTCTCCTAGCATAAACCAACGGTAGACTCACTAGTTGAGTGTCCTGGCTAGGCAGACGAGGCCCTGTTCCTTCACTCGCCAGTTCTTGTGTGTGAGGGTGGCGTCCAGGAGACGGTCCAGGAACGCTTGAGGAGAGGACATGACTTCTTTCAAGATCTGCTGAATGAGGAGCTGAGCTTGGTCTCTCGGCTGGTCCCGAGCTTCTCCTAGTCGCTCCTTGAGAGGCGGGAAGACTAGCAGAGTGAGGAAGGGAGAAGGGAGTGAGGAAGGGAGGAGAGAAGTGTGTTTACGAGGGATGGGTATGGCCTGCACAACGGTCTGGTACCACACAGACACACACATATATATGAGCGTGCTTTGCAGGACTACTTGGCCGCTGAAAGACAGGGTAGTTACACCCTTATTACTGCAATTACTAACATCCTACACACCACCAACCACAGCATAGACGGAGGTGAAAACAGGGTGGGCGACTAATAGAGCAATAAATACATGTTATTGGATAACCCAAAGGACATCCCTGAAATAAGGACACCTGGTTAATCAGGGCACTTGACCGAGTTCCAACTTTATATGAACTCATATTCTCCCTCTGAAACAAGGACACCTCACTAACCAGGACAAGTATTTGGGTCCTCCGTAGAAGAGAGGTTCTAACTATTTAGGCCTGTTTCCAGGCCACTGCTCCGCTCTCTGTCATTTGGGGGATCAGAGAACGCGGGGCTACAGAGCGGGGGTCCCAGCGATAACTACAATGTTTATGATGGCTGTACAATGACCTCGGGTGGTGCACATGTGAGAAAATGAGCCTGGGAACGAGGCTAGTGCGCATGGGAGAACTTTGTAACTACATAACATCTTCTCTTCCTTCCATAAATAATTGATTCTCATATCCCACGGTATATACGATACCTCGGTTATCATGAAATATTCAAAAACATGACAGGACGTCCCCCATTTCATAATAACACATACTCTAGGAAAATTTCACTGTCTTTCATTTCTTTCAAGCTAGTCTAAAAGACGTACAGGATCGACATGACTAGCTAGGGCCCTCAAATCTCACTAATTGCCTACTATAAAGTCACTGTGGATGATACGCCCACCTCAGGAAATATGCAGTGACTGACACTTGTAACTAACTACCTTTGTTGAGAATACACACAGGAACATGGCTTCCAATAACAGCATCTGGCTACCACCTTATATGGAATCACTAGTGATAATAGTTTTTAATGAAAGTGTAAATCACTGCAGGATGTTCTAAATAGAGCTCTCCATAGCTGACGTACTTGTTGGTATGTGTGGTTTGAATTTGTCCTTTATTCTCTGGATCAGTAGACACAGAATCTCCATAGCACACACGCTGACCTATCAGGGAGGGAGGGAAGGGGGGAAGGGAGAGGGGGAGGACGGGAGGGAGGGAGAATGAAGAGAAATGGGAGAAGAGGGAAGGCTGAATCGTCTATCACCATGAATGTTGAACGCACGCTCAACTTTCAACAGCTGTCGTGTATAGTACATATGTATATGCCATATGCTACCGTTTGGGGCTGACTGATAACAAGGATAAACAGGTGATGTGCATTGCATACAGTAAGCACCATCTGTGAGCTTGTGAACACAACATCAAGGGATAGCTTGTGGTTTCAAACAGACAGACATGTGACTCCACTCCACCATGGCAGCCAGCATCTATATGGCTCCCGTGTGTCATACATGTCTCATATTAAAGCTTTATGGCGCCACCTTAAAGTTGCTGCTCGCCATCCAGGCCGCCATGCAGCCTATGAGACGGTCGAACTCTGGAAATTCCTCGGGAGCTTGGTCTTCCCGTTTGAAATATTCCATTAACTCCTCCGCGATACCCAGGCGAGTGTGTGTGTCTGTTTGCATCGCCCCCGCTAGCAGCTTGGCCTCCATTACGACAGGTTCTTGCTCGTTCGTCTTTCTCCTAAAACTGATGAGTGCTAAGGTTTCTTGAGTCGTTGCTCTTGCACACTAACATGCTGTCATTGCTGATTGAAGCGCCATTATTTCGGGTTACGTCATACAAACGTCATAAAGACGTCATTACAAAGTGTCACATAAGTGGCTGTCAAAATGGGTTGATGTTAGGTGGAGCTTTAAACACACAACTATACAAACAATGCTAAATGATGGTTGAGCATAAACAGGTGAAATCAATATGTCCTAATGCACTTACAGAATACTCCATGCACAGCTAGATGATGATGATGATGTATTCTAAGGAACGGTACCTGCAGAATGAGCCCTTGATTCTATCAGACTATACCTGACCATGGCATGGGGAAGCAATAAGCTACAACAGTGGACACATACCTTCCACAGTACAGTTTTGATTGCTTTGCATGCTGGGAGTGATCAAAAACTGGACAGTGGGGAGGCCTAAGGGCACATTACTGACTTGAGTTAGCCTCGTTCACAGCCCCCGTCCAGCTTTCCTAACCCGCTTTTCCATACTACAAGCAATGGAAAGCTGGGCAGGACCTGGGAACAAGGCTAGACTTGAGTGGCATGATTAGATATCCTCTCTCTCAGCCTCACACAGAGAGAGACTAGAACACGGTCACTACACGTGTGTACGGTACCTCTAAAAGTTAAGACCACTCTGTACAGGTTATATAATTATGGCAAAAGAAACTAGAATTATTTACAGCAAGCAAAGACGACATATGTACAACAATGAATTTCTACATATCCAAACATGGACTGAAAGTGTGGAGTCACAATCAATCGTCACATGATAGTCACATGACGGTCACATGACAGTCACATGGGCTCCTCCCCTCTCATCGATTCTGAGGAGGAAGGTGGTAAGGCTGAGGTGGGGGTTGATAGCCAGGGTAGTATCCCGCTTGGGGAGGCGGGGCATATGGCTGCTGGGGGGGTGGCGCCTGGCCATAGTAGCTCCCCGGGTATTGGTACCCTGGATGTGGTGGGGGAGGCTGGCCGTACCCCTGTGGAGGGGGAGGCTGGCCATACCCCTGTAGAGGGGGAGGCTGGCCGTACCCCTGTGGAGGGTAGGACTGTGGAGGCGGGGGATGCCCGTAGGGATAAGGCTGGTAGCCTGAAATGAGAATAGGACACAATCGTTAGGCAATTACCAGAGTCTGCCCCCTATTAATCAACAGGGTCTTCCACCTGTTAATTACCTGGATATTGCTGTGGTGGTGGAGGCTGTCCATAGGGATAGGGTTGGGGGGCAGGGGCAGGGGCTGTGGGTGCGTGGTGAGTGGGTGGAGCCTGAGGTGGTGGGGCCTGCTGGGGAGGGGGTTGTGAATGGGAAGGGGCCTGCTGGGGAGGAGGTTGAGAGGGGGCAGGAGTGGGCTGCGAAGGGGGTGGCTGTTGTAGACGGCGAGGAGCAGGCTGGGGTGGCCTAGGCGGAGGTTCTGCATGAAGGGGAAGAAGGGGGAATTTCACTAACCCTAATACAAGCTATGACAACCCACACCCCCTCTCTCCTTCTTTCCTCCACTCCCCTTCCTCCTTCCCTCTCCCTCCCCCACTCTCTTCCTCCCTTCCTCCTCCCCTCCTCCCTCCTTCCCCACACCTTTAGGCTGTTGGTACTCAGGCTGTCTGGGAGGGGCAGCAGCAGGCTGACTAGCAATTGTCTTCTGAAGGTCCCTGCACAAATCAGTGAAGACTAGACCAATCAATATTAGCCTCGTTCCCAGGCCTTCCCCGGCTCCATGTTTTTGATCAGTTATGCAAAAAAACGCTGCAAAAACTGGAGCAGGAGAAGGCCTGGGAGCGAGGCTAATCAATATTATATAGTTCACTGAATTAAGTGTATATTCCAGTAAATTAACGCTACATACCTCAGTAAATTAACGCTACATATCTCAGTAAATTTGTAGTGCATATCTAGAAAGTTAATGCATAGTTCAGCAAATTAACATTGTACATTTCAGTAAATTAAGCGTACATTTCAGCGTACATTAACACCGTATATTCAGTCAAGTGATATTAGGCAAAAAGGGTACATTCCATGATTGTATTGTAATGTATACTTCAGGAAACTGACTTGAGGAGATCGTCTTTTTCTGTGTTTCTAGCAAAGACAAAGTCGCTGATTTTGCTCTGATTTTTCAACAGGAGGGGTGTGAGATTGGTGTAGAACTGTGAGGAAGAGAGAGGGGGGAGGAAAGAGGGAGGAGGAGGGGGGGAGGAGGAGGGGGGAGGAGGAGGGGGGAGGAGGAGGGGGGAGGAGGAGGGGGGAGGAGGAGAGAGGGAGGAGGGGGAGGAGGAGGGGGGAGGAGGAGGGGGGAGGAATAGGGGGGAGGAGGAGAGGGAGGAGGAGAGAGGGGGGAGGAGGGGGAGGAGGAGGGGGAGGAGGAGAGAGGGAGGAGGGGGAGGAGGAGAGAGGGAGGAGGAGGGGGAGGAGGAGGGAGGAGGAGAGAGGGAGGAGGGGGAGGAGGAGAGAGGGAGAAGGAGGGGAGAGAAGGAAAAGAGGAAGAGAAGGGGGGAGGAGGGGGAGAAGAGGAGGAAGAGGGAGAAGGAGGGGGAGGGGGAGAATAGAATAAAGGTGGGGAGAAGAAAAGAAGGAATAAATCCACTGATACAAGTTAAAAAGCATGTTGTTGACCTTTGCAAATTAATTATATTTCAGGGGCTTCCTCCTACCTTTGTTCCCTCTGAGAGGTTAGCCTGCAACTCTTGGAAGATATCGAAGCCTGTCGCCAGACTCTTCAGCATCTCCTCCCGCGCACTGGCACCGGCCCCAGCCGTCTGCTGCTCAAACCTCAGATGAGCCGACTCAATACGACCCACTAGATTACCCTGGCGGTCCAGAGTCTCCGACACCTATGGGAGGAAGGAGGGAGGGAGGGACAAGGGCAGAGAAAGTTTACAAGAGGAGCTACAAGACTCCTGCCACAGCTGATGTGACTGTTCACACTCCCCTCACCTGTTGCTGGAGCTGGCTGTACTCTGTGAGGAGGTGAGCCTCTGAGATGGCTTCCTCGTCCACATCACCAAAGTCCTTCAGAGCCTGCAGAAACTTGGGAGCTGTGTGATGGGGGAAAGTGGGAGGGTGTGAGAGTGTGCGGATTGCATGCGCAAGTGTGCATATGTGTACATTTGTCCTTATGCTTTGTGTATGCATATACTCTTTACTCCTCCCCCCCCCCCCACTCTCTTGTTCCCATTTCCTCTTTCCCTTCCACCCTCCCTCCTTCTCCCTCCTCCCTCCCTTCTTCTTTCTCCTCCCTCTTACCGATGTCAGCCACTGGGTCTCTGAGAGTGGTTTCAATGACTTCTCTCTCTGCCTTGATGGTCTTCACCTCCTCCATCAGACTGTGTAGCTCCATCACCGGCTGAGGAAGGATGGGGGAGAGAGAAAGGGAAGGGAAGGAGGGAGGAGGAGGAGGGAGAGAGAGTAGAAAGGAGGAGAGAGTGAAGGAGGGAGAGGAAGGAACTTTGATATTTTCCATCTTCACTTTTCACATGACGACAGCTCTTTCTTTTGCTAGTGAAACTGCACACTGGAATCAGTCAACTATTGGAACTGGAAAAGGTCTGGGAACACATGAGCTAGCCTCTCCCCTACCTGGCTGGCACTGAGGGAGGAGGCCTGGGCCCCCGCCTTGGGGATGGCAGCGTTCAGCTCTTCCAGAGGTTTCCCCAGCAGGATCATGGCCTGTCGGTTGCTCTCATACTTCTCCTTCACCTTCTGGTCTGCCTGTGTGGCTGCGTCAAGGATTCCCTTGAACTTTGTGATCTCTTTGCGCATCGTTTCTGTCAGCTGGCTTGAGGATTGGCGGTTCCACTTGTCTTTGAAGCGATCACGAAGAGAAGTGTCTTCACGCTCTTCCTCGTCAAGAAGACGCTGAGTCTGCACGAGAATTAGTGTGTGTGTGTGTGTGTGTGTGTGTGAGGAGGAGGGAGGGAGGGGGGAGGGGTGTGTGTGTGAAAGGGGATATGTATCTGGGTGTCGTTGTATGCACTATTCGGCATACTTTGATACCACACTCACCAGTGTCACACATACCCTCCTCTCTCCCTAACACTTACACATTTCTCCCACACACACTCACACATACCCTCCTCCTCACACACTCACACACTCACACACAGCTCCCACCTCATCCAGGATCTCGCGGTTGGTCTGCAGAAGGTCTGGTAGATTGTAGAACATTTGCTCAATGCTGCCGATCCCCCCGGCTGCCTGCACGGCCTCTGCCTTCTCTCGGATGGACTCAGGCAGTTCACTGCCACTTGTATCTTCGATGGCTGCCGGAAGGTTCTTGCTAGCCAAGAGTCTGTGTGTGAGTGTGTGTGTGTGTGTGTGTGTGTGTGTGTGTGTGTGTGTGTGAGTGTGTGAGAGTGAAGGGGAGAAGGGGGGAAGGAAGGGAGAGGGAGAAAGAGAAAGAGAGGAGGAATGGAGAGGAAGGGGAAAGGAGAAAAGAAGTGTGGATAAGAAGACACACGACATATTAGAGCTGCCACAATACTACATCACATGTGTAAAGGGTGTGAAGTGAGGGTGTGAAGGGAGGGTGTGAAGGGAGGGTGTGCATGAGTGTGACACCACGTACTCATTGAGAGCATGTGTAGCCTCCCGCAGTTTGTCCAGTTCACCGTTGACCAGTGTTTCCCTCTTCCCATCGTACGCCCCTATGGCCTGGTTCACAGACAGAGGCATGAGAGAGGAGAACAGGTCCACAAAGTTGGGGGCAGGAGAGGACAACTGAACTGGTTTTGCAAGAATGGCCTTCCCCGGGGGCTCAAGGGTGCCAAAGTCCGGGACGAGATCGTTGTAGATGAAATTGTTATCCTTGTTGACGGCTTCGTGGTCGCGCTTCAGAGTGACCGTGAGGTCCTGTGAGTGGGGAGGAGGTAGCGTTCTTGGTATGTGACAGTACTCCCTTAATCCACACACACTCCCTCCCTCACCCTTCACATCCTCGCCCCTTACCCTCACCCCCTCACCCCCTCACACTCACCCCATCCTGTCACACTTACATGGGCTTTGAAATGGCCTTCTCCTCTTCTCTCAGCATCATGTAGTAGCTCCAGTGCTTTCTGTGAGGGTGTGAGGGATGGGTGTGTGAGGGTGTGAGGGTGGGTAGGAGATGTGTATGAGAACATGTGGTTGGTTTGCAAGGTGTGTGTGGATGATGTAATTTAAACACGTCTTGTGAGTAGCCTGCTTACCTTCATTCTCGCGACAGACTCTCCGTAGTTCTTGTTAGCCTGGGCCACTAGTCCGAGCCTGTGCTGAGCCACAGCATGAAAGTAAGCTTGCTTAGCAGGGACTATATGAAGCCATTCCTGAAAGGAGAGGAGGGAAGAAGGGGAGAAGGGGAGGAGGAGGGGAGGGAAGGGGAGGAAGGGAGGAGGGAAGGGGAGGAAGGGAGGAGGGAAGGGGAGGAGGGAGGAGGGGAGGAGGGGAGGGAAGGGGAGGGAAGGGGAGGAGGGAGGAGGGGAGGAGGGGAGGAGAGGAGGAGGAAAAGAGGAGAAGGAGAAGGTGGAAGGGAGGAGGGAGGAGGGGAAGGGAGGAGGGAGGAGGGAAAGGAGGAGGGAGGAGGGAGGAGGGGAGGTGAGGAGGAGTGTAGACAGGAGAGAGAAATAGAGGAATAAGAAGAAGGAAGAGGGGAAGAGGGTTTCGTGTTGCTCTTCTGTTTCAAGCCATACCTTGTCCCACTGTTGCTTGACAGACCCCACAAGCATGTTGCTGTATGCATCAGCGTAGAGGTCGGACGCCTGCATGGCTATCTTTGCAATGACAGCGTCCTTAATCTTATCTGAGTGTGTGTGTGTGTGTGTGTGTATGCACGATACGGTGGCCTTTGAACCCATTTGTGACATGTTATCAGTGTTCAATGGTGTAAGTATATTCACGACAGCAGCTGAACCCCATACTAAGGCCATACCAAATTGATTTCATGGTTCACGGATCCGGCGGGTCTATTTTTTTCACGGATGCAGAATAAAATGTAAATTAACCATTAGTGGTGCATGAATACCTGTAAGTCTACGTAGCGGGCGTATGAGCCCCACCCTAACGGAAGTTCTGGCTACAGCGCTTTGAACGTGATGACGCAGTCGAAATACGCAATGGAATAATGTTCGATGTCTACCCTGGACTGCCACGTATGCATTTGATGTGATAATGCTCATTAAGATTAATAATACTTTTTTTTTTTTCTTTTTTTTTTGCCGGCCATCCGTCAAAATTTGAGACTGATCTGTCCGTGAACCATGAAATCAATTTGGTGTGGCCTAATTCCCCACATGTCCTTTTTTGTCAAGTGCATGCATTCCTGAGAACATATCAGCAACTCACCCCTTGCAGGCGTGGTACTAATTAACAGGGACTTACCCCTTGCAACAGTAAAACTAACAGGGACTCACCCCTCGCAGCAGTGGTACTAATTAACAGGGGCTTACCCCTTGCAGCCTTGATGCAGAAACTCTCCTGAGCTTGGGCAAGCATGAGTTGTACGAGAGCAGTGGTACTCTCAGCGGACAGGTCAGGGGTCGGAGAGGTCTGCAGGTGAGCAAATACCTGCTCTTGGAGCAGTTGAAAGGTCCCAGCCGCACCCTGTGGGAGGGAGGAGGAGGGAGGAGGAGGGAGAGTGGACAGAAGTGAAGTTAGAATCTTCCATGGGATAAGCTTGCGAATTGTTTCTCATTCTCAGGCACCTCCTCGACTCCTCTTTACTTGCACTGTGGGAGAACAGCTGGTGTAAGACTGTTCGGGCTCCAGAGTGGGCATGTGATGTCGGAGTGTATTGGGTTTGCTACCAGAAGCTAATATGTTTGGCATTCCAAATAGAATTGACCAATGAGATTCAGGATCTTTAATTAGGCTTTTTATCACCTACAATAGAAGTTCAATGGCCTTTCCTTGTTCTCCATTACATAGTCTAGGTGTGTATGACATTGTTACCCAACCTGAAAATACTTGGCAGCATTTTTCAGTCCATCGTCACTGTCAAAGTTTTGGGATTTTCCGATCTGCGACTGAAGGGCTCCAATGTTGAATAGGACACAGCAACGCTCATAGGTGGCTGATACTTGACCTGGGTAGCAGGAAGGGAGGAGGAAGGGAGGGAGGGAGGAGGAAGGGAGGGAGGGAAGAGGGAAGGGAGGAAGGAGGAAGAGAGGAAGGGAGGGGGGAGGGGAGAGGGGGGAAGGAGAGAGGATGGAGGAAGGGAGGAGGAAGGGAGGGGGGAGGGGGGGAGGGAGGGAGGAGGGAAGGAGAGAGGAGAGTCAGAATAAAGAAGAGGTGAACCAAGGGAGGAAGGAAGTGAGGGTGAACAAATCATGCAATGAACACATCCGAGGAAGAGGGACTCTGACAACTTACTGGCTTTCTTTTCTCCTCCAAAAAAGCCTCCTTTTTGGAAGGCATCCTGCCACGAAAACTTGATGTGGATCTGTGCATATGTGTGTGTGTGTGTGCAGGTGTGTGTAGAGGAAGAGGGAGGGGGGCATCAACCAGTTCATTTCCTGCTGCAATAACTACTTCAATCCTCATGTGACAAATTATGCAACACTAATAACAGCACCCACTTCCATATATGGAAATATGACATGTTAATGTAGAATCTACCTGGCCTTCTGAAATGGGAAGTTTGTTTTCAAAGGCTCCCAACTGGTCGTAGTACCTGAGCAATAGAGAGGAGAGGAGATATAGAGGAAGGAGGAAGGGAGGGAGGAAGGAAGGGAGAGAGGAGGGAGTAAGGCAGTGAAGGGCAGAGGAGGGCGGTGGGAAGGAGAGACAAGGGATAGAAAAAAGTACAGGAGGGTGAGGAGGAGGTGAACTCTGATTCAGTATCAAAATGGTTGCTTCATTTGGTAAAGGAAATTAACCAGGGAAGCAAATATAAAATGATGACCTGCACTACCTCGAACAATCCTCCCACACACACCACTGTACACACTGATCCCTACAACCCACCCCTGTCACCACACACACACACAGGCACACACACACACACACACACACACACACACACACACACACACACACACACACACACACACACACACACACACACACACACACACACACACACACACACACACACACACACACACACACACACACACACACACACACACACACACACACCTCGTGATAAGGTCTAGCCCCGTCTCGTGTTTGTCTGGGGTCCGTACCACGGTGGATTCCCTGAGTCCGTTCAGTTCATTGAGCGCCTCGTGGTACTTGCTCGGTTGATCGTCATAATTGTTGGCGATGAATCGCGTGAACGGGCGCGTAAAGTCCACGCTTTTCGTGGACTTTGCAGGTACGGCTAGCAGGCTCTGAGACGCCATATTTCTTCAGCTTTTTAATAATGATGTCATTGCAATTACAGTCACATGATATTGGGGACCATGAATGTTTTCTGCGGGGGCTTTCCTTATATGGCAGATTTGTCGGGGAAAAGCGGGTGATTTTGACCTCGCCTGCCGCATGGCGATCTCGGCACATGGTTTACGAGTTTGGCAAAATACGACAGTTCAGTTACTCTGTACCGCGCTCGCGGTCCGTGTGGTTAACACGCTGTTATTCCGAGTGTGAAAGACTTTTGCTAACGCGAGAAGAGCACAGTTTGTCGAGATCTCTCAAGAGAGGTGATTATCCGAGGGAGAAATCGCTTGCCGTATGAAGTGGGGCGCGCTGGAGATTCTCAAGAGCCGCAGATAAGTAAACCTTCAAACTAACTCCTTGATCAGTTTTGGCGGAAGTTCCAGTCTAAGAAGGCTACAACAATATCTACGTGACACCTGGAGATCGGTAGGCTCGAATTCCAGGCGGACCGTCTGTTGACGTACAAGAAAGCGTGTTGCTGTCTACTATAGACACTATTTGGGTAACTGCGCTTTGTTTATAGTGAGAGCGTTGGACAAATAAAGGCGCGGAGAGATGTGCCCGGTGTAAACTTATGCCGTCACAGTTCTCCTCTAGTTGGATCAGTAGTAGTACCGCGCCTCCCCTGCGCTCCCCAGCCGGCCATGTAATGAGCAGCTCAAACAACAGTCTGCAAGATAGGATGGTGTCTGGTGCCCCACACAACAGCAGTGGTCTCAGTGACTCGGAAGCGACAAGTTGTATCACCACTCTTTCTAAGACGATGATGCAATCCTCGCGTGTCAAGCTTCCACGAAAAAAGAGAAATGGAGTCGTCACTCCTCTTCCCCTCTCTCCTTCCTCCTCTCCTAACAACTACGCATCATCTCAAACAGAGAGAAGAGACCCCAGTGATAAGAAATTCCAAACTGCCATTACCAATCTTGGATCTACTCGCAGCCGAATGGTGTGCCCAGAGCTAGCCATTGGTTACACTGGTTCGCTGGTCTCAAACCGAGCAGATCAGTTAGCGTCCAATCAGTGTCAAGTGGAGTTGCGTCTTGCCTTGTTACAACGGAAGCTTCGTGAGCGCCAGTTGAGTGTTGTACATAACCATGCAAAGAAGCAGCTAGAATGTGACCCTACAGAATATAGTCCGTTGCCAAGGAGACGAAAGTCTAGTGGAAGTCGTTCACTCACATCTGTGTGTACCACAGAGAGTCTTGTGGATGTAGAAATGATTGATTGTGACCTGCCTATCCAAGTTGATGGAGCATTAGACGATGCATTTCTTCATTCAAGAGTGGATTGTCAGAGACATGCTTCGCTAGCGACCACTTCCAGTGAAGGGACCCGCACAGCAGATGACAGTGGGTGTGATCTCGAGTTTGAGGGGATTGCCCCTGCTGTGACGAGGCTTCAGCAGCGACTGGAGGAGGTAGAGGGTTTGGTGGACGGGGACATGACAGAGGATTCGTCTGACGAAGAGGAGGGGGAGGAGAGAGTGCATGTGTTAAGGTGGGTTGGAAAATGCTTGTGTTGGGAATTGAGTTTCTAACTAATTCTGTGTAAAATCAGATATAACCATTACCAGGGGGGTGGGGGGTGGGGAAATAGACTGGTAAAATCTTGGGGAAATAGAATGGAGTAGCTACAGCCACTAGGTATAGTTCAGACTGGTAGCAGAATAGACTTTCATTTTGAGCTGAGATTGATCCTTTGATAACAACAGTAGCTAGCATCATATGTTTGTATTGTGGTGCAGGATGTAATGAATACAAAGTTATGTTATTAATTACTGTTGTGTGTATAATAGTCTAATTACCAGAGTGCATGGACCAGTCAATTGCATGGGTCATGCACTTATGCATACTTTTATCTTCTTATTCGCTCCACCTCTTCCTCTATCACCCTCCCCTACTCACCCTCCCCACACACACATGTAGGCGAGATGATGTTAAGAGACGTCATGAGGTTGCAAGAACATCAGTGGGGAGTCGCTGGGTCTGGTTAGAACACCGTGTGGCGGAGCTAAACAAGCAGATATGTCGACTGGACAACATCATACAGCGGAGGCCAGGTCGAGAGAACTTTGTCTTTGCCACGCCCCCCTCCTCCGCGTGTGTGTGTTCGATACCAAACGGTGCGCTGGCCAACGGGGGCCTATTGTCTGTGACTGGTCTTCATCATCACAAGGGGAGGGTTGTGAACGGGTTCAACCATCACACCTCCTCCACGACCTCCTTCACACCTCTGCTGCTGGCTGACAGTGTGCTGGGGTCTCGGCTACAGGTAAGGTATGGGGGGACAGAGAGAAGGTGGGGAAAGGTACCATTTATAAGTGAATTTGGAAACTTCTTATTTTTATCGTACCTGCCCCTACACTGACTGCTCTGTTGCATCATTTGAGCCCTGCAATAGCTCAGCATGTTGGCTATACCTCATTTGTACCCTCACGTGCAATAAAGGAGAAAATAGAGAAGGAGGAGTGACTGTTGTGGCTTACAGTAGTTTGGCAGACATTGAAGTGAAGTTCCCGGATGTTAGTTTAGGTAGTAACTTTAGGTAGTAACGCACCACTAATGTGTGGAGTGGTCCCTCATTTTGGGGCAGTTTGCTGTTGTTGTGTTTGTTTTGTTTGGACATTCTCTCTGAGTGGGAGTGCAGTCAGAACGGTTGGCAGTCGGCCGGCTGATGTGTAGTCGGTACGTGTTTCTGACCAGATGGCATTCTAGTGAATACACAATTCTGTGTGTGTTGTTGGAAAACGTCAACATCTCTTTCCTCTTCCTTCCTTTCCTCTTCTTCCTCCATCCTCCTCCTTGCCTTTCGTACCTTCATCTGTTCATCTCCCCCCTCTTTCCCTTCCTCCCTCCCTTCCTCCCTTCCTCCCTCCCCCCTTCCTCCCCCTCCCTCCCTCCCTTCCTCCCCCCTCCCTCCCTCACACCCAGGTGAAGGATCTTCTTTCCTCCTCTTCCGTCAGTAAAAATTTCCCTGTGATTCTCGAGGAGGGAGGGTGCCATGGCTGTGCCAGAACCAGGTATGCAGCACAACCTCATCCAGTAATGTGACCTAACCCTCTCCCTCTCCTTCCTCCCTCTCGCTGCTCTCTTTCTTTCTTCCCACCATCCCCACTGTAGACCGCTGGAGAGAAGGGCTCGTCGGAAAGTCGTACAGATCCATCATCACAGGACGAGACAGTCTCGAGTCAACCCCTCCTTCCACCCGCAACTCTCTTTACCAGAAGGTCAGACACTGGAGCATGTTAGGGACAAGTTGCCCTTGCTCACAGGTCCATGCCAGCTTTCCATCACAAGCTGGGCGTAGGGGCCTAGGTTAGGGTAACACTTATGGAAGACAAGGGCAGGGTACAAGTTCGGGCAGGGGGCTGTTTCCAGAGAGAGCACTGTTGGAGAAGGTACACTGTACTGTCCGACTCAATGAGCCTCCATGTACCTCCACCCTAACCCTTATGTTGCCTGCCATGTTTGTGTAACTGCATATTAGCACATTTGTGTATGCTACTGTCAGTATTTGCATTGCGGTGGGTTGTGGCTAATCTTTAGTAAGGGCATGACGTGGGCTGGAGAAATTGACTGTTGATTTTATGGGAAAGTTGAGGCAATCTCAGCCAATAAGCCATGTTTACAGATCAGATGTCACTGATAGTATTAAATTCTATTGTGCAGAGCTTCCGTCCCGGGTGCTATTGGACGCTGCTGTTCAGCGAGTCATGACTGAACACTCTTACGCACAACTTCCGTTGAGCAAAAGGTAAATACACTCCATGCAACTTAGATCACAGATTTTGTGTGTGTTACATTTTCTGGTGGGTTTGAGTACCCAGGTCTGTTAATTGACACTGGCTTTCTTCTTTCTCACAAAATGAAAACTGGTTGACATTTTCTCTTTTAAGTTGCAACCAATTTTGGGCAGGAGTAGCCATGCAGTTGATGTGTTACAAGGTTCTGTATTCGTGGGTAGTCATGGCAACTACTAGGGAGGGCTCATGCAAACGACACGTGACCTATACACTAAGCTTTCGTAACTACATCAACGTCCTACCTCATGAGAAAATGAAGCTTAAGGATTACAGAGTTTTGAAAAGCAATTGCTGTATTGTGGAGACCCTCAGAGGAGTTTGCAAATTGTAGGCTCACTACTTTGTGTGTCCTGTCCATGAGATCCACAGACATGTACACATGAACCAAGTGTATACTCTGTGATGATTAGTGTGCCATTGTTGTCATAACAACCACCAAAGAATGTTTGAATTGTGTGCAGTTGTAAGGCTGTGTGTGTTTTAGCTGTTAGCCAAGTAATGAATAAATTGTGTTGTGAATACTCTGTAAATGAATCCACTGCACTCTAAAATTGATATCCCACCCCTTACCCTCATCCCTCCCTCCTCACTCCTCACCCCCTCACACACTCACCCCCTCACACTCACCTCCTCACCCCCTCACCACTGCTGTATAGACGCAAGGCTGCTTCATCACTTACCCCCGTCTCCAGAGCAAGTGAGTCACGCGAGAGAAAATTATTAATTGGTAGATTTATGACAGAATTAGAACAATTTGATTGGTGGATTTTCTGATTGGTGAATGCATTATAGTGTGTCCCTGTGCACCTGTTTACACTCTGAAACTAAAAATGGCTTCCTGTGGATAAGTGTGTTTGTGGTGTGCATTTCAGTGGTTGTAGTGTGTGCAGGGAACAGCCCTTCTTTGTGAGGACATCTGCTCTGAGCCTTAATAGGACTCCCCCCTCCGACCATATTGTTTGGCTCCCTCCTCCCCTTCCCTCCCTTTCTCCTCCCTTCCTACTCCTTCCTCCTCTCCTCCCCTCCCTTCCTCCCTCCTCCTCCTCCTCCTCCTCCACAGGCTATGACAGTACATCGGCCTCTCCCTCACCCATCAACACTTCACCATACACACTCACCAAATGTTAGCCACCAATTTTTTTTACCACTTGTCAACTATGCATTGTACTGATGCAAAACCTCTCCCTCCTCTCTTCTCTTTCTCTTCTCTCTCCCTCCTCTCCCTCTCCCTCCTCTCTTCTCTCTCCCTCCTCTCCTCTCCCTCTCCCTCCTCTCCTCTCCTCTCCTCTCCTCTCCTCTCCTCTCCTCTCCTCTCCTCTCCTCTCCTCTCCTCTCCTCTCCTCTCCTCTCCTCTCCTCTCCCCTCCCCTCCTCTCCTCTCTCCCTCCTCTCCCTCCTCTCCCTCCTCTCCCTCCTCTCCCTCCTCTCCCCTCTCCCTCTTCAGCTTCCCAAAAGAAGAACAATCACATACTTCATGACTACAGCTGTCCCACCTCCCCCTCTCTCACCCTCCCGGGTACACCCACCCTCACCCCCCTCCTTCGCAAGAAACGTTCCACTCCATCCACCCCCTCCTTTGACATTGATAACATTGTCATTCCTTACTCCATGGCGGCCAGTACCAGGTGCCTGTGTGGGTGGGTGTGTGTGAGGGGGAGGTTGGGTGGGTGGGCATGTGTGGTGTGTGTGGGAGGTGAGTGGGTGTGGAGTGAGTGGGTCAGGGGTGGTATGTGTGTACACTGCAACCTACACCATGCTTAGCCTCGTTCCCAGGCCCCGCCCAGCTTTCCGTCGCTTGCAGTACGGAAAAGCGGGAGAGGGCCTGGGATAATATTTATCATGTGAGTGACGTAGGGGTAGAGAGAAGGGTAGAGAGGACTTAATTGAGCGTAGGCGGATCGTCGGTGTGCCCACGCACGTAGTTGATTGATAATCGACAGTACACGTAGCTGTTTTTTAGTTGGAGCCCATTCTGGCAGTTTTTATGAATAATAAGCAGCAGAGAAAACTTTGAGCAAAGCCCAGGAAAGGGCCGCCTTGGCGTTTAATAGCGCCTTGAAAGCCATTCTCCGGGGTGTAAAGCGGTCAGTTTGCCAGGTAAGCGAGTAGGTTAGCGTGATTTTCAAATGTATGGGTCTGTGTACGCTTACCATAGCTTTCCGTACTGCCAGGTAATGTAGCGTAGTGCCGTCTAGTCCCATTCTGTCGGCCATAAAGCTATCGCAACTGTATTCTGTCCATGCAGCGTGGGCGAGTTCATTCATTCGCCCACATGTAATTAAGTTCTCTCTACCTATGACGTTTATCACATGATAAATTTTACCAGGCTCTCTCCTTTCCTTTCGATTTTTCGTTCGTGTGCGGGGAGAGCCTGGGAACGAGGCTACACCGTGCTCATGGTGACAAGGTGCTGTGTGATATCCCTGACTAGTGAAAGCGTGTGTGCCTGACCTCTGTGTGTGTGTGTGTGTGGTTGTGGTAAGGTGAGTGGGTGATGCAAGACTTGCTGCTTAGACTAAATAGCATTCTTATGTAGTGAACATGTGTTTACATGTAGCTGCTGTGCATGGCTGCACATAGTGAAGAGGATAGAGGGAGGGGAGGGAGGGGATGGAGGGAGGGAAGGGAAGGAGGGAGGAGAGGGAGAGAGGGGAGGTATTAAGTTTCAGAAGTTGGTCTCCCAAGAGAGAAGGGGAAACAGTACTTGCCTGTATCTCTCGTCTGATACCTTATATGGTATGCTTCTGTTCTGCAGGCCAGAGAAGTTAGAGTATAAGGAGATCCTTACCCCGAGCTGGCGGGAGGTGGGAGCGATGAACGGGAGCGAGGAGGATGCGACCGACAGTCACATCAAGGAGGAGGAGGAGGTTGGTTGAGTTTCTGGTGTCTTTTAAATTTAACAAGATTATTTTTATTGAGCACCATTATCTTAAAATCGGTTATCACAATTTGTTATTTGATGCAAGACAGCAAAACTGTTGTTGTGTGTGTGGCTGGAATGTACTTGGACTGTATGACAGAGACTAAAACCGTATTCATATATACACTCCAATCTTCTATCTACTGTTTGTTTTTAAATTTTGTTTACTCCTCCACCAAAGGTTTTGGGTTGGTCGGGGGGGGGAGGGGGGGGGGGGAATGGCGGGGGGGAAGGGACAGGCTGTGTGTATCACATGATTTTAGACCCCCCCCCTCCTGCACTTCTGAGTAGACTCATTGACCAGCTTCAGGTATATAATGATCGATGTTGTGTGCACATGACTCGTCCTACCTGCAGTGTGCAGTGTGCCGTGCCATTCAGATGTGGTTTTGCCACAATTTGCACCTCTTCAAATCCCACCCACAACAGTTGCTGACCTGGCTTGCTTCACTTAGCACTTCAATAGTTGGGTAGAGATGAATTTCAGTATCTCCATTTCTCTACACAATAAACACAAACACACACACACACACACAGGACATGAGTGACGAAACATTTGCAAAGCGTCATGAAAAATGTGAGACAGGAGAAAAGAAACGGTTCCTGAACTTCATCTCTGGTGGCCAGCGGAAACGTAGCCGACCGCAATCCCTAGCTTCTACCCCAGATGGAAGTGTTCTGATGAACAGTCCGAAACCTTTCACCAGCAAAGGCAAACAGCAACGCAAGACTCTTGTTTCCCCAACACTTGCAATGGAGATGGAGCCATCTGTCCCCGAGGTCCTCCCCTGGTGCCCCCGGGTGTTCCCACTGGGAGAAAAAGACCTAGATGCCTTACAGAACCCTGTCCCGCCTCCTCCTCCACTCAGAATTACTCCCGTCCACCTCTCCTCTTCTTCCTCCTTCCCTGACATGACCACACTCAAATCGCGTACTCCACTCAGTTCCTCCTCGACACTTGCCACGCCTCTCTCTACGCCACCTTCCACACCCAGCAATGAACTACCTAGTCCCTCAGAATGGGTTGTGACTCACAACACACACACTGTTACCAAGTGTACAAGCAGTTCTCAGGGTCCTGCTCCGCACCCGAACCATATTATACTCAAGCTTAGCAAAAAAAGCTAGCCACCCTCCTCTTCATTGTAACAGTTTTGTTTCCAGATGCATTCAGCTTTTCTATCTCTGTACTCATGACTGTATGGAACATGCTATGCTCAAGTTATGTCTTGATTGTCCTAGTGTTCATATTAAACCATCAACTCTTCCCAACTGTAATGACAATGACAGGCCAGTAATTATGACAGGAGGTGGCTTCAGCCGATAGTTACCATATCACTCAACATGCAACTAAATATTATGCACAATATTTGAAAGTTCTGAAGTTGGATTGAATTAAGGACGATCTTTATAATTTTTTGGTGATATGAGTGTGCTATAATTTCATCCAAGCACAACCTGATGACAGATATATTATGATTGGCCAAATACATCTTGATACAATATGTACAGAATGTGATAACACACTATGCACCCCACTCGAACACACGCACGCATTCCAAAAGCATTGACCCTTAGAAATCAAGCGATCAAGAGCCTCTGAAGGGGATGATCAAGCGATCAAGCACACTTTTTGCCGATCAAAAAATTTGATCGCGGTCGCAAACGCTTCTACAGGCGACATATAAGTGACTACCCCTTGACATGGATGGCCCTTCTGCCTTATTCATCACAGCCAACATTTATTCTAAGGTCAAATTGCAGCCGCGCGTTCTTGATTGTTGATTTTTAGCAGTTCGGAGGTCACCTTGATCCCTTGATCGGCCCCCCAAAAGGGCTTTGATCGCTTGATTCGGTTTTGATCCCGGTCGCAAACGCTTCTACACGGGACATATAAGTAACTACCCCTTGCATGTGATAGTTGCAAAACTCCTTCAGAAACTTACATGACTGTAGTCTCGTCCCCAGACCCTCCATACAAGTTGGTCTGGGCACGAGACTAGCGCAGGATGTGGAAAGAGGACTGGGAATGAGACTACAAGCCGGAACGTCCTTCAAGCTGATTGGTTGATTTAAAGCTAATCTGATTGGTTGGTTGGTTTGAAACAGGCGGGAAACGGGGGGGTAATGGTTTGGCATGCTCCTTGTTCTTTCTTTTCGGGTTTATTCCGGTGTTCAGTCATATCTCATTGCGACCTTCTACGACTTTCCCCTTCTCTTCGGTGAATCATTTCAGAGTGGAGATGGCATCAAGGCGTACTCAGCCCCCACGTCAGTGCCGCCAGCAGCGTCGGCAGCAGCCGCAGCGACCCCCCTGCGCCGTAAGTTTGCTACGCTAGCCGAAATTATTTGAATTTCCCGCGGTGTTGCTAGTGTGCATGCCAAGATTGGGAGGGGTGGGCTGCCTGTTGGAAGAGAGGGGGACATTTTCTAGAGATTTTGATGCAAAAATACTTTGCTATTTTCACAATCTGTACAAAAATATAATTATGTAGTCTTTTTGCATCAAAATTGTGTGATTAAATTTCCCATGGTTTTGCTACAAGGGTTGTGTGTACATATATGCATGTGTGGGAGGGCAGGCTGAGAGGCAAGCTGGGGAGGGAAGAGCCTGGGGGGTATAGGTCGGTGGTGCACGGAGAAAGAGAGAGGGGACACACTCCTGTAATAACCACAATCTGTACAGTCTTGTCACTGTCTTGTACCATTGCTTCATTTGTGCAGATGACCGTCAAAGAGATGGAGAACCACCTGCTCGAATACGCTAATGAGGCAGGTGATCTTTGGTGCCAGCTAGAAGGCTGTACTGGCACTCACACCCCCTACCGTGTGAATATCTGGGGACTGAGAAAGACGGCAGAGAACAGGGATGAGGGTCGGCTGATGGCCAAGCAGCAGGTCGCAAACATCCTCCGCCACCTGCAAAAGGTGCACAACATCCCCAAGGACGAGGTGGTGGAGGATGTTCTTCCCTGGGGCACCCCCCCTTTCCCAGGTAGGAAAAACATTTCCCTAACTCCTAACATAACCTAATGTACGAAAAGCCAAAGACTAGATTAGTGTGCTCCTTGAACAGATCCACATGGGACCATCTTTGGCTCACGTACCAGTTTGTTATGTGGGGAAGCGAGGTCAAAGCAAGTAGTGATAGACAATCTGTCCATGCACCCGCCTTAGCCTGTATATGGATTGTTCACTGACATCAACTCTTGTCTTCTTCCTTCCTGCAGAATTGCTAGAGCTGGGAAGCTTGACGGGGGGTGAGGCTGCCCTCAAAGTGGAGGTGGCCAACCTGCGGGAGAGGGTGGCCTACCTTGAGAGGGATGTGGAGGGCCTGGAAGCTATCATCAAAAACCTTGCTGACCGGGAGGAAAGGAGTGCCACCCAGATGTACAAGATCTATTATGATGCCCGGCATAACAGGCCCTTCCATCCCTCTCACGATGAGGATGAGTTTGTGAGTATCTTTGTTGTATGTTGTTGTGTACTTGTACGTATAGCAGTATACTAGTTGACAAGAAGATGTGTATTGTTGGTGTGGAGGAGGGGGAGGTTGAATTGTAACATATATACATGTACGATTTACTTTCTTGACACACCTGCACACACAGCTTGCCATCACTGATATCAGGCGGACGCTCAAGAAGCGGGAAGACAGGGTCTGGGCAGTCGCGGAGGGAGAAGAGCCACCAGAGTGGTCAGATGGAGATGACGAAGAGGGGGAAGAGGAGGAAGAAGTAAGTCAGCTTTATTAATTCATTGCATGTATACATTCTGAGCTAGAAAGTTAGACAAAGGTGAAAGTGTACAGAGCAACTAGCTAGCATAGAAAGTTAGACTGTTACCAATGTGAGTTCAGAAAATAACTTTATTTCCACTTTGCCTCCCCTCCAGCCTCTCCCCCCATCCCCAGCTCCACTGTTACCATCGCCAGCTCCACTGTCACCATCCCCAGCTCCACTGTCCCCATCCCCAGCTTCACTGTCCCCATCCCCAGCTCCACAGTCCCCATCCCCATCAGAAATCACCACCTATAGTTTGAAGTCCATGGAGCTCACGCTGGTACACCAACCTCCACAGCTGATACTCTCTCCTCTCCCCCCATCCCCAGCTCCACTGTCACCATCCCCATCAGAGGTCACCAGCTATAGTTTGAAGTCAATGCAACTTACACCACCTCTCCACACAACCATCAGTGTGAGGAAAAGGGCAATGGAGACAGAGGAGGAGGAGGAGCTGGAGTTCGATCCTGTTATTACAAGCACCCCCAATGTAAGTAGCTACACTGTACCAGATATGTTGGTAGTGTACATTACAACATGAAAGAAGCCTTCATAGAGAGAGTGTGTGTGTGTGTGTGTGTGTTGGGGGGGGGGGGGGGGGGGGGGTTGACCGTACCAACAAGAAATATGACAGCTTTCAAAATGTTTTTTTTTTTCCTCCTCCAGAACCCCAGGGATGAAGGGAGCCCACCACTGAGGAAGAGGCCAAAGGTGACTCCGGAGGACAACATTTCAGTCCTCCTGTCAAGTGATGATGAGGAGGAGAACTTGCAATTGGTAAGTTCACAAGCCATGTACCTGTAGCTCTACATTACATCTAGCTGGCCATAACTAGTGTAGTCACATGCCAAGCTTCAGCTAAGTTACCATGGTATTGTAACCATCTTAAGGATTCCAGTCTTAATTTCCTAGCCTGGTCTAAATCTAGATCTATACATGATATTTTGCTATCACTTGACTATACCTCAGCTCTTTGCACATATGAACACTGTTACTTGCCCTCTTCCCCATCTCCACACACACACACACACACACACACACACACACATGCATGCACACATATTAGCGGATGGCCAAATCACCGCCCATGTCCCCAAGATCACGTCTGTGGACACCAGCTCCCCCCCGCCCTCCTCCTAAAAAGTTCCCTAGATGGGCACCTAGCCACTATTGCTTTTGGTGTGATTCAGAGGATCACTCCGTGGACCTGCACTGGCAGTAAGGTAAGGCTGACTCTCTACTTTGTGTTAGCTTGGTGTGCACCTAGTGTAGAGTACATGTGTACATAGCTGGAGAGGATGGTACAAAGTGAATGCTCAGCCTGGATATGATTTGTGATGTAACCACAGTCCAGATGTGTTTCCATCTGCATCATTTACAAAGCATCACTCTTCTTTCTATTCCAGGTGCAGGCCGGGCCAGGCTAGGGGGGATAGCAGGGCTGCCTTAACTCGTCCAACCCACACTGCGGGGCCACAGTTACAACAGTAGGTGATCTTCTGGGAGGTGGTAGCTTTGGTCTCCAGTGAGCTGCCTGGTGGGTGGAATCATTGAAGGGGAAGGATTCTGTGAGCGAGCACTTGAAGCTGCTATGTTGTCCGACCCAATATCCAGAGCCACAGTGACGACCGTAGGTGATCTCCTGGGAGGTGGGGGCTTTGGTCTCTGGTGAGTTACCTGGTGGGTGGGTCCATTGAAGGGGAGGGGATTGTAAGCGAGCACTTGAAGCTGCCATGTCCTTCCTGGCCCAGGGTGATTGACGGTGATGTCGATTGCTCTGGGCACCTGGTTGACGGTGATGTCAACCAGGTTGGTTGACGGTGATGTCAACCACAGGTGGTTGACGGTGATGTCAACCAGGGCCTTAGGTGGTTGACGGTGATGTCAACCGGGGTCTTAGGGGTCTTAGGTGGTTGACGGTGATGTCAACTGGGGTCTTAGGTGGTTGACGGTGATGTCAACCAGGGTCTTATAGGTGGTTGACGGTGATGTCACCAGGGTTTTGTAGGCTGGGCCAGGGTGTTGTGGGCTGGGAGCATATTTGTGTCTCTGAAGGAAGGGTGGGAGCCTCAGGGAATGTTGCAGGTGGGAGGGAGCCTTCTTGTGTGTATGTATATGTTTATGTATGTATGTGTGGTGTGTGTGTGTGTGTGACATTGTGTCAGGTTGTGTGTGTACATGTGTGTGTGACATTGTGTATGTGTGTGTGTATTTGTGTGTGCATGTGTGTGACATTGTGTCAGGTGTACAGTTTGTGTGTTTGGGTGTACGGTTGTGTATGAGTGCATTGTTTGTGTGTGTGTGTGTGCGTGTATGTGTGTGACTGTGCATTGTTTGTGTACATTGTGTGTGCAGATCTGCTTTGACTACTCTTCGTCACATAGTTTCGCCTGTCGGGTCATTTCTCTAGCAGCCACTGAAACGTATCTGTACTCCAAGGTTACCATTCCCATTTTTTGAGCATTTGAAGGTGACTACTCCTCATACGAATGCAAGTGGGTGTTTGCATGTGGGTGTTTGCATGTGCATGTATACCAGCCAGCCACACTAAAATAAATGTCAGGTACACTAAGTGGTGGTGTCAAAATATTGGTTGTGTCACATATAGTATCCATGTGAGTCATGGATATTATCCATGTGAGTCGCGTAATGTGCACTATCGTCATGTCACGTGAGTCACGTCACGTACACTAACGTCATGTCACGTGAGTGACGTCACGTACACCAACATCATGTCGCGTGAGTCGCGTATTAATCATGTTATGTGCACTTGTCCGGTACATTAAGTTACACTAACCACCACCTAAAACTAACTAACCAACTAAGATAGTAACTGTGGCTGCATGGTTTGGCTGGTTAAAAACTCCCACTTGCATTCCTATGAGTATTTTTGTGACCTTCGTGATCCTTTTTTGAGCCTTAGCAAGGAATGGGTAACTTTGGAGTGTGCATGTGTTTCAGCGGCTGCTTTAGAAATGACCTGACAGGCGAAACTATGTGACAAAGAGTGGTCAAGGCAGATCTACACACACAATGTACACACACAATGCACACACACATACACATACACACACACACAAACAATGCACTCATACACAAGCGTACACCCTAACACACAAGCTGTACACCTGACACAATGTCACTAACATGCACACACAAATACACACACACACATGCACACACACACACATACACATGTCAGTTCAGTACATGTCAGTCCAGTACATGTCAGTCCAGTACATGTCAGTCCAGTATCTGTCAGTCCAATACATGTCAGTCCAGTACATGTCAGTACACGTCAGTCCAGTACATGTCAGTCCAGTACCTGTCAGTCCAGTTCCTGTCTGTCCAGTACATGTTCTTGTTAGGCAGGTAGTTCTGGGAATGTGTGCATGTCGGTGAGTGAGTAAGCAAGTGAGTAGGTGCCTGGGTGGGTGGGTGCCTGGGAGGGTGGGTGCCTGGGTGGGTGGGTGCATAAGGGAGTGAGTGAGGGTGTGAGAGTGCATGGCTTGGCTTGGAGGGTTGGGTGTGTGTTCTCTTGTAAGTAAGAGGTACGTCCATGAGTTTTTCCCCATGCATTTTTTCCCGGGGATTTTTTTGTGTAGGTTTTACTCCCTGGGTTTTTCTCCGTGGGTTTAAGGGGTGGCCCAAGGACGTGGTAGTGGATAGTGTGAGCTTGCAGGGTTCCTCCTTGGAGATGGGCCTGCCTACTGGGTGCTCACTGGGACCTTAGCCATCCACCAAACAGGAGAGATCCTACTCGCCAGCTCAAACCTGGTACTGTGGCTCCAAGGTGCGGTGAGGACAATTAATGGCAGTGGATAGTGCAAGCTTGCAGGGTTCCTCCTTGGAGATGTGCCTGCCTACTGGGTGCTCGCTGGGACTTTAGCGATCCACTGAACAGGAGAGATCCTACTCGCCAGCTCGAACCTGGTACTGTGGCTCCAAGGTGCGGTGAGGACTTGTGACGGCAGCCTGAGTTCGGAGAGCTAGCCTGGCCCACAGCACTGGTGCCCTCCCTCACTTCCTGAGGATTGGCACACAGAGGAGGCTCCATCCGTCCTCCTACTCCTCACTTCCTGGGAGTTGATTGATTTTGACGAAAAGACGGAAAAGAAAAAAGAAGAAAAACGAAAAAGAAGTGCTATGACTTGATTTCCAATTTGATTTTCAATGTGCGATGGAGTTACAAAAGAAGAAAAGAAGAAAAAAAAAAGATGTGCTGTGACTTGATTCGATCCCGATTTGCTGTGACATGATTTCCGATATACGATGAACTTACAAAAGAAGACGTGTTGTGAAGAAAGACTTGATTCGATAACGGATGGAACTTTTGTGTCTGTGAGTTTCTTTGTTCAAGTCACTGTACTCCAGTCTGTTATCTGTTATGTCTGTAAGCCACTGTATGTCTCTTTTGTAACCCCTCTCTCTCTCAATTTGTATCTTATAATCTCTCAATCTCTATTATTTGCTGCCAACCATATATTATGTATTATGCATTTTGTGAACAAGAGAAAAGATGGGGCATAAAAAAAGAAGCTAACCTTGAGCCATTCCTGGTCCCAACCACTTTACTAGCATTTTCATTTTCACTGTAATGCTATTCATAGGACACAATCTTTTGAATGTAGGCCATTGTATTTTTTACTCCTCTTTGTAAGCATATTGAAAAAAAAATCACCATCATACCTCTCATGTTGCTGTCATGCTGTCTACCTCTGGACGGACATCTCGCAACTGACTCTTCCGATCCGAATTCTTACTGGGTGCAGTCGTTGATCACCTACGATGCTGATCCGGTCCACAATGTTCCAGAGGTACGAAACAGTTGCTGGTCGATATGTTATGGAGACTCTTATCGCTTTGTGCTACTGATTGTCGTCCGATCTGAGTTCTGACTGGGTGCAGTCACATATACTGCCGATCATGTTCGAAATGTTCCAGACGCTTGCCGGTTGTCACTTGCTCAAACATGTTCTGGAGTCTGTTGCTGCCTTTGTGATCTGAAGAACTGAGTTGTGTGCTCACTTACCAAAGTTGCTGATCTGTCTCAACATCCCATATCTCTCTCTTTCATGAGTCATACCTGTCAAGCACACCTGACCATCACCTTACCTGTTCAGCACCTTACCAAGCAACTGAAATGCTTTCTAGTTCGCAGCAGTAGAGCAACTGAAAGTTAATGCCGATCGAAATCAAAACGACTCGAGCGAACTCGTGCCCATTGACACCAGCTGTGACAGCTTCATATCGTACTGACAGCATTTCATACGGAAAAAAAAAATCATCTCATCTCACAATCTCATACTGAAAAAAAAAATCACCCCATTCATCTCCCACTATCTCATTCACCATCTCATTCATTCCCTCACCATCACCATTGTTTGCATTGTGGTTGAGTGTTTACCAGGCTCTGGCGATAGGCTCTGGCTAAAAGAATAGAAGAGAAGCCCCCAATATTAAACATTTTGAAAAATAAAAATCGTGAACCATTCATGTGAAGCATGCGCACTTCTGCATGAGTTGTGAAACTCAGAGAGAAGGAGCTGCTAAGGAGGAGCGGAAGTCTTCTAAGACTAGGTGAGTAGTACTCTAGTAGTTATGCAGGGTCAGTTTGCAAACTGTTCATTGCTAGTCTTTTCTCTTCCTCAGGTGTGTTCCAGATCATCAAGCCCACACCTGTGCTCCGTTAGCAAGAGCTACCACACCATGCCCTACCTCACCAGTTGTCCTGCAAGAGATCCCAGTTCTCACTAGTCATCCTGCAAGAGTTCCCACATCCTACACTACCTCACTGGTTGTCCTACAAGAGTTCCCACATCCTACACTACCTCACCAGTCGTCCCACAAGAGTTCCCACATCCTACACTACCTCACCGGTCATCTTACAAGAGTTCCCACATCCTACACTACCTCACCGGTCGTCCTACAAGAGTTACTACATCCTGCACTACCTTACCGGTCGTCCTACAAGAGCATATCCTACATTACCTCACCAGTCATCCTACAAGTGTTCCCACGTCCTACACTACCTTACCAGTCGTCCTACAAGAGCTCCCACATCCTACACTACCTCACCGGTTGTCCTACAAGAGTTCCCACATCCTACACTACCTAACCAGTCGTCCTACAGGAGTTCCCACATCCTACACTACCTCATCAGGTGTCCTGCAAGAGTTCCCACATCCTACACTACCTCACCAGTCGTCCTACAAGAGTTACTACATCCTGCACTACCTCACTGGTCGTCCTACAAGAGCTCCCACACTACCTCAGCAGTCGTCCTACAAGAGTTCCCACATCCTACACTACCTCACCGATCGTCCTACAAGAACTCCCACATCCTACACTACCGCACCAGTCGTCCTACAAGAGTTCCCACATCCTACACTACCTCACCAGTTGTCCTACAAGAGTTCCACATCCTACACTACCTTGCTGGTTGAGTCTCACTGTGATCAGAAGAACGTCGGTGATCCAAAGAGCTACTGCATTTGTGAACTAAAGAACTGCTGTGTCTGTGATCATTTTGAAATATGCATGTGTTGTATGCATGCACCCTTTACATTTGGTTGGCCTCCCAGACATGTTTCACTGTGTAATGATTGTCACTGTTACTGCATGTGTGGTTAGTTAAGCATCTTGTTAGTTATGTCCAGACATGTGTGGTTGCTTGGGTAGAAGGTGCTGATGAGGAGGATCTGAGCTGCTGAGACTTGGGGAGGATCTGAAAGCTTCTGTGACTTGGTGAGTAGTACTCCATTAGCCATGCAGGGTCAGTTTGCAAATTGTTCATCGCTTAGTCTTTTCTTCCTCAGGTGCATTCCAGATCAGCCCCCAACCTATGACAAGACAAGAAGACAAGACAAAGAGAAGACAGAGAAGAGATCAGACAAACTGTAGAAACTGTATAAGCATTAGCTTAGGGTCCATAACAGTGTGATTGTGTGTGTGACATGACATGGGAGGGTGGTGACTGGCTGATTGTGTGTGTGACATGACATGGGAGGGTGGTGACTGCCTGATTTTGTGCATATGGGAGGGTGGTGACTGCCTGAGAGTGTGTGCATGTACGATCACATGATCCAGGAGCATGGTCTGGGGAGCACGATCACGTGATCTGGGAGAATTATCATGTGGCCTAGGGAGTATGTCACATGATCCTGGGAGCATGGTCACATGACACGGAAAATAATTGGGCAATTAGCCAGTGAACATCTCACCACCAACCTAGGTATTAGTTAGCCTTGTCACCAGGCTCATTTCCTCTTTCCGCGCCTGGGTACGAGGCTAGGTATAGTCTCACGAGTCAGCCCTTATTTCCGTTTGGAGGAGAGAAAAAATGTTATCGCTCCTCCCACGTGCACCGGAAATAAAGAAAAATAACAGCTGGCGCGAGACTACCGGTCCGCGGTGGCGGGGCGGATCTGGGCAGCGCAGATCGGGCAGATTCAGCGCAAGTTGTCGTCTCTACTTGTGACTTGTCGGATGCAGCTCAAACATGCGCCGCTCTCAACAGCAGCTCAACGTATGCCACCGTCATTTTTTTTTTTTATATATAAAATTTATGTCATAAATGACAAAGGCACCATGAGTGTAGCTGATAGCTAATGTGATACATGTGCCTCAAAGTGATACAACAAGGACCTTTTAAAGGAGGAGATAGAAGAACATAATTTAACTGAGTCAGGCAAATTGTTCCAAGAGGTGATTACAGAAGGTACAAATGAGTGATACATGTAATTAGTATGTGCAAAAGGTCTAGTAAAATTAAATGTACTTGTACGATTAAGTTGGTACGGTAAATTACTTTGTACAAAGATACTAGATGGGAAGTCCATATGACCACTAACAATATTGTACATTGTAGTTAGCTTAAGATATTTACGACGAACTGACAGACGGGGGAGGTTGAGCAGTTGCAACATACTGTCATAGTCCAAATCCCATTGCTTGAGACAGACTTTACATGCAAATTTTTGCACAGCTTCCAGTGACTGCATGCCCTTGTTCAAGAATGGGTCCCAGAGTTGGCAGGCATACTCCAAGTGAGGTCTTATGCATGTACGATAGATAAGCAGCAGGGTGTTGGAGTCAGCCCAGCTATAAAACTGTCTGTACAACATCCCAACTAGCTTCCTGGCCTTAGCACATATATGTTCGATGTGATCAGACCAGGTTAGCCTGGATGACACCAAAACTCCTAGATAACGATAGCTTTCAACCTGATCTAATGTCACGCCACCCAGTAGGAGTCCTGAAGGAGGTAGATTATCTATGCCTATGGCACTTCTGGTATGCGAGTAACATTTATTCATTTTGTGTGTGTAGACGATGGTTTCTTCATTGTGGATTGTCGGAGACTTGCTTCACTAGCGACCACTTCCAGTGAAGGGGATTGCCCCTGCTGTGACGAAGCTTCAGCAGCGACTGGAGGAGCTGGATGACAGAGGATTCGTCAGACGAAGAGGAGAGGAAGGAGGGTAAGGTGGGATGGAAAAGCTTATGTGTTGGTAGTTGGATTTCTAACTAATTCTGTGTAAAATCAAAATACTTTCCTGTGCACTTACGTTATTGTCTTAGCCCCATTCTGCTTTATATTTCGTGACTCCTTAGCTTTGAGCTATTGGGGCCTGCTGTACCACCCTTTTCCTTAATGGTCAGCTTCAGCATAAAAAAAACAAAAACAGTTTATTTCTCACTGGGAAGGCACAGTCCCTTGATATGGTTTAGACTGGTAGCTCATTTTGAGCTGAGATTGATCCAGTGATAACAACAGTAGCTAACATCATATGTTTGTATTGTGGTGCAGGATGTAATGAATACAAAGTTATGTTGAAGTAACCTTAAGCTAACCACTGGCTACACATGGTGTGGAAGACTAGCTAGACTAGGGCGAACGTGGAACAGGGAATTGGAGTTAGGTGCACAATCCAGCTCCTAATTGGGGCGAGCGTGAGTGAGCCCCACACTAGTGAGTTGAACGGCGGAATTTTCAGATGTATGTATATATATCAAGAGCGCATAAGAATGGGCAGCTAGAGTAAGACAATAGAAGCCCGTAGTCCGGTCAAAATTATTGAACTGTTACTAAAAATAGAACACTCGGCACATGCTTAGCAACAAAGACTTACGTCTATGTGCAGCTGCACAGTACGTGTTACTATTTTTAGTAATGGTTCAATAATTCCGACCAGTTTCAAATTTACATAGGTATATAGTTCAGTTATTCAGAATTCCTTGGTTTAGAGTTGTTTTGCTATTTGTAGTGAACATGGGTACTGTGAATACTTCAGAAGAGCACCAAAACCATCGCAAGATAAGGAAGACAGGCTACGACGCTGGAGAGAACGAGAGAGGGCTCGACGTGCGGCAGAGACAGCCAAGCATAGGCAGGAGAGATTAATGAAACACAAGGATAGATAGAGCTGGGCACTCTGACTGCCGCTGCCTGAATTTGCATAAACCTTAGGTTCTCTGCCTATGCAGCACCAACCACTACAACTCGCTCACGCTCGCCCCACAATGCACTGCATTCACCTAGTATAGTGTCGTACGTCATACATCCATTGCATGCATATGTGCACCGCGTACAGACAATATGCACGTGATCTTACAGCACGTGTGCACCTAGACACAGCATGTAGAGCTAGAGTGAAGTGAAGCTTGCTATTGTACATGGTATGTATTCATCTAACCTACAGTTAGTGCTAATTGGTGTAATTGAAGCCAGCCTGCCTAACTTCTATATATGGTTATAGCACAGCCACAACATGATGTTATTGTAATCCTGGGCGGTTTGGATAAGTACTGCCAGCATGGTGTGCAAAATGTATGGTGCGCAGACGTGTCTGTTACTGCGTGATCGCAAGCGTTAAACACCTTTTAGTGTCCAGAAGTTCATACAAGATATCTGGGCCGAGTTGTAAGAAGGAGATTGCTAGCTTTGATACCACCAGCAGGGATTATGCTAGCTTTGATACCACCAGCAGGGATTATGCTAGCTTTGATACCACCAGCAGGGATTATGCTAGCTTTGATACCACCAGCAGGGATTATGCTAGCTTTGATACCACCAGCAGGGATTATGCTAGCTTTGATACCACCAGCAGGGATTATGCTAGCTTTGATACCACCAGCAGGGATTATGCTAGCTTTGATACCACCAGCAGGGATTATGCTAGCTTTGATACCACCAGCAGGGATTATGCTAGCTTTGATACCACCAGCAGGGATTATGCTAGCTTTGATACCACCAGCAGGGATTATGCTAGCTTTGATACCACCAGCAGGGATTATGCTAGCTTTGATACCACCAGCAGGGATTATGGGAGCTTTGATACCACCAGCAGGGATTATGGGAGCTTTGATACCACCAGCAGGGATTATGCTAGCTTTGATACCACCAGCAGGGATTATGCTAGCTTTGATACCACCAGCAGGGATTATGCTAGCTTTGATACCACCAGCAGGGATTATGCTAGCTTTGATACCACCAGCAGGGATTATGGGAGCTTTGATACCACCAGCAGGGATTATGGGAGCTTTGATACCACCAGCAGGGATTATGCTAGCTTTGATACCACCAGCAGGGATTATGCTAGCTTTGATACCACCAGCAGGGATTATGCTAGCTTTGATACCACCAGCAGGGATTATGGGAGCTTTGATACCACCAGCAGGGATTATGGGAGCTTTGATACCACCAGCAGGGATTATGCTAGCTTTGATACCACCAGCAGGGATTATGCTAGCTTTGATACCACCAGCAGGGATTATGCTAGCTTTGATACCACCAGCAGGGATTATGCTAGCTTTGATACCACCAGCAGGGATTATGGGAGCTTTGATACCACCAGCAGGGATTATGGGAGCTTTGATACCACCAGCAGGGATTATGGGAGCTTTGATACCACCAGCAGGGATTATGCTAGCTTTGATACCACCAGCAGGGATTATGCTAGCTTTGATACCACCAGCAGGGATTATGCTAGCTTTGATACCACCAGCAGGGATTATGCTAGCTTTGATACCACCAGCAGGGATTATGGCATCCTTGTTTGCTCCTTGGCTGTTGGTAACTGCACGAAGAGAGCTGCAGGAGGTTGTCGTTTTCTTCTCACTTGGCTGTTGGTAACTGCACGAAGAGAGCTGAAGAGAGCTGCAGGAGGTTGTCGTTTTCTTCTCACTTGGGTGTTAGTAACTGCACAAAGAGCTGCACAAAGAGCTGCAGGAGGTTGTCGTTTTCTTCTCACTTGGGTGTTAGTAACTGCACGAAGAGAGCTGCAGGAGGTTGTCGTTTTCTTCTCACTTGGCTGTTGGTAACTGCACGAAGAGAGCTGAAGAGAGCTGCAGGAGGTTGTCGTTTTCTTCTCACTTGGGTGTTAGTAACTGCACAAAGAGCTGCACAAAGAGCTGCAGGAGGTTGTCGTTTTCTTCTCACTTGGGTGTTAGTAACTGCACGAAGAGAGCTGCAGGGCAGGAGGTTGTCGTTTTCTTCTCACTTGGGACTGTAAACCTTCTTTTTGTATGAGTCCATCCATAGAATATGGAATTTTCTCCCACCCATATTGTAAGTGTACAGGGAGTGCATGTTGCCAAAAAACTGTACTAGTAAGATGATTGGGGCGAGCCTGAGCGAGCCCCACACCACCGTGACATCATTGCGCACGTGTGTGTGTATGTTTGCTTGCTTGCTTGCTTGGACCGACCACTTACCGTAAATTTTAATGATCGCTTTCAAATATTTCACGAAGATCGATATCATGCATATAAGCATGTGAAGGCCATGCCCAGTGGAGGGCTACTGTCAGAGTGCAAACCTTACTGCCGGATGTAGTGGCACCTGAAGCTCATCAGAATGATTGCAGCTATGTACTGAACCAAGAGCGCATAAGAATGGGCGGCTAGAGTATAAGAGCATGTAACTCCAATACCCATAGTCCGGTCAAAATTATTGAACTGTTACTAAAAATAGAACACCCGGCACATGCTTAGCAACAACGGCTTATGTCTACACACAGCTGCGCGTACGTGTCACTATTTTTAGTAACGGTTCAATAATTCCGACCGGTTTGAAATTTTACGTAGTTACACGCTCTTCCTCTAGCCGCCCGTTCTTATGCGCTCTTGACTGAACTCGGAGGGTGGCTGCTTGCGCGGGGATGGGCGCTTACCCGGGACAATACGGTATAATTATGTATCTTGTATCTCACAACCTCCTCCCCTCTCTCAACCTCTCTTTTTTGCTGCCAACCATACACATGCATATAATGACTCTCTTTGATTGTATTATGCATTCTGTGAAAACACAAAAGATGGGGCAAAAAAAAAGCTAACTTTGAGCCATTCCTGGTCCCAACCACTTTACTAGCATTTTCATTTTCACTGTAATACTATTCATAGGACATGTCTTTTTTGTAACCATATCGAAAAAAAAAAAATCACCATCATACCTCTCATGTTGCCGTCATGCTGTCTACCTCTGGACAGACATCTCACAACTGACTGTCTACCAATTTGAATTCTCACTGGTTGCAGTCAACATCTCATTCATCACCATTGGTTGAGTGTTTACCAGGCTCTGGTGATAGGCTGTGGGTAAAAGAATAGAAGAGAAGCCCCCAATATTAAACATTTTGACAAAAAAAAAAAAGTGAGCCATTCACGTGAAGCACGCGCACTTCTGCACGAGTTGCAAGACTTGGAGAGGACCTTCACTTACCGAGCATATTCATAATTTTGGCCCCACTCCTTTGATCTAGGGAGCATGGTCACATGACAAGGGGAGCATTAGTACTTGATCCAGGGGAGCATGATCACATGATCTGGGAAGCATGATCACATGATCTGGGGAGCATGATCACATGATCTGGGAAGCATGATCACATGATCTGGAGAACATGATCACATGACCAGGGGAGCATGATCACTTGATCTAGAGAGCATGACCACTTGATTCAGAAAGCATGATCACATGCTCTGGGAACATTATCACTAGTCTCGTGCCCAGACCCTTCCTCACGTGCGAGAAAGAGGGTCTGGTGTTCTGAGCAACTTTTCTTATCACAGCTCCCCAATTTGAGAGCTCGAATCAGATTGCAGAACGCGTAATTATATTGATGATGTAAATCCAGCACGAGATCTAGTATGCACGGGGAATGCAATAATTACATTCTTTACGCCGTTCGACCCCGCCCCATGTGACAAGAAAAGTCATTCAGAACACCAGACCCTCTTCCCGCTTTTCGGGGGTGGGGTCTGGGCACGAGACTACATTATCACTTGGTCCAGGGAGCATGATCACATGATCCAGGGAGCAAGCATGATCACACGACCTGAGGAGCATTATTAGATGGCCAAGGAAGCATATTAGTACATGATCTTTGGGGCGTTGGTACTTGATCCAGGGAGTTAGCATGGTCACATGATCTGGGAGTATGATCACATAACCTAAAACAGGCTCAAGGAGGTGTGGCTAACGTGTGACCGTGTGCGCATGCGTGATACTGAAGAGGGCAGGCGCGAGAAACTCTATTAGTCTCTAAGACAAAATAAAGCGAACTACTCCACAGAAGTTCTGCAACGTATTACTGTGCTTGCCATCACATCATCTGTTTTGATCTCCCGCTGGTTTGAAGAAGGAGAAGCAAGCGATGGCAGTCCGTAAGAAGAGCGGCGCTCCTGATCCTAAATACTTCGAGTCGAGCGATACAATTGCAAAGTTTGAGCCTGTCAGGCAGTGGCTTCTGAAGAACTGCAGAAAGGTGGGCAATAAGCTGATTGGCCGATCTCGGAAGCATGTGATTCTAATTAATGCACACCACTGTAGCCGCAGTGACGTGTAACCTTCTTTGTCTATAATGCACATCCAGTACACACAGGCTGACCCTCCCAGCAACAAGACACTGTCTTCCCTCACGTGCATCATGCTTCAGTTTCAGGAGGTTAGGAAGAGGGTGGGACGGGATAAGGGGGGAAAGATGGAGTCGTGTAACCTGATTTTCATGTGAAAGTGTGGAGCGAAGGGGAGAGGGGGGGGGGGGGGGGGGGGGGACTGCTGGTCCTGACCATTTCTTCCTGTGCAATACGTATACAGGATGCATTTGGAAAACACGTCAACAATCCTCCCTTGACCAAACTTCCCGTGAGTTCCCACAGCCATGTTTATCCAAGCTTCACTGTTTGAAGAAAACTACCGTGTGTTGTTTGTCTATCTATCCTCAAAGGCTAGTTTATTTGAAGACCTCACTCCTGGTGGTGCACTGTGTCACATCATGACCACTGCGTACCGCATGAAGACAGAACAGTCGTGGTACGCTATACTATACTTGATGTTCAACTGATGGAGACACTTCCTTATCCAGCTATTGTACACATGGTCCATATCATCAATTATGCATACTAACCTCAAGCTGCTATCTTGGTGTATAACTTGTAGAGTACATCAATGGCGATGTGTGTGGTATCGATTGAAAACCCCATGGGTAAGCGTTCAGAGCTCTCTCCTCTGCAGGCGTCGGTTTGACTTCCACTCTCCCTCCCGCATGGACCGAGGGCTGGAGCTGTTCATTAGCATCCACAAAGACCTTGCTGAAAGCAAGACATGGAAACCTCCACGGGTCTTCATCAACCCAACCGTGGGCCCCACCCTCATGCAACAGCTCACTGAGTCTGTCAAGAGACACCAGGTGTGTGGGGTGTATACTGTAGCTCACTGACTAGCTCTTGTGGCACCATATGTGTGGGGTGTGTACTGTGTTCTGAGACTAGCTCTTGTGGCACCATGTGTGCATCCAATGAGGCTCAGACACCAGGTGTGTGGGGTGTGTACTGTGTTCTGAGACTAGCTCTTGTGGCACCACGTGTGCATCCAATGAGGCTCAGACACCAGGTGTGTGGGGTGTGTACGGTGTTCTGAGACTAGCTGTTGTGGCACCATGTGTGCATCCAATGAGGCTCAGACACCAGGTGTGTGGGGTGTGTACGGTGTTCTGAGACTAGCTCTTGTGGCACCATGTGTGCATCCAATGAGGCTCAGACACCAGGTGTGTGGGGTGTGTACTGTGTTCTGAGACTAGCTCTTGTGGCACCGTGTGTGCATCCAATGAGGCTCAGACACCAGGTGTGTGGGGTGTGTATGGTGTTCTGAGACTAGCTCTTGTGGCACCACGTGTGCATCCAATGAGGCTCAGACACCAGGTGTGTGGGGTGTGTACGGTGTTCTGAGACTAGCTCTTGTGGCACCACGTGTGCATCCAATGAGGCTCAGACACCAGGTGTGTGGGGTGTGTACGGTGTTCTGAGACTAGCTCTTGTGGCACCACGTGTGCATCCAATGAGGCTCAGACACCAGGTGTGTGGGGTGTGTACTGTGTTCTGAGACTAGCTCTTGTGGCACCACGTGTGCATCCAATGAGGCTCAGACACCAGGTGTGTGGGGTGTGTACGGTGTTCTGAGACTAGCTCTTGTGGCACCATGTGTGCATCCAATGAGGCTCAGACACCAGGTGTGTGAGGTGTATACGGTGTTCTGAGACTAGCTCTTGTGGCACCACGTGTGCATCCAATGAGGCTCAGACACCACGTGTGTGGGGTGTGTACTGTGTTCTGAGACTAGCTCTTGTGGCACCACGTGTGCATCCAATGAGGCTCAGACACCAGGTGTGTGAGGTGTATACGGTGTTCTGAGACTAGCTCTTGTGGCACCACGTGTGCATCCAATGAGGCTCAGACACCAGGTGTGTGAGGTGTATACGGTGTTCTGAGACTAGCTCTTGTGGCACCACGTGTGCATCCAATGAGGCTCAGACACCAGGTGTGTGGGGTGTGTACTGTGTTCTGAGACTAGCTCTTGTGGCACCACGTGTGCATCCAATGAGGCTCAGACACCAGGTGTGTGGGGTGTGTACTGTGTTCTGAGACTAGCTGTTGTGGCACCATGTGTGCATCCAATGAGGCTCAGACACCAGGTGTGTGGGGTGTGTACGGTGTTCTGAGACTAGCTCTTGTGGCACCATGTGTGCATCCAATGAGGCTCAGACACCAGGTGTGTGGGGTGTATACGGTGTTCTGAGACTAGCTCTTGTGGCACCATGTGTGCATCCAATGAGGCTCAGACACCAGGTGTGTGGGGTGTGTACGGTGTTCTGAGACTAGCTCTTGTGGCACCATGTGTGCATCCAATGAGGCTCAGACACCAGGTGTGTGGGGTGTGTACGGTGTTCTGAGACTAGCTCTTGTGGCACCACGTGTGCATCCAATGAGGCTCAGACACCAGGTGTGTGGGGTGTGTACGGTGTTCTGAGACTAGCTCTTGTGGCACCATGTGTGCATCCAATGAGGCTCAGACACCAGGTGTGTGGGGTGTGTGGGTGTTCTGAGACTAGCTCTTGTGGCACCATGTGTGCATCCAATGAGGCTCAGACACCAGGTGTGTGGGGTGTGTACTGTGTTCTGAGACTAGCTCTTGTGGCACCACGTGTGCATCCAATGAGGCTCAGACACCAGGTGTGTAGGGTGTGTGGGTGTTCTGAGACTAGCTCTTGTGGCACCACGTGTGCATCCAATGAGGCTCAGACACCAGGTGTGTGGGGTGTGTACTGTGTTCTGAGACTAGCTCTTGTGGCACCACGTGTGCATCCAATGAGGCTCAGACACCAGGTGTGTGGGGTGTGTACTGTGTTCTGAGACTAGCTCTTGTGGCACCACGTGTGCATCCAATGAGGCTCAGACACCAGGTGTGTGGGGTGTGTACTGTGTTCAGAGACTAACTCTTGTGGCACCACGTGTGCATCCAATGAGGCTCAGACACCAGGTGTGTGGGGTGTGTACTGTGTTCTGAGACTAGCTCTTGTGGCACCGTGTGTGCATCCAATGAGGCTCAGACACCAGGTGTGTGGGGTGTGTACGGTGTTCTGAGACTAGCTCTTGTGGCACCATGCGTGCATCCAATGAGGCTCAGACACCAGGTGTGTGGGGTGTGTGGGTGTTCTGAGACTAGCTCTTGTGGCACCACGTGTGCATCCAATGAGGCTCAGACACCAGGTGTGTGGGGTGTGTACTGTGTTCTGAGACTAGCTCTTGTGGCACCACGTGTGCATCCAATGAGGCTCAGACACCAGGTGTGTGGGGTGTGTACTGTGTTCTGAGACTAGCTCTTGTGGCACCACGTGTGCATCCAATGAGGCTCAGACACCAGGTGTGTGGGGTGTGTACGGTGTTCTGAGACTAGCTCTTGTGGCACCACGTGTGCATCCAATGAGGCTCAGACACCAGGTGTGTGGGGTGTGTACGGTGTTCTGAGACTAGCTCTTGTGGCACCACGTGTGCATCCAATGAGGCTCAGACACCAGGTGTGTGGGGTGTGTGGGTGTTCTGAGACTAGCTCTTGTGGCACCACGTGTGCATCCAATGAGGCTCAGACACCAGGTGTGTGGGGTGTATACTGTGTTCTGAGACTAGCTCTTGTGGCACCACGTGTGCATCCAATGAGGCTCAGACACCAGGTGTGTGGGGTGTGTACGGTGTTCTGAGACTAGCTCTTGTGGCACCACGTGTGCATCCAATGAGGCTCAGACACCAGGTGTGTGGGGTGTATACTGTGTTCTGAGACTAGCTCTTGTGGCACCACGTGTGCATCCAATGAGGCTCAGACACCAGGTGTGTGGGGTGTGTGGGTGTTCTGAGACTAGCTCTTGTGGCACCACGTGTGCATCCAATGAGGCTCAGACACCAGGTGTGTGGGGTGTATACTGTGTTCTGAGACTAGCTCTTGTGGCACCACGTGTGCATCCAATGAGGCTCAGACACCAGGTGTGTGGGGTGTGTACGGTGTTCTGAGACTAGCTCTTGTGGCACCACGTGTGCATCCAATGAGGCTCAGACACCAGGTGTGTGGGTGTTCTGAGACTAGCTCTTGTGGCACCACGTGTGCATCCAATGAGGCTCAGACACCAGGTGTGTGGGGTGTGTACGGTGTTCTGAGACTAGCTCTTGTGGCACCACGTGTGCATCCAATGAGGCTCAGACACCAGGTGTGTGGGGTGTATACTGTGTTCTGAGACTAGCTCTTGTGGCACCACGTGTGCATCCAATGAGGCTCAGACACCAGGTGTGTGGGGTGTATATGGTGTTCTGAGACTAGCTCTTGTGGCACCACGTGTGCATCCAATGAGGCTCAGAATAGAACTATGGTGTTCACAACTATCTTGATGTATTGACCTTTGACCTGTACTCAGGGTGAGGTGGTTGAGTCAGTGGAGGACGCGACACATGTCATCTACCCACCCGCGCCCCCTAATCCTAATCCTGAAGGTAACCCTCTCACGAACACACATACCTTATTGTCCCTTCCCTCCTGCCATACTTGTCTCACCCCCTCCTCTCTGTCTCAGAGGAGTATGTGCGTCCGCTGCAGGTTCGTGGCAAGAGTGTTCTGGTTCACTGGTGGTTCTACCCTGACAGCTATGATAGTGTGGTACCTCATGCTGAGGTGGGTGGGGCAGCTCCCGAGACCACGCCTTCTCCTCCCTCACAGTGGTGGGTGAGCAGCAGATGGCTGGAGGACACTGATAGTTTCAATGAGTGGATGAACGAGGAAGACTATGAACTGATGGCTGTGGTGAGGGAGGGGGCAGGGAGTTAGCTCTATGAACTGATGGCTACGGTGAGGGAGGGACGGGGAATTAGCTCTATGAACTGATGGCTGCGGTGAGGGAGGGACGGAGAGTTAGCTCTATGAACTGATGGCTGCGGTGAGGGAGGGACGGGGAATTAGCTCTATGAACTGATGGCTGCGGTGAGGGAGAGACGGGGAGTTAGCTCTAACTGATGGCTGCGGTGAGGGAGGGAGCGGGGAGTTAGCTTTGTTCTCAGGCTGATTTGAGGGTGGAAAGGCTCCTTGGTTGCTTGGAGGGTAAGAGAGAGAGTTAACAGTCTTATTGCAGTTTGGAAAAGGAGGAAGGTGTGTGTGTGTGGTAGGAGTGTTAAGAGACGCAGGTAGGGAGGGCGGGTATGTACTGTATGTACTACCCTCTCCTCTTGGCCTACTCTCAAGAGGTATCGCACGACTAAGAGCACATGTTCATTGTATGTCTCCAATACTGTGTGCAGGACGGCCGCCTACAGCAAACTGCTCCCTACCTCGGTAAGCACCAACTCATCCGTTGTTTGAAGCGAATACCCACCGTGTGTGTCCTTGGCTGACCTCTGGCACTTGGAGGCTGACATGAACTGAAAATGACTGTTACTGTTTGCTGCAGGGCTGACACGAAGGAAGTTTTACAAGGCGTCCCCACCTCCCCCTTCCTCCCCTCAACAGGAGGCTCCTGAGCTAGGTATAGAGATGATCAAACACATTGACTCACTCTTTTCTCCACTGTTGACCCTCCACCACCTCCCTCCAGGTCGCCGTGAGCGTCGCAAGAGAAGGCGTACACCTTCTCCTTCACCTCCAGAGAGCCAAGCTAAAAAAGCACGAAAGAGGTTGGCAGTAACTTGGGGACAAAGTGGACAACCATAGGAACTGAGGGTTTAATTGACCCCTCATCCATTTCCTCTTTCTCTTCCTCTCTCTCTTCTCTCAGTCGCAGTCGTCGTGCTGCCGCCAAAGTCAGGGAAGAAGAAGAGGAGGAGTAAGTCACAAGTTCTGTCAATGGAGAAATGTCGACAAATTGTATAGTCATGTCCGCTAGTCATGTCCGTTAGTCATTCATTGCCTATTGCACTCGTAATCACCTCCTCAGTGATGTAACAAAGGACCTACCCAACCCTCCACCCGTCCCAAAGGTAGAGGAAGTCACTGGAGAGGAGTCCAGGGAAGGTAACCATGACAACCACCACTCCAATTAATGCCAACTTGAGGTACACCTTGTCTGTTCCCCAGTGACCCCCACAGGCAGTGGTAGTAAGCTGGTCGAGCTGACAGCCACCCCGGCACCGGCTGAACAGGCGGAGCCACCACCTCCACCTCCATCACAGCAGTCACAGCCCATGGAGACGCAGGACCAGTCGGCACCAGTAAGAGGCCAGATCATGTTGAATTTACAAGTAGTGTCTGAGGCATAAGCTGCCTCCCTCTTAGCCTGTGAGAGATCTCTTCTAGTCTGTCTGTAACTATTTTTATAATGTGATTTACTTTACCTTTGTAGCTCCGTATCTGACCACATGTCTAGTGAGCTTTCTCCTTCCCTGTCTCCCCACCTTCCCTTCCCTCCTTCCCACCTTCCCTCCTCCTCCTTCAGCCTGTGAAGGACATCACTGCTCCCAGTCCTGCCAGTTCTGAGCAGTCGGCAACTCAACACCCTGCGCCAGCCCCAGCCTCCCAGCAAGACAGTAAGCCTCACTTCACTTCTAGTATCTTCAGATATAGTTTAGCACAAGGTGGACGTTAGGGATGTCACACTATACTTTGGCACAAGGTGGACGTCAGGGATGTCACACTATAGTTTGGCACAAGGTGGACGTCAGGGATGTCACACTATAGTTTGGCACAAGGTGGACGTCAGGGATGTCACACTATAGTTTGGCACAAGGTGGACGTCAGGGATGTCACACTATAGTTTGGCACAAGGTGGACGTCAGGGATGTCATACTATAGTTTAGCACAAGGTGGACGTCAGGGATGTCATACTATAGTTCGGCACAAGGTAGACATCAGGGATGTCATACTATAGTTCGGCACAAGGTAGACATCAGGGATGTCATACTATAGTTCGGCACAAGGTAGACATCAGGGATGTCATACTATACTGCTTTGTGGGCTAAACCATGCCCAGTAAAGTGAGAGCTTCATTTAGTGAGTGCATAAAAGTCTCACTCAGCTTTTCATTGTGGATTCACCCCACGTGTTTCTGTGTATTAGTTTAGTGCATGCCTCCCCTCCCCCCCAGGCCAACAGCCTCAAGGACGTGTACTGTCAGACGTGTTTCTGTGTGTTAGTTTAGTGCATGCCTCCCCTCCCCCCAGGCCAACAGCCTCAAGGACGTGTACTGTCCGTGTTTCTGTGTGTTAGTTTAGTGCATGCCTCCCCTCCCCCCAGGCCAACAGCCTCAAGGACGTGTACTGTCCGTGTTTCTGTGTGTTAGTTTAGTGCATGCCTCCCCTCCCCCCAGGCCAACAGCCTCAAGGACGTGTACTGTCCGTGTTTCTGTGTGTTAGTTTAGTGCATGCCTCCCCTCCCCCCAGGCCAACAGCCTCAAGGACGTGTACTGTCCGTGTTTCTGTGTGTTAGTTTAGTGCATGCCTCCCCTCCCCCCAGGCCAACAGCCTCAAGGACGTGTACTGTCAGCCCAAGATAAACGTATCTTGGAGCAGCGAGACAAGTTCCCTCAGGAGGACGCCGCCACGACCCAGGCCCATCCCATCATTATCCCGAGCTATGCCTCCTGGTTCTCTTACAACAATGTGAACGCTATTGAAAAACGTTCCTTGCCCGAGTTCTTCAATGGAAAGAACCGCTCAAAGACTCCCGAGATGTGAGGGTGTGAGGGTGTGCTTTATGTGAATGTGAGCATTCATTCATTCACACGGCTATCCCGTTCCCCTCCTTCTCCTCTCCACCCTCACACACCCCTCCCCTCTCCATCCTCACACACACATTCCCCTCCTACCCTCTCCACCCTCATACACATTCCCCTCCCTCCCATCTTCACCCTCACACACACATTTCCCTCCCTCCCATCTTCACCCTCACACACACATTTCCCTCCCTCCCCTCTCCATCCTCACACACATTCCCCTCCTCCCCTCTCCACCCTCATACACATTCCCCTCTCTCCCATCTTCACCCTCACACACACATTTCCCTACCTCCCCTCTCCACCCTCACACACACACAGCTACCTTGCGTATCGCAACTTTATGATTGACAGTTTTCGTCTGAATCCAAGCGAGTATCTCTCAGTCACAGCATGCCGGCGCAACCTTGCTGGTGATGTCGGAGCCGTCATGCGTGTGCATGGATTTCTGGAACAGTGGGGGTTGATCAACTACCATGTGGAGGGGGAGCGCCAAGTCCATATGATGGGTCCGCCCTCCACCGCGCACTTTTCGGTTCAGGTATGTACATTGAGGGAGAAGGGAGGAGAGAAAGCCTGCGAGTTTAGTAGAAAGAGTTTGTTTATGAATTCATCACCTTTGAGGATGGATACAGAAAACCGTGTTGGTCTGCAAGGAGGAGGTAGTCGTTTCTATGGTGATCTTGGCGAAGGGAGGGATGTAATGCCTGCTAGTAATCGACAGTGCTATGAACTCAGTAGTGCTGTGCCTCATGAATGAACTGAACTCATGTGAAGACAAGGCTCTATGAGACTAGAACGTAACCATCTCCACATTACTCTGTGGTGCCGCAAATATTGAACATATTGCTCTACATTAGCCCAACATGAGAGAGAGACACTGTAAGGTTTTCCCTGCTTCTTCCTTCTTCAGGTGGACACGCCCATGGGAGTGCAGCCCCTCCCCCAGAGCAAGCCGCTGGCACAGTCCGCTACTGAGCAGTTGCTACAGCTTCCGGAGAAAACTCAAAACGGGCGGGAGCAGCAGCTGGATAACTTTGGGTAGGCCACCACTGTTCCTCGAGCGGCACTAGTTGGGTAGTGAGGCGACCAATATCTGCTCCTCGAGCGGCACTAGTTGGGCAGTGAGGCGACCAATATCTGCTCCTCGAGCGGCACTAGTTGGGCAGTGAGGCGACCAATATCTGCTCCTCGAGCGGCACTAGTTGGGCAGTGAAGCGACCAATATCTGCTCCTCGAGCGGCACTAGTTGGGCAGTGAGGCGACCAATATCTGCTCCTCGAGCGGCACTAGTTGGGCAGTGAGGCGACCAATATCTGCTCCTCGAGCGGCACTAGTTGGGCAGTGAGGCGACCAATATCTGCTCCTCGAGCGGCACTAGTTGGGCAGTGAGGCGACCAATATCTGCTCCTCGAGCGGCACTAGTTGGGCAGTGAGGCGACCAATATAGGTGACCAGGTATATGTACTGAACCATCCCCCTTCAGTGCTACCTCTTCTATTTTCCCTCCTCTCTCCCCCTTTCCTTCTCATCGTCCTTCCCTCTCCTCCTCCATCCCTCTCCTCCTCCATCCCTCTCCTCCCCTCTCCTTCCCTCTCCTCCCCTCTCCTTCCCTCTCCTCCCCTCTCCTCCGCTTTCCTATGCTCTCCTTCTCTCTCCTCCCCTCTCCTCCCCTCTCCTCCCCTCTCCTACGCTCTCTTCCTCCCCTCTCCTCCCCTCTCCTCCCCTCTCCTCCCCTCTCCTCCCCTCTCCTCCCCTCTCCTCCCCCACTCCCCTCTCCTCCTCTTCCCCTCTCCTCCTCCTCCCCTCTCCCCTCTCCTTCCCTCTCCTCCCCTCTCCTCCCCTCTCCTCCCCTCTCCTCCCCCACTCCCCTCTCCTCCTCCTCCCCTTTCCTCCTCCTCCCCTCCCCTCTCCTCCCCTCTCCTCCTCCTCCCCTCTCCTCCCCCACTCCCAGACTTCGTACTGACATTTACAGTAAACAGGCAGAGAACCACTCGACTGCCAAACCTTGGACCGACCAGGAAACACTACTGCTGCTGGAGGTACACATCACACATACCATATTTCCCCTTCACCCCTCACCCCTCACCCCTCCTCCCTTTTCTCTCCTCCTTTTCCTCCCCCCCCCCCACCCCCTCTCGCTAGGGTCTTGAGCTCCACCGAGACGACTGGAACAAGGTGGCCGGTCATGTCAGCACACGCACACAAGACGAGTGTATTCTGCACTTCCTGCGTCTTCCGGTAGAGGACCCCTACCTGGAGGAATCAGGTCCCTGCCACTTGGGCCCCCTGGCCTACCAGCCAACACCCTTCAGCCAGCAGGGAAATCCGGTCATGTCCACTGTGGCCTTCCTTGCATCTGTGGTTGACCCTCGTGTCGCGGCTGCTGCAGCTCGGTCTGCACTAGGTGTGCCCTGTAGGATTGTTAGGGTTGAAATGCTTTTACAAAATGCACAAAATTTGCCAAATTCACAAAATGAAAACTTATCCTAGTGTTGTCCCAGACCTCACTGGAACCGAGACTATAAACACCTAGGAATATTACGTGCCCTGTTGGTGTACACTAGTGTGCTGCTGTGTATGTAAGTATGCATCCCCCCCCCCCCCCCCCCCCCCCCACACACACCCTCCTTCCCTCACACCCTCACAGCTGAGTTCTACAAACTGAAGGATGAGCTACCGGACGCCTACAAGACCAAAGATGTTAAAACTGAGGCCAAGGAACAGGCACCAGCAGCTTCAGCAGAAAAGGTAGTCAGTGATACCCTACTCCGGTAGCCCCCCTGGGTCAGCATCCCTGCTCTGGTAGGGTCTGTGTTAACTTGGTGTTTATTGGAACCAGTGCATGTTGTGTACAGCATGGTAGAATGTACTCCTCCCTCCCACAGCCCACCTCTTCCCCATCTCACCCTCCCCCCACACCATCCGAGGAGGCCACAGAGGGGGAGAGAAAACCATCAGACCCTGCAGCAGGGGGAAGGACCACCCCGGACCCGGCTACCACCCACTTCCTCTCTCCTCCCTCTGAGGGTAATGTTGCCACGGCTGCTGCAGCTGCCCTCGCCTCTGCAGCTGTCAAAGCCAAGGTTTGTTAGGTATAGTTGGGGGATACCCCAAGCAAGTAATGTGATGTCATTTAAGGTGCATCTTGAACACGTTTTCTCTGAATGCAGTTGTAGACATGAGTTTAACTTGTTATATATGATGTTTGAACAAGACAGCTTTCTTGTTAGTAGGGTGTCGTTTGGTTGAAAACATAATTTACCCAGGAAGTACATACAAGTATAGGAAAGGACAAAGCCCCATACATGGGCTGTATGAAGTCCCAGTAAACTGCCCCATACATGGGCTGTGTGAAGTCCCAGTAAACTGCCCCATACAGGGGCTGTGTGAAGTCCCAGTAAACTGCCCCATACATGGGCTGTATGAAGTCCCAGTAAACTGCCCCACACACATACATTGTAAATTACATGCAACTTGTTTCTTGCTAGCATCTTGCAAATGTGGAGGAACGCAAGATCAAGTCACTTGTAGCGCTGCTGGTGGAGACGCAGATGAAGAAGTTGGAGATAAAACTAAGACATTTTGAGGAACTAGAGGCAATCATGGACAGAGAGAGGGAATCTGTGAGTGGAGGGAGGAAGGGGGAGGGAGGAGAGGAGCAATTGTAGGAGGGGAAGTTGCATGTTACTGGTTTTGTCGACTACAAATGTGCTAAGGTGTGTGTTAATTATAATGCCTTTCTCTTCCTCTCCCTCCCCTCCCTCCTCCTCCTCCTCTGCCTCCTCCTCCTCCTCCCCCTCTTTAAGCTGGAGCTCCAGCGTCAGCAGCTATTGGCTGACAGGCAGCAGTTTCAACGAGACCAGCTGAAAGCAGCTGAGATGAGATCCCTTCAGTCCCCTACCCTGCAGCCCCAGACTCCCCTCCAGCTCCCTCCAGTTCGCCCCCCTCACCGCTCCCCTCCCCATGGTAGCAAGACGGCTGTACCAGTGCCAACACAGACGGAGACTAAACCAGAAGGCAAGGATAGCAGAGGTGGGGAGGGTGAGAGCAAGCCGGCTGAGACAGGTGAAGTGAAGTCAGAGGCAGGTGTAAAACCAGCGGAGAAGGAGGGGGAAAAGAAGGAAGGTTCGCCTGCAATAGTTCAGTCTGACCTGGCCACCAAAGAAAAGCCTGAGGTAGACCCTGCTCCAGTAGCCAAGCCTGTGAGTGATCCAGCTATTGTAAACCAGACTGGGAGCAACCAAGCTACGACACCATGCCAGGAAGAAGGCCCATCTGTCATAAACCCACCTGCAACAGACGAGCTGGAGAGGGGCCCAGCTGTGACAGAGCCACCAAAGGAAGAGGTGAAACCAGCTGAAGCTGAGCTGCAGGCCGCTGAGGTGGACTTGAGTGATTTGGGAGCAGAGGGTTGTCCACTGGTGCCTACACAAAACCAACCAGCAGACTCAGCACACCTCCTCCCCCCCCTCCCACTCCTCGGCTCTCCAGTGGAGAAGGGGAGGAAGCAATAGAAGAATCACTCCCTCCAGAGATGCCTGTTGAAGAGAAGCTGGGAGGAGGAGGAGGAAAAGAAGAAGAGGGAGAGTTGATGGGAGCTAGCGAAGGTAGGATGATAAGTGTTTGAGACTTCCCCACAGCACACAGTTAGTAGCACACTGGATATTGTGTGGCTGGTTGCAGAGTAGCGGTCAGTTCCAATTGTGTGTTCTCCTCTTTCCAGTGGATGTCCAGCCTTCTTCTGGTGAGCTTCAGGCAGTCTCTGGTGAGCAAGGAGAAGGTGGAGGGGGGACGGAGGAGGTGGTTGGAGATGGGAAGGGAGGTACTGCAGGTGAGCAAAGTGAGTCTCGGCGTGACTTTGTGGCATGTCACGTGACACAGTACTGTTGTGTATTGTTCTTTGGTAGCTCCCAGTTGTGAGGAACGTGAGGGTGTGAGGGTGGGTGAGGGGGAGAGTGTGACGGCACAAGAGGAGCCAATGGACATCACCAGCCAGACAAAAGACGAACAACTGGTAAGAGGGAGGAGAAGTGGGGGGGGGGGGGGGGGGGGAGGGAGAGAGAAGAGGGAGGAGAAGGGGAGAAAGAGAGGGAGAGAGGAGGTGATGTTATTACGGACTGTTTCCCCAGCCTCCCGAGCCTGACTCCAGTGAGTGTGTGGGAGAAGAAGCTGCCACCAGAACCGGGGAGGTAAGACCACATGTGTGTGACCGGGGAGGTAGGACCACGGTGTGTGACCAGTGTGTGACCGGGGAGGTAGGACTACGGTGTTGTGACTGGGGAGGTAGGACCACGGTGTGTGACCGGGGTTTGAGAAAGAATGCTAATTGCTGAAATTTGATCATCCGGGCTTCTGTTGTGAGTGTACTGGACACAATATTCAGTGAGGGTAATGAGACCTGCGTGTCTCCATGGTTTCCTGTGTGGCAGGCCCCAGGATGTGGTTTAATTAATCCTGATAAGCGTTTTTATTTATAGCCATGATATGCCATCATTGGTAGGACAAGCATACCATTGGTCAAATGAAGCTCGCAAAAATGATAAAGAGAAGTTAGTCTAGACCTGATGGACAAAGAAGTGTGATGACAACAGTGTACGGTACATGTGCTACTGGAGTATAGTAGCACCACTGTTTCACCATGTTGGTACAAAGGGGAACATAAAGCTTCTCCTATCGTTTCTAACATTTCGGCTAACCCTCATTTTACTGCTTGCTAAACTAGTTTCATAGGACTGTAGTCAACTGGTTGGTTAGAGCCAATGATCCTTTATTCCTCAACGAGATGTGTAGCTACATGAGGTAACGATTGTTTGTGGTGTGTTCATCTCTCAGGTTGTTCGTCCTGATGTGCGAGTGGAAGGGATGGATGAAGGTGGTGAGGAGGAGGTGGAGGAGGTGGAGGAGGAGGAGGAGGAAGAGGGAGGGGATTCCCCAGTGATCAAGATACAACCAGAACAGTAGCACTCAATGCTAGTATCAGTTTTTTTTGTTTATGCATACAGTTCTCACGCTGTTTCTTCTGGAATCAACTTCACACGTTTGGTTGGTCAATTTGTAGTTAATTGGAGGGGCAACCTCATAAGTGATCATGCAGCAGGCATAGTTCACTATTATGGTGAAGGTGGTCACACCACATGTGGCCAGCACCATTATAACTATAGCATTAATCTCTTGAGCTTTGTAGTATAGTCTTTGTGTACATAATGACTGGGGACTTAGGAATGGGGATATGCGATTTATTTGTTGTTCCATGGGAGGTGGAACTAAGACAAATGGGTCAGTTCACTGTAAGTTATACGAGGCTCTCTACACACCATAGCTTCGTGACCAAATACTGTCGGGCCGAGGGAATGTCTAACGCAGGGTGGTAGATTACTTGTATTGATGTTTGTAGGATCAAGAATTCAGTTCATGGTAACTCCAAGAGATGATACAATAAAAAATTGTTCTACTTCAGTAGAGACCACTTCAAGTTCTCCCTGGCAGACTGGATCACCTGCAGTCAATGAGAGAGGGCAGAGTCAGGTTGGTAGAGTGTCCGTGAGACAGAGGAACCATTTTTAGTGTCTTACATGTTTGACTGAGTGGTCTGAGAAAACACCTTCCTCCACCTGCATGTGTGGTGTGTGTGTGTGTGTGGGAGGAAGGAGGTGTGTGTGTGTGGGAGGGAGGTGTGTGTGTGTGTGGGAGGGAGGTGTGTGTGTGTGTGTGGGAGGAAGGAGGTGTGGTGTGTGTGTGGGAGGAAGGAGGTGTGTGTGTGTGGGAGGGAGGTGTGTGTGTGTGTGTGTAGGAGGGAGAGAGGACGGAGGAGGAGGGTTAGGGTTACAAAACACGACGTTACAAGCAGAGAGGGAAGGAGTTTACCCGAATAGCAATTCTCTGGACAAGTACACTGGGATCGGTCTCAACAATAACCCTGCAGAATAACACACGTACTGCCGTGTCACACACCACAGGGACAAGACACGACCAGTGACCTCACCCTCCATCCACCAGTTCCTCCAGAACCAGAAACAATGCATCCATGTGTTCTAGCAGAGTACACTTCTCCATGTTACGCCTGGGACCATGTGTGAGGAGGGAGCATGTGTGAGGAGGGACATGTGTGCATGTATGGGAGGGCGACATATACGGTGCTAATGTACTATGAATGTTGCATCTGAGGTGTATAAGGGCATGAGAGGATATGTGATGTGTGGTAATAGTGGGGGTGCACCAACGCCAAGTACTCAGGATGTGGCACACTAACAACGTTACTCCAGCCAGCATTACCATGGCATCCATACCAGCCTACCCAAACAGTCAGTACGTCCCTGGCATGACCAACATTCCACACGCAGCAGCAGTGACTCACCTCAGAATTTGACTGATTGCATCATACAGTCCATTGAGTACCCCCATGAGCATGAGCTGAGGAGAGATCAGTCATACTCACACACACACACACACACACTCACACACACACACTCACACACACACACACACACTTCATTTTCATTCTGAGCTCCAAGAACATAGAAGAACAGGTCTACGTTGCTCCTGTAGACTGCAGTCACACCTTCGTGCATAATGATCTCAGCTAGGAGGGATAGGGGAGAGGGGGGAGAGGGGAGGGGAGAGGGGGGAGGGGGAGAGGGGGGAGAGGGGAGAGGAAGAGGAGGAGAGGGGAGGAGGAGAGAGGGAGAGGGGGAGAGGGGAGGAGGAGAGAGGATGAAGAGGGTCAAGGAAAGGGAGAGGGCTCACCATTGGCACGGTGCGTCTTTTGGAAGAGTGACTCCTCAAACTTGTGTTGCTCCTTCAGAGTAGCAAATGTCTCATCATAATACTAAGGGAGGAGAGAAGGGAGGGGGGGAAGGAGAGAGGGGAGGGGAGAGGAGGGGATGAGGGAGGAGAAAAGGGAGGGGGGAGGAGAGAAGGGAGGGGGAAGGAGAGAGGGGAGGGGGGATGGGAGAGGAGGGGATGAGGGAGGAGAGAAGGGAGGGGGGGAAGGAGAGAGGGGAGGGGGGAAGAGGAGGGGATGGGGGCAAGAGGAGGGGATGAGGGGGTACTTGAATAAATCGCTTGATAATTGTAACTATACAGGAGCTAAAGTGCATGTAGGATGAGCTGCGTACTGCAGAGTTGCTATATACTGGCGTCCTGCACTGACCTTGGACACTATTCTCTTGCCATCATTGTCAAGGATCAGAATAGCCTTCACCGTCAGTAAAGATGGCTCCTACAGCGAGACAAATGGACTCATTTAGTCTACACCCCTCACACCCTCACAGCCACACCCTCCATACCCTCACAGCCACACCCTCCATACCCTCACAGCCACACCCTCCATACCCTCACAGCCACACAACAGACAATAAGTTACCAGGTTCAGGGCATCCATTGTACCACGAGTGCATGTGATCGAGAATAGTCTGACCTATGACGTCATACATAAGTACGGCTATTTTTAGTGGCCGAATATTTCTGTACACTAGGATATCCGGCCTTTTCTTCCCGCAGAATCGTCGAGACGGTCATGTGCCTGCGGAAGTGGTCGCCGAAGACTGTCTATTAGAGTTCTCCCACACGCCTCATTCCTCACTTGTCAGAGAAAGCAGTGAGCTCTCCTTAGCTACGCGTAATTTCTTTTAACTTTGTAAGCTGTTAAAAGCAAGCGAGCACAATGCGCGGCCCCGTGCAAGCAGTGAGCAAGCCTGCAGTGCCAGACTACAGCAACGCACTGGACAAGGTATGTGCCTCACACGTTGCATGCACTAGTCTTGCAGGCCTTGACTAACACAACGCCGATTGCTTTCCGCAGTGCTGAAAGCGATCGACGCTGGTGTCAGCCTTGCGAATGCAAATTGTTAGTATAGCTGTGTTGCAAGTCACCACTTGTTTATAGTATGCATGAGACAGCTGAGTTGACAAATGATCTCGTTAACCCCCCCCCCCCCCTCACACACACACACAGCCATACGACCAACTGTTCAGCATCCCAACCAAACAACAAAACCTCTTCACCACCGGCAATGGCTTCGTTCCTAAGATGACCGAATACCCAGAGTTGTACATCACACCTCCACCCTCACTCCCCAACCCACACTCCTTCACATTCAACAGCAGTGTGTCTATGTACCCTGTTGACAGCATGATTCCTCATCTACCAGCAGAGAACAGTCAGAAACAAGAGTTAGCTGACCCTGGCGCTTCCTTTGAAGCAGCGAAGGGAACAACCAGTGACATTGGAAACTTGTTTTCTGGTAAACAACCTGACTCTGACCTTAGTTCCCTCCTCTCGCTGCTGACAAATAAAGAAAAAGAGGACCCCTCACTTGACTTTGCCATTCCTTCAGATCTCAGCTCTCTCTTTGAACTCCTTCCTGATCCTCAAAACTTGGAACTAACAAACCCATCGCCGCCAAAAACCGAGGCAAACATGCAGACAGGTATTCATCTCCTACCTAGGCCGAGCAAGGAGCAGCTCGGTGAGACCTCAAAAGTTCCTGTGTCTGCTGAGGAAGATCCTTTCATCGCAGGTGTGTTTGGCGAGGATAATTTCAGCTTTGAACCTCAAGAATCACGACTATACAACTCAGGTCCTTCATTTGACGAGCTGCTGTCTCAGCTAGGTGAAACAAGCCCAGTGCAGAGTGTCCATAGCCCTGAGCAGTCACCAGTGGCCAGCCTCCTACCGAGTGTTAGTGAGAGCGACACAAGCTGGCCGGACGACCAACTAAAAGAACTGTTTGAGAAAACATTTGACCTTGAAACAGACTACATGCTTCCTCCGCCAGCCAAACAGCGACACGAAGACACTCCACCCTACCCTACCTCCCCACCTGACCCTTACCAGCACAGCTGGCTGTCTGAACCCCGAAAGACCCCTTCTCCCTCTCTACCCTCTCCCTCCCTGCCCTCTCCCCCTGTCTTCTCCCCACACTCTCCTCCAGAACATAAAACAGCCTCCCTCCTGCCTAAGCCTCCTGTGGATGCAATGGGGGAGAGAGGAGGCAACAAGACAAAGAAAATGAACGACAGTGCTGTTTTGTTTGGCAAACACGAGAGTGAGATTATTCACAAGTTGCTCATACCGCAGCCTGGTGTCACCAGCAAGCCCATCACCCGAGACAAGCTAGTCCTGATGCCCGTGGAAGAGTTTAACCAACTGTTGGAGCAAGCCAACCTCTCTGAGATCGAGGTCGCCTTCATGAAGGAGTGGAGAAGGCGAGGGAAGAACAAGTCTGCAGCACAAATCGCCCGTAAGAGGAAGCGAGATGAGCTGTCGGACCTGGACATTGAAGTTGAGGGTTTGCGGAGGCAGAAAGTTGAACTGCAATTACGGTACGATCGACTCCGGTCAGAAATCTCAACTCTCAAAGAGAGGGCCCTGGCTGCGGAAGACTCTGTCTACCAGCGGTATCGTACGGAGCATGGGACTCCAGTCTCACGTGAGACACATCTCATCCATGTGGATGGCAGCAAGGTTATGCTAGTTCCTCGGGTCAATTCTGGGATCCTTTTAGTGAAGTGAAGTTGCATCATGTTCAGTAGCTTTATATCACATTAATTCATGCATGCATGAATGTGCATGTAGACTACTGTAATTCATGTGGACATGCGTTACGGCCAGGGTTCCACACTAGCCCTGTATTTCAGTACTGTGTATAGTTCAGTGTCTGTGATGGCCTGTTGGTTGTTGTACTGAACGGCCCTGAGTGTGTAGTGTGGGGGCTGTAGGAATGTTGTCTCATTGCATTAATTAGTTTTGTTTGTCTTGTGGTGGACATTATTTTGTTTTCAGTTGACCCCAATATCCTGTATACTCCAATAGCATTCTAAAAATATTTTTCATCACATCATCCGGATGCTGAGTGTATAATGAAATTCATTACATGCCTTGTGGTCAAGTTTATTGCCTGCATACAACCATACAAGAGAGGGGCAGGGCTCATACGATCAAAGGCTGCGTCTGTTTCTCCAGCCACTCCACAACCTGAGTCTTCCCCTGACTGGTCAGATACGCACCCACTTTCTCACGACACTCTGCATGGTAGCCATTGAGCCAGTCAATCTGCAGGGGAGGACAGTTGCTGCAACAATGGGAGGATATTGTGGGTAGAGGGTGGGAGAGGGTAGGAATATTGCCACACTGTCCCCCTGCAAGGATGCTGTTAGATGGACTCTGTTGACCAGCAATACAGTAACATACACTGCCATGGTCACCTACTAAGGGGATGGCTAGTGTTCCAACAGTGTACGTAAACAGGGCAAGTATGGCTACAGACCAAGCTCTAGTTAACTATATGTCCTCTGTTGAAGCATCTGCAACCAGAAATAAAATAGAATCAAGTGATCAATGTCCTTATTAGGAGCCGATCAGGGGACCTCCAATCTGCAGTAATCAACAGATCAATACTAACTACACATGGCTGCCAATTTGACCTTTGAACTTCTGAGGATTTCCAATTAAGCACAGTTTCCGCTAATCAAAAACTTTAATCCCTGTTGCAAATGGTTTGACACAAGTCACTGACTTCATACCAGAGAACGAGTCAAGAACAAAGTTTACCCTCCCGCCTCTTCACCCTTTCTCCTCCTCCCCCCTCCCCCCTTTCTCCTCCTCCCCCTCCCCCTCCCCCTTCACCCCCTCCACCCCTCTTCACCCTTTCTCCTCCTCCCCCCTCCCCCCTCCCCCCTCCCCCCTTCACCCCCTCCACCCCCACACTAAGCTCACCTCAGACTGAGTGAGGTGGGCTGGTCGGATCATTTTGTGTTGTATGGGTACCTGAGGGTGGGAGAGATGGAGGTGGGGAGGAGTAAATGGGTGGAGAGATGGAGGGTGGAGGGGTGAAGGGCTGGAGAGATGGAGGTGTGGAGGAGTGAAGGGGTGGAGAGATGGAGGGTGGAGGGGTGGAGGAGTGGAGAGGTGAAGGGATGGGGATGGAGGAATGAAGAGGTGGAGGGATGGAGAACATGCATGAATTTATTGACTTACAAGAGTAACTGGTTCCATCGTGAGGTAGCCAACGCCAGCAAAATTGTACTGTGTGGAGAGAGGAGAGAAGAGGAGGAGGAGGAGGAGGAGGAGGAGGAGGAGGAGGAGGAGGAAGAGGAGGAGGAAGAGGAGGAGGAGGAAGAGGAGGATAGAATACATGATACACAGAACACAGTTGCCATGGCAACACCTTAGTTTCTGCTGGTTTGATGATGACTACATTCTCAATGCGAATACCAAAGGAGCCGTCCTCATAGTACCCAGGCTCTGTGTGTGAGTGGGTGTGAGTGGGTGTGTGTGGGGGGAGGGGAGGAGGAGGTGGAGGGAAGGGGGGATCTTAACATCCTCCTCATGAAGTAGTGATGTGAGATTACGTACCGTCTGACACAAACATTCCGGCAGAAAGTGGCTTCAAGCTTGCACGGGTATTGATACTCTGTGGCCCTGAAGGGAAGGAGAGAGAAAGAGAGGAAGGACAAAGGGTAGAGTTTGAGAGAGTAGTGCTTGAGGCTTGCACAAGTGCATACTCCAGGACAAGTTAGAGGGAGAGGGGGAGGGAGGTAGGAGGGAGAGGGGGAAGGGAAGAGGGAGAGGGGGAGGGAGGGAGGAGGGAGGGGGGGAGGGAGGGAGGAGGGACAGAGGATGTATACCTTCATGGACGTTGAGGAAGGCCCCCACTCCATGTCCAGTGCCATGCTTGTAGTTCAGTCCAGCAGCCCACAGGGGAGCACGCGCCAGACACTCTATTTGATGGCCTGTGTGTGTGTGTGTGAGGGTGTCTAAGGGTTGATCCTCACCCTTCACCTCCTCACCTCCTCACCCCTCACCATTGGTCTTGTTGGGAAACACGGCTGTGCAGAGAGCAATGTGTCCTTTCAGCACCAGAGTGAATGCCTCCTGTGAGGGTGTGAGGGTGTGAAGGTATGTGGGATGAGTGTGAGGGTGTGAGGGTGTGAAGGTATGTGGGATGAGTGTGAGGGTGTGAGAGGCATGGCAATACATATATTGACATAGTTTATCTATGTACGTATATTGACAGTACACAACGCTAAAGAAACTACATAAGCTTATCAACATTTCTGAGTGGCATAGTTTTACCTTTTGTTTCTCAGTAGGGGTACCAAAGTGCACTGTGCGTGTGACATCGGTCGTCCCATCCCTACACAGCAGAGGAGGAGGAGGGAGGAGGAGGAGGGAGGAGGAAGAGGTGGAGGAGGAGGAGGTGGAGGAGGAGGAGGAGGAGGAGGAGGAGGAGGAGGAGGTGGTGGAGGAGGAGGAGGAGGAGGAGGAGGAGGAGGAGGTGGAGGGGTGAATGAGAGTCTGGTGAACACTCTCTTGGTTGTGCCAAGTCTTTTGGACAAGCTTTATGTTGTTATGCAAACGGCTAGCAAGTAACACACAGGAGGGAGGAGGGAGGAGGAGGAGGACTGGAGGGAAGGTGGAGGGAGGGAGGGAGGGAGGGAGGAGGACTGGAGGGAGGAGGAGGAGGAGGACTGGAGGGAAGGTGGAGGGAAGGTGGAGGGAGGGAGGGAGGGAGGGAGGAGGAGGACTGGAGGGAGGGAGGAGGGAGGGTGGAGGAGGACTGGAGGGAGGGTGGAGGGAGGGTGGAGGAGGACTGGAGGGAGGGAGGGAGGGAAGGTGGAGTCTGCCACAAGACTACATTGAGACCAGAGGAGGTTGGAAGTCGGTGATTAGTGGTGCGCGCGAGATAGCAATTAGTGCTACGTGAATGACGTAATCGTACGGGCTGCCATTGAGGCCCATAGTGAGATGTGAAATCGATTTTCACAACGGCGCCCTCGCTTGTTCGGAACGAAACTTGCTCAGTGGATACTGCCAGGTGAGCCCGCTATGGTATTTTATGATACACAAGTAGTCTGAGGGGATTCCCAAGGAACTGCTCAAATGCTTCACTTATAACAAAGAATTACAGCGGGCGATCTAGAGCTCACCTGGCAGTATCTACCGAGCGAGTTTCGTTCTGAACAAGCAAGGGCGCCGTTGTGAAAATCGATTTCACATTTCGCTATGGGCCTCTATGGCAGCCCGTATGATTACATCATCACGTAGCACTAATTGCTATCTCGCGCACACCACTAATTACAACCTCCACATTGTGGACTCCTCCAGCTGACCTTTGACCCCCGACCCTCCCCACTCACATGTACTGTGCTCCCGAGTCACACAAGTATAGCTCATCCACACTCAGGTTACGATCCGTCTCTGGAGTGGGCCTGAGCACAGGAGAGGAGGGAAGGGGATCAAAATTGCTGTAAACAAATGAGTCAAGAAACTATGTAGCACACCCTCCCCCTCACTAGTAGCACACCCTCCCCCCTCACTAGTAGCACACACATCTCCCTCACTAGTAGCACACACCTCTCCTCTCACTTGTAGCACACCCCCCTCTTCTCACTTGTAGCACATACCTCTCCTCTCACTTGTAGCACACACTCCCCCCTCACTTGTAGCACACACCTCTCCTCTCACTTGTAGCACACACTCCCCCCTCACTAGTAGCATACACCTCTCCTCTCACTTGTAGCACACACTCCCCCCTCACTAGTAGCACACACTCCCCCTCTCCTCTCACTTGTAACACACCCTCTCCTCTCACTTGTAGCACACCCTCTCCTCTCACTTGTAGCACATACCTCTCTCACTTGTAGCACACACTCCCCCTCACTAGTAGCACACACCTCTCTCCTCTCACTTGTAGCACACCCTCTCCTCTCACTTGTAGCACACCCTCTCCTCTCACTTGTAGCACACCCTCTCCGCTCACTTGTAGCACATACCTCTCTCACTTGTAGCACACACTCCCCCTCACTAGTAGCACACACCTCTCTCCTCTCACTTGTAGCACACCCTCTCCTCTCACTTGTATAACACCCTCTCCTCTCACTTGTAGCACACCCTCTCCCCTCACTTGTAGCACACCCTCTCCTCTCACTTGTAGCACACACTCCCCCCTCACTAGTAGCACACACCTCTCCCTCACTTGTAGCACACTCTCCCCTCACCTGTAGCACACCCTCTCCCCTCACTAGTAGCACACACCTCTCCCTCACTTGTAGCACACCCTCTCCCCTCACTTGTAGCACACACCTCTCCCCTCACTTGTAGCACACACCTCTCCCCTCACTTGTAGCACACACCTCTCCCCTCACTTGTAGCACACACCTCTCCCCTCACTTGTAGCACACACCTCTCCCCTCACTTGTAGCACACACCTCTCCCCTCACTTGTAGCACACCCTCTCCCCTCACTTGTAGCACACACCTCTCCCCTCACTTGTAGCACACACCTCTCCCTCACTTGTAGCACACACACATAATTGATGATAACGTGTAAAGCTAAAGACAGAGAATCAAACTCATCGCCTCTTGGCGTGAGCTGACAGAACTCGGACCACTGAACTCATCGCCTCTTGGCGTGAGCTGACAGAACTCGGACCACTGAACTCATCACCTCTTGGCATGAGCTGACAGAACTCGGACCACTGCACTCATCGCCTCTTGACGTGAGCTGACAGAACTCGGACCACTGCACTCATCGCCTCTTGGCGTGAGCTGACAGAACTTGGACCACTGCACTACAACCACCAGCCCTCACAATATCTTATCTTCAAAATAGAGTGCTACAGATGATGGTACAATTGTATGAGAGTCATCTAGTGAGAACACTGCTGCACTTTATAATGGTGTGTGACAGTACGCTCCAACGCAAACAAACCGTTCATCTCCTTGTACCCCATGGTACTCCACACGTCGATGCCATACTCTCGAATGAGAATCATACTCAGTGCAGATTGATCGTAGCGATGGCAGCCAATATAAATACCTTCATTGCGATTCTTTTCTCTGAGTTTAAAATCACATCTGCCGCTGCCAGGTCCAGTTGTTCCATTGGGAGCAATACAGTCCAAGTGGAGAGCACAGTCTGTCCAGGGCCGAATCAAACGCGATTTAATTTCCTCTGTCACCCATACTGACCACACGGCAGCCTGCAAATGCCCAAAACGGTTCAACTCTTTTCTCGACAAGGTGATGTTAAGGTACCGCAGCATTCTGTCATGTGTGAGTGACACGATGGGCAAGCTCCATAGTATTCCTGGAACAAATGGAAACTTACGCATAGTTGACATCACAATTTCAAAAGCAGGTTTCTTCATCCTTGCGCTCGCATCCCCATAAAGAATGACTTCATACTCCTCTGCAAGCTCTCCAATCATCAGCGGCTTCCAAGCATAGTTGAACAGTCCCTTCACATGGGCAGGGTAGCGCTCATAAGAGAAATCATACACATGTACATTACATGAGGTAGTCAGGTTCTTCACCTCCCGCTCGGTGAGCCCCAAATTGTAAACGATGATGTTCATGTCCGGGTAAAAGTGCTGCACATGAGCTATCGCATCCTGTGCCTCCTTGAAGTGGTTTGAAGAGAACGGTCTCACCACCGCTACCTTGCAGTTGATGAGATCCTTGCACGTACACTGAGGGACACAGAACATGCTAGAGTCCTCACGCTGAAAGGTGAACGTTCTCTGGGCCGTACCACTACCAAACGGCGCGCAATTCAGCAGTTCTGGGAGCCCAAACCGACAAGCGTCAAACATACTGCAGCAGGAATTGTTGGCGTTCACTAGATCACGAACAGACGGCCATGGACGAGGACGATCGCCAACGGTCACTCCTGTGGCTGTAAGACAACTCTGGCGGACTGCACCGACGTCCAATACACTCTGCGCACATTCATGGACCGTGATAACAGCACGACGCTGATGATCGAGTCTTTGTGGTGGCGCTGCTGATGTAGTGAAATAGTGCAGAGCTGTTAGGCCACTCCAAATGAGACTTTAGTTTCCCGTCCTGACTTCTGTGATTTTACATGCGGGCGGGCGGTCCATTACCATTAACCATTACTATGAATCTCATTATAAATTCGTCCGAAATAAAATCTAACTGTGTCGGAATGTGCGCATCCTGGAGCTGTCGAACCCATTCACACTACTATCGTTCCACTGAATCTGGCAACTTTGGCGCAATGCTTTTACACGAGTCTACGTTTGCTACTGTACTGCGTACTAGTGCGCGCGTAGTACGTTGGACGGCACTGCAGTTAATAATGGACATAATGGTCAAATGGCGCGGTAGACTCCGGAGGGGGCGGGCGGAGGACGGGAAACTATAGTCTCATTTGGAGTGGCCTTACTGGTACGTAGTCCAGAAATGAGATCAATACCAGCGAGAAACTGACGGCTATCGACACAATTCCGATGATGACGAGATATCGCAGCACTGACGTGTCGCCCCGTCTCCCCATTACTGCATCCCGGCTGCCGAAATGTTGGTCTCCCTACGACAGTGTTCCGTGAGGTGCTTCACCATACTTGCGTCCTTGATATGCCATGCGAGGAGGTCCGACACGGTCACGTGCGCTATGCATGAACATTCCAAGGACTAAAAACCTAGCCTCGTTCCCAGGCCTTCCCCGGCTCCAGTTTTTGATCGCTTGCAGTAAGACTTATGCAAAAACATACTGCAAGCGATCAAAAACTGGAGCCGGGGAAGGCCTGGGAACGAGGCTACTAAAAACCATCAATACGAAACGCTGTGCGGCAAAGATCATGATGGGTTTAGGGGAGTTTTCGTGATGCTGAAAGTGTCTCGCCAGTCAGAAGTAACATTGCATACCTTTGTGACCTGTTGACATTTATGTGGCTGTTGAGAGCTACATGTAGATGAACGGCAGTGATCGATCTCGACCTAATAGACAGCTTCAGTATGGTTGAAAATACCCCCAACCCGAGTGAACCCAGCACGCTAGAAGCTTCTGATGTTCAGAAATCGTTCTTGAAGCAATGGAATGCAGCAGGTTAGCAATTAACTTGACAATCAGGATCACGTGTTGATGTATATGACATCACTAGTGTCGGTCCTCCTCTGCTTCTCGTTACTAGTCTCGCAAGCCACACCCTTCGCAGAGAGAGGAAGGTCTTTAGTCTCGTCCCCAGACCCAACCCTCTCACGAGGAGAAACGAACCAAGTCGAATTTCATGGGCTAGCGCACGCTTTTGCGACAATGTAACCTAGCAACGATCAAAACATTTTGCGGCCAACCTGCTTAAAAAAGGTACGGATACTCGAATGGAGATGAACAAATTTTACTGTTGTAAGGGAAGTGCTACGTAATAATTACTGATCTCGCAATCTCATTGGTCATTACCACTTTTGGGTAATAAAATAAGCCCAAGAAATTCGACTTCATTCACCAGATCGTTTCTCGCCGGGAGGCATGCGCGTGGGTGGGGCGCGAGACTAGAAGGGTCTGTTCACGCTGCAGCTGATGAGTTGTCGCCGAGGAACGCAATTATCGAACAGTACGGTTAGATAACAAGATGCTAATATCCGCTAAACACTTTGTGACGTAAATGCTACTCCATGACAACGGATACAATCTACGAAGACACCAAGTTTCTGTCGTGGCGACAACTCGATGGTTGCAGCGTGACCAGACCCTTCCTCTCTCTGCGAAGGGTGTGGCTCGTGAGACTATCTTGTTGCATGCAGGCCTTGCCCGTTTTCGTTTGCGTTCACAATAATACACAGAAGAGGAAGAGCCGTGAAAAACAGGCTTTCCGCTTCCGTGTATTATTGTGAACGCAAAGCGAAGAGGAGCTGGGCCTCCCAACAGGGAGTCAGTGTGTTTCTGAAACAAAGGGTAGGGCTAGGCGGGGATTTCATTCTCTGGCGTGTTTCTGAAACAGTGTGGGGGAGCCCGTATAGCACACACTCCCTCCCCTCACACACCACCACCCTCACTTATAGCACCTCACTCCCCTCATACACCACCACCCTCCCTCATCCCCCCCACACACCTGTAGGATGCCCTCCCCCTTCTTCCACACACACACACACTCCCTCCCTTCCCTCCTCCCCAAACACACTTGTAATGGATGATGGCTCCGTTGGGTCCACTGGAAGAGATGGTAGGGAAACTAAGAGACACATAGTCTGGCTGCACTCTGGGTGTGTGAGGAAGGAGGTGTGTGAGGGAGGAGGTGTGTGAGGGAGGGGTGTGTGAGGGAGATGTGTGAGGGAGGAGGTGTGTGAGGGAGGTGTGTGAGGGAGGTGTGTGAGGGTGTGTGTGAGGAGGTGTGTGAGGAAGGAGGTGTGTGAAGGAGGGGTGTGTGAGGGAGGAGGTGTGTGAGGGAGGGGTGTGTGAGGGAGGAGGTGTGTGAGGGAGGAGGTGTGTGAGGGAGGAGGGGTGTGAGGGAGGTGTGTGAGGAAGGGGTGTACGTGAGGGAGGTGTGTGAGGGAGGATGTGTGTGAGGGAGGAGGTGGAGGAGTGGGAGGGTGATGAGCTCGTGTGTGTGTGTGAAAGAGGAAGGAAGTGGGAAGAAGTACTTTCGAAGTTCTTCCAGTTTGTCGGCCACTGATATTTCCGTGAGCCCTCCTTTAGGAACCTGGGTGGAGTCATAACACATGCTGGGAGATCATACATAAGCCCGTGTACGTTATGCTCGTACTGGTAACAGTCTACACGCAGACCTCAGCTTATTCATACCAGGTTTGATGATGTCACGCGGTCACGCGGGTGGAATAAATTTCGAGGTCTGTGTGCAGACTGGTAAGCATATACTGATATAGAGTTGAACTTAATGGGTACGTACATACTCTGTGAAAGCATAATGGAGCACAGGGGAATGCATACTGGAACACACACAAACACAAACTACATCCAACCCCTCCCATCACATACACATGCACACACAAGCTACCTCCTCTTCCAGCCAGTTGAAGTATTCACACAGTGCAGCTGCATCTCGGATCTGGTTATGTGTGTGAGGGTGTGAGAGTGTGAGAGGATGAGAGTGTGAGGGTGGGTATACACGTGTGCATCACCCACGTGTGAGTTCCTCATTCCCTGTGCTTCTGTGTCGTTCTTGACTGCCTTGAGCAGTTGGAGAGGGGAGAGGGCTGAGACACGACGTGCCTTTGGCACCAAGTGACAGAGGGCGTAGCTCGACTTGGAGTTGATCTGGGAAAGGAAGGGACCACAGGAGATGACAGCTAGCCACTCTTTCTCCCCCTTCCCCCTCCTCCCACCCTCCCACTCTCTATCCCTCCTCCTCCCCCTCCCACTCTCTACCCCTCCTCCTCCTCCTCCTCCCCCTCCCCTTCTCTCACCCACAGTTTCCCCATCATCTCTATCAGTAAGTCAGTCATCTGTCCAATCACACTATCATAGGGGTACACCTTCACTCCTTTCTCCCCACCAAGATGGTCTCGAACAGCCTCGTTTATCCTCCTCTCATTTGTAAGTAGCCTGGTGGATATGTGAGGAGTGGATGTGTGAGGGATGGATGTGTGAGGGTGGATGTGTGAGGGTGGATGTGTGAGGGTGGATGTGTGAGGATGAATGTGTGAGTTATAAGAACAATGGAGAGGATAAAATGCAGAGACTTACCTCACGTCAGTCAGGGTGACAATGGCATATGCAAAGAACACAGGGTTGTAGTCAATGTCAGAGCCACGGAGATTGAACAGCCCTGGTAGGAGAGAGAAGGGAGGAGAGAGAGAGAGAGGGGGAGAGAGAGGGGAGAGAGAGAGGGGGGGAGAGAGAGGGGAGAGAGAGAGGGGGGGAGAGAGAGGGGAGAGAGTGGGGGGGAAGACAGGGATAGGGGGTAGGTGGAGGAGACCAAGGGAGAGAATATGTATGAAATATGGGAGGGCTTACATGCGACTTCATCCAGGGCAGTTACAACCAGCACACTGGCTCCATCCTTCTCCATCTCTTTCCTCACATCACTGACTTTATCCTCCCAGCTGCGTCCTATGGGAGAGAGGAGGGGGAGAGACCGTGTTCAATAAAAACTAATGGATAGTGTAACTACACCCCTCCCTCCTTCACCCTTTCCTTCACTCCCCCCTCCCTACAACCCCTCACCGGAGTACTTCAGAGGTAATATCAGGAGGGGGTTACACGGTGGAGAGGGTCTGTTGCTGCCCCACACCACATCCACCAGATTCACTGACACTGCTACCAACTTTTGTCCGCTGCTCTCCAGAGCCTGCAGGAGAAGAAGGAGGAAGAACACCAACCTTACGTAAGTATTAGGACCAGTTTGAATGCATCAACTCGAGTTCAGGGTGGTTCGTTCCTTTGAACCCACTTGAACCACTTCCGTACCCGAGGAATCGTGTGAGTTCGGGGTGGTTCAACCACTTCAAACTGGCTCGAACCCAGTATGAGTTAGGACCACACTATCCATCCGAGAGGCAACACATCCTTTAATGACTGCTTGTTTTGCTGGTCAGTTCACATTGATTTAGTCTCATTATATTTGTTCACAGTAACCCATAATGAGGGGAGGTCTGAGAACAACTCATGATATGCATTATCCACTCTTCATACCCACCTCCATATAGTCCTTGTGGAGCTCTGGGTGGGCAGAGAACAACACAAAATGAAAGAACAAGAACACCCGTCACCCTTCTCATCTCTACTGCTAGGCATGGTCTGCATAATGGACGTACCTTCGGAGAGCTGGTAGGGGTCAAACCCAATCTTGGCACCCGCTGGCAGTTGCTGTAGAGATGGTCCATGCAGTGTATCCTCATCTCACAAGTGAGACTAACAACCTACCTTGCTCATCCACTCCGTGATGCTTGGTACACCTTCATTACCTGAAACAGTTCATTCACTCTCATCACTCCCTCCAGGTGTGTGTGTCCCCCTCCCTCCTCCCTCCTCCTACCCACTCAAACGATTTATTTCACCCCGTCCCTTCTCCTCTCCCCCCACAAGATCGACAACTCTCTTCCCTTTCTTTCCACGCACACAGTCCACTCCGCCCCCTCCCCTCCTCTTCACTCCCAAGATTGTCCCCCTCCTACTGGCCACCTTGTTTCATGAGTGTCCAGTTTGCGTCCAGCTGTTGAGATGCCTGTAAGTGGTAGCGGCCATCTGTCCACAGCAGAGCCTTGTCAGCCGTCACAAGAGCAACACCTGCACAGGGAGGAGTGGGAGGGTGGAGGATGTGAGGATGTGCAAGGGACCACCAGTACCTGCAGATCCTGTGAACCCGCTGATAAACTCTCTTCTCTTATCACACTCAGCAATGTACTCGCTCTGCGGAGGAAGAAAAATTTTGTGGGCCAGTGATTCATGATACCCCCCCTCAACAACAATTGTGGCCAAGAGGGTACAGAGGGGGTTAGGCCTTGGGATGAAAGAGATGCAAATGCAGTGAAGGGGGTACTAAGGCTTGGGGGATCCCCTTGGTATAATCTCGTCTACAAGATGGCTGAACGGTATGCCGTCGCAGCTTTATACCTGGTGGGCGTCGTCGGTGCGGACGAGGTACGCATCCAGCGGCTCGCTCGAGTACTTGCCGCTCTGCATCTGCATGCACGTTCTCAATCGAGCCAGCCGATCGCCTGTTCCACCTCCTCCCATGCTGCCTCCGTACGTCTTCTGCTGCTGGCTGGGTTAGGACTGTACAAAGGCTTCCCCTGTTGGCCTTGGCTGGATAAAGTGCTTTGTGTGCATGCGAGGGGGGCGTGGCTAATAATCGCACGTACGTACGTATAATTGGAGAGGAGAGGATTTTGGCGAGCGTGCGTGATCACGAAACAAAAGCCAAGGCTCAAGCTTTGTTCTGCTCAGCTCAAAGGATGGATCAAGTCGTGGCCTACGTAAAGCCGGTGAAGGAGTTTATGAAGGACTCAAAGAGGCTAGTACAGCGGTGTACGAAACCTGACCTGAAGGGTAAGCCAGATCTCCTCCAAATGTCTCACCTACCCTACTTCCTTAGTCTCGCAAGCCAGACCCAACCAACCCCAGCGCGGATCGCTTTCAGTATCCCCGTGCGTGATACTGAAAGCGATCCGTGCTGGGGTTGGTTTGGTCTGGCTTGCGAGACTACCTACTTCCTGTCATCCTGTCTCGCCTTCCCGTTCTTTCTTCTTGGAGGGTTTTGGTTCAGGCATTAGGTCTTGTCTGATCGAGTGTTTCTCTCCTCTGAGAGACCAGTCGTGGTCTGGGTCCACAGTAGTACGGGGTGGTGAATGAGTCTAGTCTGTTGATGGTGATGATTTGTCAAGCATGCAGTCTGCGTTGGTTTTGAGGCCACAAATTTAGAACTGAAGTGTTGAATTGCAATACCAGAACAGTCAAATCCAATTTGGTGACACACAGTTTAGACACAAATGGCACCCCATATGTATAGTACTGTCGGAGGAAACTATACTTACAGAGGGAGAAAGATTCGGCAGCAACATTCTTGAAATTGTCCACTCTTTCCACAGAGTTCCAGCGTATCGCCATGGCGACTGCAGTTGGGTTTGCTATCATGGGGTTCATTGGGTTCTTTGTGAAGCTCATTCACATCCCAATCAACAACATCATTGTGTAAGTCCTCAACTCTCTCTCCCCCTGTAGGTAGGATACTGTGGTACATTATTCTTCTCCCTCTAGTCTCGGATACGTAGCTCCATGTTTATTGCCCTTGCTCTCAGTTCTGCTCTGTCTTAGATGGCATAGGCGTACGAATTTGTGTAGTTCTTCAAAATTAATGTAATCCCCCTCCCCAGTACTAGTATTAGCATCTTATGCTACCGTTAGTCTCAACTGCTGACTCTATTCCCATGGTCTGATACTGCATACTGTAGGGCCTGGGAATGAGACCATAAACTCTTGCTAGCGGTCAAGTTCATTTCAATGTCACTGATAACTGTGTATTTCTCTCTGCCTACAGCGGCTCATAATGTGAGAATGAAACAACACAATATAATGTGAATACATGGACTCACAACACACACCAAATGTTGTACATTATTGTCATCACTTTAACGATCAGTCAACCTTCTTGTGGTTCTTGAAAACAATGCAACTCCACAGTACAATCGATGAGGCAGCAGCCAGACGATAGATGGTTCGACCAATCCAGGAGAAACCTGGGCAGGGCGGGGGGGGGGAGTACTTATGTTTATGGGGATAGTACAATCATGCATGCAGCTTATATGCTGAATGTGGGCTCCAGGATGCTGGAGTAAAGACATCATGCAGGTCTGCCTCCAACTCCTTCCAGTAGTCACGCAAATCATGAGACATCAGGCTCCCTCTGTCTCTCCTCCCCTCCTCCTCCCTCTCCCTCTCCTCCCCTCCTCCTCCCTCTCTCTTCCTCCTTCTCGTCCCTCTCTCCCCTCCTCCCCTCTTCCCTCTCCCTCCTCCCTCTCTCTCTTCCTCCCTCTCCCCTCCTCCTCCCTCTCCCCTCCTCCTCCCTCTCCCCTCCTCCTCCCTCTCCTCCTCCCTCTCATCCCCTCCTCCCTCTCTCCCCTCCCCTCTCTCTCCTACACATTGTACCAGTGGGGATGTGTTGCTGGGTGAAGATGAAGTCAGCCACCAGCAGGACCAGTAGCCGAGCGACCTCAATCTTTCCACTCACTGGCCTGCCATGAGAAAAACATAATGAAACACACTAGCATGCATGCATGACCATATATGGTACACACTAGTACTGCATGCATGACCATATATGGTACTAACAGTAGAGGGGAATGGTGTCCATAAAGTACTAGTCTTGTGGGCCGGACTGTCACCAAGGAAAGAGGGTTACATCAACCCTTAGTCCACAGTCAACATTGGCCACACAATGTACCTCCATTGTGAGCTAGCGGTACATGGCTTATGTACAATCCTGGGTGTGAGTTATTCCGTGCATAAAGTATCTATGGTTATACCTCAGGTCAAACATGAGTCCAAAGTTCGTGAGGGAGAGGATGAAATAAACTGACAACACCAGAATCACCACATGTGGCACTGACTGTGTGTGGGGGGGATGGGGGGAGGTGAGGGGATCAAGGGCTTGACAAGCTATGGTGACTCACGTTCCTCATCTGCCCCAGTTTGTATGAGGCAATTAGCACCAGCATAAAGTGTACAACACAGTAGACATTCAGCCAGCGTGGAACTGGTCGGTCATATGGCTTCTCATCAGGGGACACCTATGTGTGTGGGGAGGGGCATATTTGACAGTCACGAAAATTAAGCCATTCATTTAGACTTCCTGTACCTTCACTACCTACCCACCCTCCTTTCCCACATATCCTCACCTCTCACACACCCTCACCTCCCATATCCCCTCACCTCCCACACACCCTCACCTCCCACATACCCTCACCTCCCACACACCCTCACCTCCCATATCCCCTCACCTCCCACACACCCTCACCTCCCACATACCCTCACCTCCCACACACCTTCACCTCCCACACACCCTCACCTCAGGGATATCACCAGGACAGCCCAGTCGTGGTTTCCCTGGTGTCCATCCAGGTCCCTTCAGGAGGATGGACAGTTTGTGTCCCAGGCCCTCCTCCGACCAAACACGCTTCCAGAGATACACATAGTGATGTACCTGCAGTGGGAGGACATTGGGAGACAACCACCTCTGTTGAAGGGTGAGTGTGAGAGAAGCGATGAAACCATCACAAGTTGATCCCTACCTGTGCCCAGAAGGGGTCCCACGTGCCGAGAGGGTGGACAAGTCCATAAATGACCTTCTCTCTCTCGGGCTGAAATGTTCCAAACATGCGGTCCCAGATGATGAGCACACCAGCTGAACGAGACATTATCGTGTGTGAATGGAACATGTGAGAGGTAGTGTTGTACACATGTGAGAGGTAGTGTTGTACACATGTGAGAGGTAGTGTTGTACACATGTGAGAGGTAGTGTTGTACACATGTGAGAGGTAGTGTTGTACACATGTGAGAGGTAGTGTTGTACACACGTGAGAGGTAGTGTTGTACACATGTGAGAGGTAGTGTTGTGTGTTTGTGATGCGATACTAAGACAGTGACTTACCATAGTTCTTGTCAATGCAGTAAGGGTTTCTACCTGTGGGAGGTGGCATATAACACATGGTATATATGAGAGAGTGGGCAGGGGGAGGAGAGGAACTTGGTGAAAGAGAAAGAGGAAGGACACAGTATGATGGGAGGAGGGTGAGAGACACATAATATATTATGGTATCAAGGGAGGGTGAGGACACTGGGGGAGGGTGAGGACACTGGGGGAGGGTGAGGACACAGAGGGAGGGTGAGGACACTGAGGGAGGGTGAGGACACTGAGGGAGGGTGAGGACACTGAGGGGGGGTGAGGACACTGGGGGAGGGTGAGGACACTGGGGGAGGGTGAGGACACTGGGGGAGGGTGAGGACACTGGGGGAGGGTGAGGACACTGAGGGGGGGTGAGGACACTGAGGGGGGGTGAGGACACTGAGGGGGGGTGAGGACACTGAGGGGGGGTGAGGACACTGAGGGGGGGTGAGGACACTGGGGGAGGGCGAGGACACTGGGGGAGGGCGAGGACACTGGGGGAGGGCGAGGACACTGGGGGAGGGCGAGGACACTGGGGGAGGGTGAGGACACTGGGGGAGGGTGAGGACACTGGGGGAGGGTGAGGACACTGAGGGGGGGGTGAGGACACTGAGGGGGGGTGAGGACACTGAGGGAGGGTGAGGACACTGAGGGAGGGTGAGGACACAGAGGGAGGGTGAGGACACTGGGGGAGGGTGAGGACACTGGGGGAGGGCGAGGACACTGGGGGAGGGCGAGGACACTGGGGGAGGGCGAGGACACTGGGGGAGGGTGAGGACACTGGGGGAGGGTGAGGACACTGGGGGAGGGTGAGGACACTGGGGGAGGGTGAGGACACTGAGGGGGGGGTGAGGACACTGGGGGAGGGTGAGGACACTGGGGGAGGGTGAGGACACTGGGAGAGGGTGAGGACACTGAGGGAGGGTGAGGACACTGAGGGAGGGTGAGGACACTGAGTACCGTGGTGCACTCGATGATGAGATGGTGTGTTCAGGATCAACTCCAGTGGCCCAAGGTTGTCGATCACCTGCACATACACAGTGTCACTAATCTGGTAGGTCATGCACACTGTTACTTGGAAGGCTATGTCCCCACACTCTCCTCACTCTTCGCCCTAACCACCCCCATCCCTCAGGCCAAATTAAACTTACCTCTCATTCTCATCCTCGCTCTCCCCCCTCCCCCACCTCCCCCTCTCCCCCTCACCCCCCTCTCCCCACCTCAGTGTGTATCCAGAACTGATAGAGAAGGTTGAACTGTTTGTGCACAAGGAAGGCTGGTGGAGGTATGGCCAGAGCCATCGGTAGGTAGAACATCTGCAGCAACAAACGGATCAACATTATGACTGGCTCCTGCACTACCAGCATGTGTACTGTGAGTGTACCAGTGAAACATTATGACTGGCTCCTGCACTACCAGCATGTGTACTGTGAGTGTACCAGTGAAACATTATGACTGGCTCCTGCACTACCAGCATGTGTACTGTGAGTGTACCAGTGAAACATTATGACTGGCTCCTGCACTACCAGCATGTGTACTGTGAGTGTACCAGTGAAACATTATGACTGGCTCCTGCACTACCAGCATGTGTACTGTGAGTGTACCAGTGAAACATTATGACTGGCTCCTGCACTACCAGCATGTGTACTGTGAGTGTACCAGTGAAACATATGGATTGCCCCCTCCCCCCCGAGGCTACATATGGAGTAGTGTGCATACAATGTCGGAGTACAGTATCTTGTCTCTATGTAAGTGGCATGGCAGCGTGTACTACAGGGATCACCTCTGTGGCTGGAAGAACCTCTAGTTAGTTCTGATATGACAGCAAAGTCTTCCTAATGTTTTGGCTTGCACAATGCTCTCCAAGCTACAGTCAGATGAACTCATCCTTTAGTCTATCGAGCTAGACCGCCCCGCCCCCAACTTCCAGCAAGCAAGAGAAGATAGACTCACCCCCTACTAACTACACCCCTCCTGGTTCATTATAGCAGGCTACTCACCCAGGAGTTGAATCTCTGGACGGCCGACTGTCTGAGTGCTGTAGAGAGCGTGTAGTCCTCGGAGCTGTGGTGCACCTGGTGCGCAGCCCAGAACAGATTCACTTCTGCAGGGAAAACAGATGGATGACCTCCCTCCCCTCCCTCTCTCACACCCTCCCCCTCCTTTCCCTCACCATGGGCCATCCGGTGAAACCAATAGTATGCAAAGTCTACACCCAGGAAGGTCAGCAGCCATGTCCAGACTGAGTCCCACGGAACCTTCACCAGCTGGAAGGTCCCATATACCCAGGAGTAGGCCACAATCTCTATTGCAGTCGTGCACATCTGAGAGAGCATCAGGATGGTGCCGGCAGACAGAGAGTTGATGCTGTCATTGATGCGGGGCAGTGGCTTGTGCTGCAGGGCTCGTACCACAGCCTCCAGTAGGATGAACAGAAAGAAATAGGGCACAGACTGTGCACGCATGTGTATGTGAGAGGGGAAGGGTGAGGATATTTTGTGGGAGAAACTACATGTGACAGGCCATTTGCAGTACATGCAACTGTATTTCATACACTAAAGCTAAGCACCTGTATAATGTAGTTGGGGGAAGCATAACATAGGTGGATCACTGCTGATCAGTAGTCTCACGTAGCCAGACTCCCTCCCTGCGAGAGTCTGGCTACGCGAGACTACTGATCAGGTGGATCACTGCTGATCAGGTGAGCTCCCAGAACTAGTCTAGTCGCCTGGGTTACACTACACCTGGAGACAGCTCTAATTGGATCATACTACTTGCAATGGGAGAAGCTTCCCAGATTCGCCCATAGCAAAGATAGAGACCGTGCACTGTCCCCCACCCCCTCCCCCGGCCCCTCTCTAATTGTCAGACCTTCTGAAGGTATTGCGGCACATCTTCCACACGCTGGAAACAAGACTGGCTGGGCGGCTCCACGTAGAACAGAGGACGCAGCCCCTTCAGAAACCTGATCGCACCGCTCTGTACCGCTAGGCTAACGTTCCCCTCCATGGCTAATGACTACGCCCACTTTCTAGTTTACCAAAATTTAATATCTATTTATGCGGTGCAAGGTTTTCTCCGTATGGTGCCACGCCTCCATATCCATACGATCGGCGACACACGTGCGTTTGTCGATCTAGGAACTTAGGAAGCTTCACGGCTCCGGCAGCGTCCATCCGTGATGGAGTCGAAGGTGGATCGGAGTGTTGTGGACGCAAGGCGGAAGGAGCGAGGCAAGAAACGGCTGGAGAAGAAGAGGAAAAGGCGACAGAAAAAGGAGGAGGTTCGTATCACCTGTAACTGTGTCTTCAAACGGCCACACTACATGTAGTCTCGCGTAGCCAAACTCTGGCTACGCGAGACTACACTACATGCACACTGCACTATATGACATGCACAGATATACAAGCATAATTTGTGTGAGCATAACTCAGCATAATTTGTGCAGATAACTGAACAATATTATGCTCCACTACCCCCCAGTTGGGCACATGATGATAACTGAACAATATTATGCTCCACTACCCCCCAATTGGGCACATGATGGGAATTTGACTGAGCACAGTGCCCCAATAGTCGGAAATTGGTTACCTCAGGCAAATTTATAGTTAAAACATCCATTTCCCCTACAGTAGGCGATCCAATCCCCTCAAAAAAGTGATAGGTGCATAATGCTCAGGAATAAGGTGTTCCCTCCTGATATGTAATTTTGTGCAAGCATGCACCCTATCATCGGAATTTTGCTCAAATGTTAGGGTGGCACCCTTCGTCCAGGAGTGGTATACGTGGGTCACATACCCCACGGGTTCTACGAGGAAGAGATGAGAAAGTATTTTACTCAGTTTGGGACAGTCACACGGCTGAGGCTTGCAAGGAGCAGGAAGGTAGGGACACTGTCAGACATACCTTTACTAAGCTTATTGTGTGTGCCTCTAAATTCTCACAGAGTGGACGATCCAAAGGCTATGCGTTCATCGAGTTTGAGTGTGATGAGGTGGCCAAGGTTGTGGCAGACACGATGAACAACTACTTGATGTTCAACAAGCTTCTCAAATGTGAGACGGCACCAAGCCTTGCACTAATGGGGGGGAGCAACTGTGTTTCCTCACATGTGGAAGATGAAAAGCTAGGAATAATCCCTCTGAATCATTAATCTTCTCTTTCATCTCTCAGGTCAGTTTGTTGGTGTAGGGAGAATCAGGAGGAGCGGTAGGAGGGTGAGGGAGATTCCACTTCATCAGCGACAGCAATGGACTCAGAAGCAGCACAATGCGGTAAGGTGTGCACTAATTAGAGCACATACCTCCACCTACTTAGGTTTTCATTTTCTATTCAGGCTCATACCATGGCAGAACATCGCAGACGTGTGTCTCGCCTCCTCAGTCGAGATCGGCAGAAGAGGGCCAGGCTAAAGGAGCTAGGTATTGAATACCATTTCCCAGGCTATGTTGCATGTACACAAGCACACAAGACTCCCACTCACACTGTCTTCACACACAACTCTGACACTGAATAAATGTGCACATGAAAAGTCACTATTCTCACCAGTGTATGTAGAAATGAAGATTTGTTTACAATGTGAAAAAAAAATCAAAAAGTTCCACAACTTGTGATGCTTGTTCTACTGTTCCATGGTCTGTGTTTCTGAGTCTGCCGATATCTCGACATCTTTCCCAACCTGAAGGGAGTCCATGGATGGGTCATGGTTATCCCATTGGGACTAGAGGTACATGCAGCTACAGCATTGCACATTGAGGGACAACCTTTCCATTTACAATATACAAAAAGGCAAAGCTGCTAACATGGCTCCGGAGAGGAGGTATGATATTGTGAACTGAGGAAGATTCAGAGCTTGGTTCAGGGCTAAAGAAGCCTCTCATAACATGACAGTCCCACTTGCTACAGCTTATCTCCTCCGATCACTAGCCAGCCAGGCTGGCCAAGGTGGGCAGGCACTCACCTCTAGTGCCTGTTGTGTAACACCGTTGGTTGTGATGATGATGGTAGTAGGCTGCACAGTGGAGGATGTGCCAATGTTTGGTACCACGCTGCCCACTGAGGGCACCGGGCTGGCTATGAGGGGAGACATGGAGGGCATGTTGGCTAGCTGGGAGAGTAATGTCACTCCAGCTGCTGTGACAGAGACAGTCGGGGCAGAAGGAATCTCTGCAGCCTCTCCTCCTGAGGACTCCCCTGGAAAAGGATAGGAAGGATTCTAATTAGAGTCCACTACACACAAAGGACCGTGGACAATTCTAATTAGAGCACACCACACAACAAAACTATTCCAATTATCACACCCACCTGTCTTGGAAGTGCGGTGCACAATGAGCGGGCAGTCTTTGTGCGCAATGAGGATGGACTTGAGTTGCTGAACCTCAGAGCGCAGCATGAGGACCTCCTGTTGCAGCGCCTGGTTCACAACCTCGAGGTCCTTTGCCTTCTTCTCCAGACTGTCCACCCACTGCTTCTTCTTAGCCCGGCACCGGCTTGCTGCAGCCCTGTGTGTGTGTGTGTGTGTGAGTGTGTGTGTGTGTGTGTGTGAGAGAGAGTGTGTGAGTGAGAGTGTGAATAGCTCATCTATGCTTAGCATCAGAAGGCAAGCCTTGTTTGCAGATCTCTCCCAGATCTGCTATGGAGAAAATTGGGTCATGGCTGCAAGACAAACTCTTTGAGTGGGCTGGAAGAAAGCAACCAACCTGTTTCTCTCAAGGAACTTTGTCCTTTTCACCTCTGGGTCCTCATCATCTGGCTTCCTCCCACGTTTCCTGCAAGAACACAGTCAAAACCTCTACCATGACCATCTGTTTATACACACAGAACATGTGTTAGTAGTTGGAGTCATCTGCTATACAAGTTTAATGTGAACATGGCTCACCTTTTCACAGCACTGCCTACCAGCTCAGAGTCCGACCCAGGGGTTACAAACGTCACTTCAGTACCCTGCTGCTCTATGGTGGTGGACTTGGACGGGCTTGTTTCAGCCACCTGGGTAAGGAGGGGAGGGCTAATCAGAGTGGAGTCGTTCTTCTCATACACTTAATGGCTCACTGGTATGACTCCCTTGAGTGCCTGGGCCAGCAGCTCAGGGTTCTGTCCCAGGTGTACTGCGAGCTGCTGCTCCAACAGTTTTTGTTGCTCCTTCAGCTGGATATTCTGCAGCAGCTTCTGAGGGAGAGACAGCCACTAGTTTGAAACATGTCAGCCATTATGGCTAGCAGGGTTAAGGGTGGCGTGCTCACCTGCTTTGTAATGGCAGTGGCAGCTGTGTTACTGACATGAGCAGGCGCTGATGCCATGGGAACCTGGCAGAGAAAGTCACTGAGACCGGGTAAGAGCCAATTCAGACCTCATACACTGCAGATGCTGTAGCACCCATCTTAAAGCTTCTTAGCTCTCAAGCTAACAACCTCCACACACACACACACACACACACACACACACACACACACTCACTACTTTCTCTGGGTTGGCGAGATTGGGGGGTGGAGCTACAGGGATGGTGGTTGTACCACGCGTGACAGTGGTGCCTGCCGAGACTGGTGGCGTCTCAACTGAGAGAGAGAGAGGAACCTAACGTGAGACACTGCACAGTACTAGGATAGAGTGTGCTTCCAACCTTTCCCTTCTGCTGAGGAGGTAGGTTTACCACCTGACTGACGACTGCCCGACCCCTGTGAACACATTGACAGATGGTCAGTGACCACATCAACAACAGAAAGGGTTAGGGTGCTAGCCACCTCACCTCCTTCGGTCCATTCGTGGCCTGCTTGAAGTCCTAAAGCAGTAAAAGAGGAACGAACATTTCTCAGTGAGAGTAAATGAGTCTAAAACAATGAAGGTGGTTTCCACAACTTTCACTATGTAGTCCTGAGCAAGAAAGCATGGTGGTTAAGGGTGGAACAATAGAGGCTTTTCACTGTCATCAAAGCCGTACACATCCGTATACTAAAACTTGCACCGCCATCTTGGAGTACAGCTTTATACATGGCAGTATATGACAGTATTGATCAAAAACAAACTGGCCAGTAAACAGGTAAACTGCTTTTTAAACTTACAGAGTGGTGGTACTTCACCCAATTCAACACATACTACAAGCATTCTAAGTGTCTCTTTGCATTCGCCGAGATAGAAGCTACCTTCTCATTGTAACCCAACATGGCGGCTGTTTTCTTTAGTATATTTCCGTATTCTTAAAAGCGATGATGTCTGTGAAAACCCTCTTTTAGTTTTGTTGGTTGTTATGTGCATAATCAAGATCATGTAGGACTAATCCAACCTTGGATACAAGGGGAAATGCACTCTACTTCTGTTATGTGGGTACAGACCTGGTCAAAAGGGTTAGTCTCCAGCTCTTGGAAGAGCCCACTCTCCTCCAGGTTGCGCAGAAACCTTGTTGGGGTCGGTGTTTGGTCTGAAGGTGTGAAGAGACTGGTGACACAAACACTAGGGGGGGGAGGGAGTATGCAGCACACTAACCCACTAATAAACTCTCTCCAGCTTTGAACTTGAGCGAGAACTCGTGCTTCTGCTGGTGCGTGATGAGGTGGTCATGATTCGCGAACCGCTGCAGCAGTTGTGAGAAAGATGATGTAAGGGAAAAACACTAATAAGCATTTCGCGGTGACATGATGCTGACATCATGACAGACGCTTCAGACGGTGATGTAATTGGAACTTTAAGCTGATCCAAGCAGCTCGCTCGAGCTGTACCAGGATCAACTCCGCGCCCGCTCCTCGTGCCGACAGGAGCTTCCCGACGGGCGCACCCAACACACCCTGAAGCCCGCCATTTTCTAGCTGAAATTGGCTCACCTGTCCACAGCCCGGAATACCACAACTGAACGGCTTGTCACTTTGTTCAGACATCCCCCACTCCTGTCGCCACGATCTTAAACAAATTTGGCGGCTAGAAGTATCTTTTTTCTTACCTTCTTTCTCGGCTAGTTAGTGACGTCACACTGAGATCATGCGTCAAAGTACAGTGACGTAATAATAGGTTCAGATGATGTCATGAACAGGTACAATAAATTTTCATGCCTTTGATAAAATTGATATTGCTGATGATAAAACTGATAGTCAGTATCGTGGGGGTGGCAATGGAGGGGGTTCAGACACTCGTCTGCGGGAGAAAGGAGAAAAGATGAACCAGTCTCACCTATACATGCACACTCCTCAAACCCGGGCCATACCTCGTGCAGTACTTGCACAAGGTATGGCCCACTCACCTGGTGGTGAGAACGTTCTTCATTGATATTTCCAGGAACCTGCGCCGCTCCTGCAATGTGTGGTACTGCTGCCTCAGACTCAACAGCTTGGCCTGTGCCCTGGCGGGAAGGGAGAGAGTTGATGACCACATCACAGTCTCAGTATCTTCCTCAGCTCTTGGTTGCATCATGTTTCAAACACATGATGTATGCAACCAAAAATCTGAGAAGGAGCATGGTAATAAGAGGGCTAAGGGGTATTGCAGTCCACGAGGGCTAAAGGGTCTTGCAGTCCACGAGGGCTAAGGGGTCTTGCAGTCCACAAGGGCTAAGGGGTCTTGCAGTCTATGAGGGCTAAGGGGTCTTGCAGTCCACAAGGGCTAAGGGGTCTTGCAGTCTACGAGGGTTAAGGGGTCTGCAGTCTATGAGGGCTAAGGGGTCTTGCAGTCCACAAGAGCTAAGGGGTCTTGCAGTCCATGAGGGCTAAGGGGTCTTGCAGTCCATGAGGGCTAAGGGGTCTGCAGTCCACGAGGGCTAAGGGGTCCTGCAGTCCACAAGGGCTAAGGGGTCTTGCAGTCCATGAGGGCGGCTTAGGGGTATTGCAGTCTGTGAGGGATAGGGGGTCTTACAGTCTACGAGGGTTAAGGGGTCTTGAAGTCTATGAGGGCTAAGGGTCTGCAGTCCACAAGAGCTAAGGGGTCTTGCAGGGTTAGGGCTAAGGGGTCTTGCATTAGAGCTCACTGTTGCAGGCTTTGTCTTCGCTTGGTTCTTTCCTTCTTGCTGCTAGTGGGGAGCTCTGCCATGCGTCGTGCTGCCTCCACAATCCTCTGTTCAATATCCAGTTCCTTCTGCAGAGCGGCAATGACTTTGTCTGAGTACTGTAGTGCTGGATTGGCTTTGTCAGGGTTGTCTGGGAGGTCACCCAGGCTCATGGGCCGGTATGTGCCCCATGCTGCTCGTCGCTCTATGAAAAGATCAGTCGTGTACTGTAGATATATGCTATTGTTCAAGTGAAAACAGAATCCTGTGCAAACCACTTGATGAGTGAACTGTAGTCTGACACAGAAAACTCACAAGTTTAAATTGCCATGCTTTACATGTCCATGTACTAGCTTAGCAATTATGATGCAATCCCATGATGCTTTACATACGACCATATATGGCAATATATTACCCGCTGAAGTCTCATGTATGGGGAGGGATTGGAGGGTGGGTTTGGGTCTTCGGATGGTGGAGAGACCGTTGCGTCTGGGGGGCAACTGGGGAGGCACATCCATGGCACTAACCTGAGAAAGGCAAGAAACTGTCTCACTTGTGGAAGTGCTTTCACTGCACCACCATCTCTGAAAGAAAGGCTGATGAGGTCGGTGACTCACCTCGACTGGGCAGGGAGTCATGAGGAGTTCGCCCGCACTGGAGATGGAGTGTTCATGGTAGTAGTCCACCAGACAAGTGAGGGAGGGGAAGGAGTGCTGCGCACCAAACAGCTCAAACCGTCTCCTCCCAGAGCCTCGCTTGGTGTCAATGCGGAAGTGTTTGACTGCGCCCTGGTACTTCACAGAGAGAGCAAACTCACCAACACGATTCTCGCTCTCTCGGATGAGGAAGCTGTCAACCGTCACATTCTTCAGTCTGGTCTCGGCGACACCCCTAGAAAGCTTGCCATGAAACCACCTGTCACCGTGGAAACACAAATGGGTGGACACAGAATTTGGATAAAGGTTGTTGCCACAGTATCACCAAAGGACAGCAAATCACGCCTCTCTGTCTGACTTACAGTTGGCTCTTAATGGGTTCTTCCACTGGAGGAGGTTGTTGCTTGCTTGTGGGACGATTCTATAGGGGGAAGGTTTAGGGTCAGGAGAGGAGCAGGAGATCGAGAAGGAGTAGGCAAGGGAGAGAGGGGAGAGAGAAGGGGAGAGTGGAGAGGGAGACGGCAGCACACACATTCCCTCACCTCTGATCTGCCCCAGCTTGACTTCTTCCTGTGTGCGGAACTGGGAAACTCTCCTTGACTGCCAGGCTTGTGACCAGGGCTGTGTGTGGGTGTGACGGTGGGAGGCTTGTGAGCAGGGCTATGTGTGGGTGTGACGGTGGGAGGCTTGTGAGCAGGGCTATGTGTGGGTGTGACAGTGGGAGGCTCGTGGGTGGGACTGTGGGATTTGTGTGAGGGGCTGACAGTTGGCCACTGCAAATGGAGGGAGAGTGGGGAATAATTAGAGTACACAGCCTCTACTTTCACCCAGCTCACGCAAGGAGAAACCAGACTAGCCTTATCTGTTGTGTGGTTGGCTGCCCTGGTTTGCTGACTAGCTGCCAGTAAGGTGAGGTAGGTAACCCCCTCCTCGTCCTCCTCCCCAGGTTCATCTAAGGAAAGAAACACGGTGCATTGATCCTCCTGACCGTCAGTTTCATGCACACCTCCCACACGTACCTATGCTGAGGGTGTGTTCTGGTCTGGGGGGTGGGAGGGGTGGGAGGGGTGGGGAGTCGGAGGGAGAGAGAGTGTCGGTCGAGTCCTCCTCCTCCTCATCCTCCTCATACTCTAAAAACGTGTTCAATGTCACCACCTAAAGACAGGAAGAGAGGGGAGGGAGAGGAGGGAGAGGAGAGAGAGGAGAGGAGAGAGAGGAGAGAGGAAGGGTGGTTGGGAGAACACTGAAACAGATCAGATCTAGAGGGAGTGACAAGCGAGTGACAAGCGAGCCTTACATGTTTTTGAAGGTCACTGTTACTGTGCAAGAAGTGCCTACGAAAGGCTTGAATGAGTGTGTGTGTGTGTGTGTGTGTGTGTGTGTGTGTGGGGGGGGGGGGGGGGGGGGTACAGATAGAGAACATCATATTGTGGTGCCTGTGTCACACACACCTCTTCCAGTCACCAACCTTGTTGCAGTTTCCTGGCAGACATCTGATACATGGTGACTGCTCTCTCAAGCTGGTCCAAGTGCCAGGGCTTCAAGAAAACCTAATATGGCACACACACACACTTTGAATGGTAGTAAACAGACAACATGTCATCAAAGAGGCTTCTAACCTGGGACTTCCCAAGCCTCCATTCTTCCAGTCTCGTGGTCTCAAGCACGTGCTGGCAAGTCTCACGACTGGCCTCCAGGTGGGTGCCTCGCAGCAGTAGTACTCCGTACTGTTGAGTGAAGGTGGAGTAGCTCATGTGAACTGGGTAGCCACAGGACTGGATGAGAGCTGTGTCCAACACTCGCAGTTGCTGGAGCTGGTGTAACACTAGTCCTCCATCAAACTCCCCACCCTGAGGGAGAGGAGAGGGAGAGGGAGAGGGAGAGGGAGAGAAGAGGGAGAGGGAGAGGGAGAGGGAGAGGGAGAGGGAGAGGGAGAGGGAGAGGGAGAGGGAGAGGGAGAGGGAGAGGGAGAGGGAGAGGGAGAGGGAGAGAAGGAGAGGGAGAGGAGAGGGAGAGAAGGAGAGGGAGAGGAGAGGGAGAGAAGGAGAGGGAGAGGGAGAGAAGAGGGAGAGGGAGAGGGAGAGGGAGAGGGAGAGAAGGAGAGGGAGAGGAGAGGGAGAGAAGGAGAGGGAGAGGAGAGGGAGAGGAGAGGGAGAGAAGAGGGGAGAAGAGGGACAGAAGGGAGAGGGAGAGAAGAGGGAGAGAAGGGAGAGAAGGGAAAGAATGAGTAAAGACAAGTAACACCAGGCTTGGAGAGTGTTCTCTCCAGGTGGGAAGTTACCTGTTGTGCACTGGGTGCTATACACAGGACAAAGTGGGGGTGGGAGGTGGTGATCCAGTTTGTCAGGGTCTTCATCCCCCAACGAACACGGTCACTGAGGGAGCATGGTGAGGGGGAGTCCCCTAGAAGCAGGTCTGGGCTGTGGTCAGCCACTGACTGCAGAGAGAACAAACGCAAGTGGACAGGCAGTGAGGTGATGTCGTTTGTAGGTGGTTTCCAGTAGATGGGCGGAACAGCTCTCAATTAGTTAATCAGGAGACACCATCAATGATAATGGTTTCCAATGTAAACAGCCCTAAACCCACAGAGCACACCTGGGCAAGCTGCTGGATCACAGGGTTGCTGGAGGAGGAGAGCCATTGAGAGAGATCCTCACTGGGTAGTTCACTGTTCTGCTCACACCAACTTTCATCGATGTGGTAGGTGCACTCGCCACTGTAGTGGGCAACAATAAATTCACCTGCACCCTGTTAGGGTGGGGGAGGAGGGTGAGAGAGAATTAGGGAGGGGTGAGAGAGAAGAAGGGAGAGTAGAGGAGGGGTGAGAGGGTGAGAGAAGAGAAGGGAGGGGGGAAAAACTCGTGGCATTTCTGGCATTTAACAGGCTTCACAAGGTTTAGAAAGAAGTATGGCAACTTTAGAAGCCAGATGGCAACATAACCTGCTTGCTAGTAATATATTGGATTTCATCACAAGTTTAGCCCTTGTAAATGATGCCCTCACCTCTCCTGTGTAGCAGACATTGGGAGTGAGAGTACAGCAGCTGCCCACCCTCTCCACCAGGTCCTCCGCAGAGGAACAGTTCAGACTGTCCAACAGACCCTGAGGCTACCAGGGAGATCGACAGACAGACTGACAAATGGTGAATGATGGGCTACACAGACAGTGTGTCGCACTGACCTGCTCAAAAGTGTCCTGCAAGGGGTGGTTGTACTCCACCACTATACTCTCCCAGTCCACTCCTTCTTCGGCGTACTGCTCCTGAGGATGACCCGTTTACAATCAGCTCAGAACACACAGTAATGTTACAAGCACTGCAAACCTGCTCCCAGTCAAACACTCGCAGACAGTAGATGTTGTGGAGCACTTCGGTCATGTAGCCTCGGGTTAGCTGACGGACTCCACCACCTGTTCTGTCTCGTGGAGGACAAGGAGGGTCCACCAGACCTATTCGGCAGTCCTGGGCTCCTCCTTTGAGCTCCTCATTCAGCCAGCCAACTGCAGCCACAACATAACACATACCAGGAATCCTTATAAGCACAAGACTCATCTTTGTTGCTACTATTATTGAAAGAGGAATTTCCCAACACAGGAACTGCCCTACATGTAATTGTTGACAAAATGCAGAACTACTACACTGGCACTGACCAAGCCATCGAAGAAGATGGGCGTACAAATGTCTGGCAATGCAGTAACTGGTTGTGCTCTCCAGCAGTTTCCGAAGGTTCTCGTGACTACCACCCAGAACCCGGGCAGCCTCTCGCTCGTTCAAGTCCAGCAAATGTGCCACAGCAGCCAGTGTAGCAAAGAGTCCCTCCTGGAGGGGGGTGGGACAAGCCAGTCCATGCAGGGCTTCCTCCAAGGCTGGAAACTTGTGTGAATGTTGATCCGAGGAAGGGGAGAGGCCAAGAGAAGCTAGTTGAGAGGGGGTCATGCCACATCGCATCCACTGGAACAGCTGAGAAACAAAATGTTCGAGTTTACACAATGTTGTGTCTTCAGGCAAAGGCACTGAATTCCTCATACCCCCAAACCTTGGAAATGTCCCACCCCACCCTCTCACCTGAAATATAGCAAGGTGCTGCAAGTCTGGTAGGAGGAATGAAAACTCGGCTCCAGAGATCCGCTCACAGTTGGGGTCATAGAAGAGAGAGGTCACCACTAACCCCTGGGCTTCACTGGGAAGAAACGCTTCAACAAGCAGAGATGCATCCATCACCTTCTCCCTGATCCCCTCTCTACTCGGCAGTGAGGTCAGGAGTAGCTTTAGTAGCTGGTGGGCGGTGCCGGTCTTGCCGGCACCTGGCTGGCCATACAGCAGGACTGCCTGGTCCTCAAGATGGTCTGCCATCCCCCTGCCCACCCTCCCAGCCAGCTGGTGGAGGTGGGAATGGGGGAGGTGTGCCTGTGGGAGTGTGGGCCGGACGGACAGAAGAACTGTCCCTACAGCAGACTGGAGGGAGAGGAGAGAAACTAACACTAACCTCCTCCCTAGTGAGATCACCAGTTCATCTTAGTGTGCTCCAAGCACGGTATCCCACAAAAACATGACTGTCTACCTTCATGTTCTAAACCCACTCTGAGAGGTCACAAACTTACAATAATACAACTAGGGGTGCATCATCATGACCTTAAAGACATCATTTCATCGAGTATAGAGTAGTGTATAGTTTATAGTTTGGAGTCTCGCTGCATGTGCAAGCTCTCTGCAGCTCAACATCACGCTCGCAACTGATCAAGCGCTCACCTGTACTTTGCCTTTGCGGTAGCGCTGCTCCAGGCATGTCAACAAGGCAGAGTCCGCCAGCTCCGGCAGCGTGGACAAATCTTCGCAGTATTCGAGCCCGTCCATCGCGCTCTCGCATCGTGATCGCTCGCGATCTCTGTCAATCATTACAGTTAGCTCCGCCCTCTTCCTGTGGGAGCGCAAAATTGAGGTTTGGCCACGTGCAGCGGTTAGACTGGGAACGAGACATGGCCAGCCCACAGACAGAGCTCATACTCACTACTATCATACTGAGTTATTATAGTCCGTCTGTTGTGTGTCATGTCCAGTTTCTTCAAGAAGCGAGGTGGCCAGGTGAATGCTGCCAATGTACACATCACCGAGGTGAGACCGTGGCGATCGTGGTACGACCTGGTCATCACGCGTCGTGCAGTACCAGTTTGGTTTATTACCAGTTGTTTACTTGCAGGCCGAGGCTGCCCTGGCCCAGTCAGACTTTAACGTTGAGAAGATCACAGAAATCCAGAGCAAATTTACTGGAGGAGCGGTGAGGGTGTGATGGTGTGAAGGTGGGGGTGTGATGAGTGTGATGGTGTATTTGTGTTAGTCTCACAAGCCAGACCCACTTCCGCAAAAGAAGGGAAGGATCTGGTGAACTGCATATACAAGCCGTGTCCCACTGAAATGCAATTAGCTGGATGACGTAACCAGATTTCAAATAATGCACTCTTGAATTACCTGTTGCAGAGTAAGCACACTCCCCGAGAAGTATAGTCGAAGTGTTTTGTACAGCTTCTGCACTAGCGGAAAAGATGCCCTAGCTCTCTTTCCCCGTTTTCAAGACTGCTATTTGTACACAAACAGTGACGTAATGCGTCATGTGACAAAATACAGCAATGTGATTTTACCACACTGTACAGTGCGGTGGGACACGGCTTGTATACGCAGTTCACCAGACCCTTCCCTTCTCTTGCGGAAGTGGGTCGGGCTTGTGAGACTATATTTGTGTACAGGTGCTGCTGGTACCAGGGAGGATCTTCATTCGAGAAGGCACCATGTGGAAGGTGTGCCGGAAGGGACTAAAGCGAAGACAGTTTTTCCTCTTCAACGACGTCCTGGTGAGTGTGCTCTGTCTCTCCACTCCTCCCCACACCTCCACACACTCCTCCCCACATCCCCCACCCCCAGGTATATGGGTCTATTGTTGCCAGTCGGTATAGCCACCAGCAAGTCCTTCCTCTGTCGCAGATGTCTGTAAGTTCCAAGTGTCACTACCAGTCTGCCGTCCAGGCGACCTTTGACCTTGACAGAGAGCAGCTGGACGAGCAGCTAGGTGAGGAAGTCACAGACACTCTGGCAAAACACATTCCGACAGATTATCGGCTTCTTCCTTCCTGTAGATGTGGCCAATGCATTTCAGATCAGCCACGCTAACAAGTCTTTCCACGTCATTGCCCTCTCAGCTGCAGACAAAGCTAATTGGCTTGCTAACCTACAGAAGCATATTGACCGAGTCGTGCAATTAGGTAAAATGGCTGGGTAAATATTGTACTGCAATATGGTCAGCATACACACTATTTTTGGACTGACAGTTTGCTGTGCCAAGATAAACAGTGTCGTGTGTACCCTCATCCCTGCCAACTTGTCATTTCTCAGGGGGTGAGAAAATGACACGAGCAGTGTGGGTGCCTGATGCCATGACCAAGGACTGCATGATCTGTGGCCAGCGTTTCTCTGCCTTTGTCCGGAAGCACCATTGTCGGCAGTGTGGTCGTGTCGTCTGCTCCTCCTGCTCCCCGCACCGGCTAAACCTGAGACTGGCAGACAGCCAGTGGGAACCCAAAGCTGAGAGAACATGCAATGAATGTTTCCAGCAGCATAAAAGACCAGCCAGAAGTGAGTGCACAGTCTGTCCTCTAGCTAGTCAGTCTTGTCCCATCTCAACGCTGTGATTGCGTTGTTCATGCAGCAAATTCTCATTCGGGTCCATCAGAGAGTGCATCCAGTGACAGCCCACCTCCTCTAGGTGTGTTTGTACCTCTGTTCCACTGTTTTGACAGTGGGTACAGCCAGGGTACTCGCTATGTGGTGAATTTAGGCTAAACCCTGCCCACGGCAGCTACTAACCTGGCTTCCCACTTAACATTTCAGAGAGGGCGTTTCATACCTATTGTAGATTTCTAGTTAGAACCCTGTATACAGCCTATGTAGTAACACCTTATGCACTCACATGATGTACTTGCTGTATGCACGTATTCAGCAGCTGTAGCTGCCAAATTGGTGGCTACTGTGCTACGCAGTCACAGTCAACGTCCTGCTCACCCTCGTCTCAACAAGCAAGATGACAGTACTGATACAGAGGACTCGGATGATTCTGGAAATGAGGAACAGGACTCAAAGACTGTACCAGACTCTATGCCACCGCAGGAGTCACACCCTAAACTACCACAGGAGTCCCACCCTACACCACCGCAGGAGTCCCACCCTACACCACCGCAGGAGTTGCAGCCTACACCACCGCAGGAGTCCCACCCTACACCACCGCAGGAGTTACACCCTACGCCTCCACTGGAGTTGCACCCTACGCCACCGCAGGAGTTACACCCTACGCCGCCACAGGAGTTGCACCCTACGCCACCGCAGGAGTCCCACCCTACACCACCGCAGGAGTTACACCCTACGCCACCGCAGGAGTTACACCCTACGCCGCCGCAGGAGTTGCACCCTACGCCGCCTCCTCGTAAGAAGAAACTTCAGAAACACAACAAACAGCAACTACAACATGAGACAGACCACGTTAATACTCCTGCAGTTCCACAGCATCTAGAAATCAGGTTGGGCCCTGCTACACTCCTCTCTTCCTTCTCTCTTCTCCCTTGTCATTTTGTTTTTCTTTTCGTTTTCTTCCTATTAAATTAACTTGCTATCAATAGTGCAGTAGGGCGATCGGAGGAGCATGGGACCAGTCGTGATGGTGGACGGGAAGAGCAGGGAAGGACCATGAATGTAAGATCGGAGGAGCATGGGACCAGTCGTGATGGTGGACGGGAAGAGCAGGGAAGGACCATGAATGTAAGATCGGAGGAGCATGGGACCAGTCGTGATGGTGGACGGGAAGAGCAGGGAAGGACCATGAATGTAAGATCGGAGGAGCGTGGGACCAGTCGTGATGGTGGACGGGAAGAGCAGGGAAGGACCATGAATGTAAGATCGGAGGAGCGTGGGACCAGTCGTGATGGTGGACGGGAAGAGCAGGGAAGGACCATGAATGTAAGATCGGAGGAGCGTGGGACCAGTCGTGATGGTGGACGGGAAGAGCAGGGAAGGACCATGAATGTAAGATCGGAGGAGCATGGGACCAGTCGTGATGGTGGACGGGAAGAGCAGGGAAGTAATGTAAGCACTTGAAATTGTGAATGGGACAAGCCTGAGCGAGCCCCACACTAACGAGACTGCATTGCGCACATGTGTGTGTTTGCTTCTTGCCTGCATTTATTTATCGCCAGTTCTAAAAATGGTAACGCATACTGCACATGCTGTGTAGACAAAAGCAATTGTTGTTAAGCATGTGACTGGGTGTTCTATTTTTAGAATAATTTTGACCAGACTTCTATTAGAGTTACACGCTCTTACTCAAGCCACCCGTTCTTATGCACTCTTGCCAGAGCTAGTACAGCATCGGCAGAGGCGTGGAGGAAAGATGACTCAAGTTGAAGGAGGCATGGCAACTTACATGTCTGGTTTATTGTAAGCTATCTCAACTACTTCACAACAGACAAACTTCAAGACAGACTACCCATAGATGGTGGCTGCATGAGGTCACCTCAGGTTAGGGCCATGCTCATGATTTGGGTGTGAAGCCTAGTCCATGACTGTGTAGCCATGCACAGTGGCTCCCCTGACTGCCAGAAGTCACTAACCCTCTGCTTTTCATGGTTTGTGTGCCATGATATAACAATGTGCTGCTTGCTCAGGCTCTCCCCACTGTGATGAGATCAGCTATATAGGTTGCACCTGTTGAAGCCATTTCTTGTACATATAAGATAAGAGATGTCTAGCTCCTCCCTTGGACATGTTTGATACAGCCAAAAGCATGCTGCTATGAATTAGTTCAGTAGTGCTGACACTCAATGGTGTACCCTTTTGTGATGTGTACACATAATTGTTCCTCTTGGTGGAAGAAGGTGTTAGAGGCAAACTCACAAAGGCGATCAAGGCACAGAAAGAAGCACTTTAGGTGAGTTGATAGTAGTATCCACTATGGAGTGGGAGCATGTAACCTTCCTCACTAGGTCTTGTTCCCAGGCTCTCCCCGCGTGCAACTGCTGGGCTGGGCCTGGGAATGAGGCTAAGGTCTTGTACAGTCTTTCAAAGTCAGATAATTACACCTTGTGAAAGATCTCTCTCTCTGTTTAGGCCAGAAGAGCTATCACAAGAGCAGGCCCTCAGGGAAACTAGCTCCCATCAGAGCAATGGAGCTCAGGAAACAAGTGACATTAGACACAGGAATTCTGGTACGTTTGTAGCCTCCGTCCTGTGTGTGGTCAGTGTTAGTGTACATTAATGATGGCTCTTGTGTTGCAGGCAAACATGTTCGGGGACACAGGCACAAGTTCAAGGACCCCAGCAGTTAGATCAAACTTGATAGCACAGCTGTTTGTGATTAAAATGATTGTTAATGATTCAGTGTACATAGTTGTTGTCATGAGACATTACTAATTTTTGGAGTGGGCAGTTGAAGATGAACTTCTGAAATGAAGTATGTTTATAAGTACATTCCTGCAATCTTCAACAGTTGAGTCCGGCTGTAGCCTCGTCCCCAGGTGCTAGGCCCCACCCCAAAAATTGGGAAAGTGTTCAGGTAGGGCCTGGGGACGAGGCTAGGCTTCTATCTTAGTGAATTTTTATCTGATAACCCTTTTAACCTTGAAGTGAACTAGGAGATGGCTCAATTTGGAGTATGCAACTTTGAACAGCCATTGTTGAAGCAGTCATGCACATGCCAGATACAGTAGAGGCCTTTACAAGGTAGCTAGTGTTAGGATTTACTTAGCCCTGCTCCCATGATGCTAAGTTTGTATTACAACTGCTATGTATGCAGTGCTATGATGATTTGCGCCATGTACAAGCTGTGTTCCACTAGTACTGGAATGCAGTTAGTTGGATGATGCAAGTAGTGCATGTGAAATGTGAAGTGTGAAATGTGAAGTGTGAAATGTGAAGTGTGCATACTCCATGAAACTATGTAGAAATTTTCTACAGCTGCAGTAGCAGAAAATATGTCCTGTCTGTTGATGATGACCCTGTCTCCAATCTTGAGTCTAAGTGTTGCCATGGTAGCCATGTCCTCCCCAGCAGATGGTGTCCCTGTCTGTGAGGACCCAGTACTTGCTATGGAGTGGATGGAGGGGGCAGAAGACTTGCTATGGAGTGGATGGAGGGGGCAGAAGACTTGCTATGGAGTGGATGGAGGGGGCAGAAGACTTGCTATGGAGTGGATGGAGGGGGCAGAAGACTTGCTATGGAGTGGATGGAGGGGGCAGAAGACTTGGAGACAGGAACTGGACGCCATTATCAAGACTGTTATTTGCACTCATGCTACAACGTACTCTGCACAACTGCACTGTGCTCACAATTATTGTCTCCTAGTTTATCATTCGTTCATTGGTCTTATTTTTTCACTTTTTATTTGCTTTTTGGGCTGGCTTTGTATTAGCATTGAGTTGCTATTGCCTTAGTCTATCAAGCTAGACCATCTCTCACCATCCAGATAACCCTCTCTCACTTTTCTGGAGGGTGAGAGAGGGTCTAGCTTGATAGACTACTATTGCCTGACCCTAATGCATACTCTGCTCTGCATTAAACTAAAAATTGCAAGTAAGAATACTACTGATAAAAAAGGTTGACTGATGAGCTAAAGTCCTTGCAAAGGGAGTGGCTAGTGGGAAGGCGTGATGGAGTCGTTGGCTTGGATGAGGATGAAGAGTGAAGTGGGAGGAAGGTATAACAGAACAACCTCTGAGAATTCTAGCACACACTATGGCCTTTCGTTTCCATTTCCGTTCTTGAAGGGGACATAAGTTCAATGGATGGGTAGACAGCATGTGAGTAGAAGAGGCAGACCAATGCTTCGTGACCATCTTGACTGCTAACCTCTGGACAGACAAAATATCTGAAGGTCACCAAACATAATTTATTGAGCCTTTGTCTTCTTGAGAGACTAGGACTCTTGCTTATGACAACTAGCTTATGTAATCTTACAAGCCAAATGCAGCTAGCTTCATTCCTAGGCCTTTCCACTGTTCAGTTTTTGATAGGTAACCCCTCTATTGTGCTTCCTGTGAGCGATCAAAAGCTAGATTGTGGGAAAGCCTAAGATGCAGGCAATGTGAGTGTGGATCACACTTGGTTACCACAGAACGTCTGGTGACCTTCAGATATTATTTTCGTGTGCACATGAAATACAGTGATGAGGTTGCAGAGCACACACACAAAATTTTGGTCTGGGGACAAAGCTAGTTGTTAACTGGTGAGTGTCCAAAGACTAAGGTTTAGTATACAATAATATACAAAATTGTGAACTTGAGAGGCCCTCTGCTAACTACAACACAAGCTGTCACATGCCAAGTGAAGTCAGACAGACCAGGCCAGTGGGGAACTTGGGACGGTTCCGAGGAGGAATCCAAGCATTACCTCACAGTTTTCCCATGAAGAGTTACGCACCTTTCAATGGTATGCCCCACCTTGTATATACAGTCTCGTGCCCAGACTACTACTTTTACCGAGAGCATTTTTCTAGCTGGCGTGAACAATGCGGTCTGGGAACGAGACTACCTTGCATACCCGGGGTGGATGTTGAGGTTGGTCATCAGAATCTTTCCTGAGGGGTTGGCTAATACTTACTGAGGATTGTCCCCCTCAAATGTTATACACATTCTCTCTCGTTGTGTTAATTGTCTTTGGAGAATTCTCTGTGAATTCCACAAATACCCCATATCTACCTAGCCTCGAACCCAGGCTTTCCGTTCCGGATTTTGTCTCGCAGCTTTGGAGAAAAGCTGTGAGACAAAATCCGGAATGGAAAGCCTGGGTTCAAGGCTAATATCTACCTGTCACACTGTGCATGACAGTAGTCTCGGAACCAGACCCTCGAAAAATCGAAAAGGAGGGTCTGGTATTTCGGATGGGGTGGAAGTGTACACTGCGCCCGGTATGCAGGCGCACTTCCGATTGGCCTTTGATTAGCATTCTGATGTGCGTTAATTAGAAATGCTAACCGCACGGGAGCCGTCTTCGCGTTTTGCTTCGTTTTAGAAAGCTGTGAACACTCAGCGGGAAAGATTAGAACGTTTGTGCGAGTTTCTGGTTCATCAGAAAGTTCTACTGGCTACGGAAGGTCCCGCAATTAATAAAATTCCTAACATTCCGCAGTGTACACTTCCACCCCATCCGAAATACCAGACCCTCCTTTTCGATTTTTCGAGGGTCTGGATCCGAGACTAGCATGACAGGGAGATATGGGGTATTTGTAAGAGATGTTTAGGGCGATGGTACGCAGGTTTGTACCCGACTTGTTCCATTAGGACATGTCAGTTCCCCTCCTACCCCCCCATCAAGCCCCTGGTATTGGAAGTAGGTCATACCACTGGCACATGTAGGCGCATTACGTTGCTCTCATCTCAAATTTGTAATATACATGCTGCACTTACGTACATTTCCTAGTTCATCCGCTGTTCGGCAGTGCGTCTAGCAAGGCCAAGGGTTAGTCGGAGCTCGCTCAAACAAAACGAATAAGGGGCGTGGTCACGCACCTAATGGAGCGGGGGCACCCTACTCCACTTGCAGTGTTCACTGAGTGCACGTGTTGTGTTGCTGGCTGTCTACTTATGTGAACTGAGATGCTGCCAAGAGATGCCAAGGGTGAGGAACCGCATATGCAGTAGTTGTAGTATCGCAGGGGAGACGCTTTCTGTTCCGCGGCGTGATTGGCGCTGCTGAACGGTACGGGCCTGGCTTGCGAGACTACATCAAATTATTGTGAGAAAATACTCTGATGGCATGTACGAGTTTTGGTAAGCTAAGAATAGCTGTGGTCAAAGCTTCTTCCAAGCTCACTCCATTATAATCTCGCGTAGCCAAACTTAGAGAGTCTGGCTAGGCGAGACTTGTTACGCAAAAATCGGTCCTACCCAATTATAGTGGTCCCCCGTGTGGGAGGACCATGTTTCCCCTCGGACCAGATTTCCCCCTGGACATGTGGCCCTAGGACCAAATACCCCCAACCAGGACAGGATGTCCCCCCACAGCGAAGTACCAGTCCCACCTTTCCAGTGATGGGAAGCTGGGTGCGGGGCCTGGAAACAAGGCTGGCCTCATTCAGCGAAATTTTCTTGAGCAGTCTGATGCAGAGGACAGCATGCTGCCATGTTACGCTTTAGTCTCGCAAGCCAGACCCTTCACCATTCCACAGCACCGATCGCTTTCAGTATTGGCACGTGGAGGCATACTGAAAGCGATCAGTACTGTGGAACGGAAAGGGTCTGGCTTGCAATACTAGCTATGCTTCTACTCGAATTTTCTGCGCCCACCCGAAAATGCGGTCTGGAAACGAGACTAGTCAGTAGAGGCATGTAGTCTAGGCACGAGACCATCTACTGACATCAAGTTGAAGCATGGATATTTTTTAGTTTTGATGGACAGAATGGCCACAGACAGGGGATAATGTAGCTGCTTCGTAACCTCGGACTCATGTGGGGACAACTCGTCCTAAGGGGGACAACTTGTCTTAGGACCAGCTGTCCTAGGGGGACACGTGGTCCTAGGACAAGTTGTCCTCGGGGACAGCTGGTCCTAGGACCACGCGTCCAGGGGGACAATTAAAGGGGGGACATCCCATCCTATGGCACCCCGGACTGATTTTGGCTGCCAAAAATGTTGCCCCGGACTATTTTTTGTTGCCAAAACTGGTCCTAGCAGGACCAAATTTGGCAACTGGGGGACCACTTTTGGCAGCCAAAAATGGTCAAGGGCATGGACTGGTTTTAGTCCCAAGGACTGGTTTTGATCCAAAGGTGTCTGTATCAGAGAGGTTCCACTGTATTCAGTGAATAGTTTTCAAACAGTGCACGCATGCCATACACATGCATGGATACACACATGCACCCACACGCATGTACACACATGCACACACCACGCATGCAAACAAAGTCAGGTTATCATGAGCTATTACTCTCGCCCCTTCACTCTATTCTTCTCTCCTGCTCTCATAGTGAACTCATTGGTAGCCTGTCATTGATTGTGTGGGTGGGAGGAATGGTCAAAGTACGAAGGACCTCACTGTGTAGAGGCAAAGTTCACGGTTTTATCTGACAGCAGATATGTTCTATGAACTCACAGCTGAACAAACCAGTTATCACTGCCATGTACATATGCTTAGGCAACATGTAAGAATGTATATATAACCCATTACCTAGGCAACATGTAAGAATGTGTATATAACCTGTTCCCTAGGCAACATGTAAGAATGTGTATATAATCCATTACCTAGGCAACATGTAAGAATGTGTATATAACCCGTTACCTGGGCAACATATAAGAATGTATATCTCTGGTCCAGTGGTGTTTCCTAAAACAAACCATCTGCAATTGTGGCCAGTGGAATGTTGTTATTACAAGATGTTGTTGTTGAACAAAAGCTAGTGTGACAAGACATGTAACTCCTCCACCAGACCTTGCCATCACTCACTCTTCTATACACATGTTCCCTCTACCTGTACACTTTTCACACACACCCTGCACCCAACTCTTCCTTCACCCCACACACCTTCCACCCAACTCACCCTCCACCCCACACCCTCCACCTCATGCATTCTTCACATATCTCAGAACAGCATACAGATTTGACAGTGCCACCTCTCTTTGCTTGTGAAGTCATCATGGCTCTCAACTACCTCAACAGGGTCAGTATAGGTGTCCTTCCCTTCCTCCTTCCCCTCCCCTCCCTCCCCTCCCCCTCTCTTCCCTCCCTCCCCCCTCCCCCTCTCTTCCCTCCCTCCCCTCCCCTCCTTCCCTCCCTTTGCTCACCTTCCCCCTCCCCTCTCCCTTCCCTCCCCTCCCCTCCCACCGCTCCCCTCCCTTCCCTTCCTCTCCCTCCCTCCCCCTCCCCTCCCTCCCCTTCCCTCCCTCCCCTCCCCTCCCCTCCTCCCCTCCCTTTGCTCACCTTCCCCCTCCCCTCCTCCCCCTCCTTGCTCCCATCCATCTCCCTCCTTCATCCCTAGTCCTTGACACAAATGCTTTTTTGCCTATTCCCTTATGCTCTCCAGTTATGCCTGTTACACTTTTGAAGTTAACCTATTATTCTCAAATTATAGGCAAAAATTTATTTAGTACACAGACAAAATATCTCATTTTCTATTGTACTGAAGCATAACAGAGACAGAAATATAATCTTCATGCTCTGAACAGAGGCCCACGCGTAATTATAACATTCTCACACAGAGAAGGGTTCGAGGCTAGCCTATTATTCTCACTGGTCTAAAGATTTTTATTCCAGCATAATTCCCTTACGCTTCTCATGCCTATTATGCTAGCATGTGTCAAGGCCTATTCATCCCCTCTTTCCCTCCCCTCCCTCCCCCTCCTCCCTCCCCTCTCCCTCGTACGCGTCCCTTCCCCTCCTCCCCCTCCTTCCTCTCTCCTCCCCCTCCCTCTCCTCCCCTCCCTCCCCTCTTTCCTCCCTCTCTTCCCTACCCCTCCCTCCTCCCTCCCCTCCCACCCCCTCCCCCCTCTCTCCTCCCTGTTCGTCCACCCTCCCCTCCTCCCTCCCCCTCCCTCCCCTCCCTCCCCTCCTTCCCCTCCCTTGCCTCCATCTCCCTCTCTCCCCCTCCCTCCCCCTCCCTCCCTCTCCTTCCTCCCTCCCTCTCCTTCCTCCCTTACCTTTCCCCCTCCCTCACCTCTCCCTCTCCTTCCCCCTTCCTCCCCATCCTCTCTACTTTCTCCTTCCCGTCCTACCCTTCCTCCTCCCCTCCCTCATTCCTCCCTCCCTCCTCCCTCTCCCCCCCTCTATGCTCCCCTCTACCCTCCCTCTCCCTCCTCTCTCCTCCCTCCTCTCCCTCTCCCTGTCCCTCTTCTCTCCCTCTCATTCCTCCCCCTTCCCTTCTCCCTGTCCTCCCTCCCTCTCCCTCCTTCCTCCCCCCCCTTTCCCCCTCCCTTTCCGCCTTTCTCACCCTCTGCTCTCCCTCTTTTCTTTCCCCCTCTTTCCCCCTCTCTTCCCCCCTCCTCCCCCTCTCTCCCCTCTACTCTCTCCCCCTCTCCCCCTCTCCCCCTCTTCTCCACATTTTCATTTGTCATCTTTTTCGGTACTGAAGGTATACTAGTAGAATATAAATGTAAACGGCCTGGGAAATATTCCCACAAGTAGTAGAAAGACTGATTTCTCATGGGCTCACCTCTCCCCCTCACAGTCGGACGTGCACACTGGTACGTACGCCAGAGTACCTGGCTCCACAGATCATCCAGGGACAGGGGCACGGGGAGGAGCTGGATTGGTGGGCACTTGGTATCTCATCTGTGAGATGCTTGTGGTGTAAGTGGGGATGTGGGTTGTGAAAAGTGTGTGGGTGTGGAGATGTGTGGGAGGGGGTGAAATTTCATCTTCCCCATTCTCCACTTTTCTCTTTCCTCCCCTTTCCCCCTCTCTTTCCTCCCCTTTCCCCTCTCTTTCCTCCCCTTTCTCCCTCTTTCCTCCCTCCCCTCCCTTTCCCCCTCCTTTCCTCCCTTTCTCCCTCTCCTCCCTCCTCTCTGTCTCCTTTCATCCTCCATGCTCTAGCTATCCACCATTTTTTGATGAACATCTGTTTCGTATCTACGAGATCCTAGAGGAAGTTTTAATGGCCAAAGCAGATCGACCAAAGTGCAAAAGATCTCAATGACCTTAGAGATGTGACATGAAGGCTTGGGAGCATGAAGGTGCATGTGTGTGTGGGTGTGAGGGTGCATGGGTGTGTGAAGGTGTGTGTGTGTGTGTGTGTGTGTGTGTGTGAGGAATGGTGTGGAATGAGTGGGAGAGGAAGATAGAGGGTGTGAGGGGGACACGATTATTGGGTGCTCCTCTCCCAAGGCGGCAAGGTGGTGAATGGACTCACTGACTTACAAGAAATCTTGTTCTGTATTGCACTGTTGTGTGCATGGCTTGTGTGTTGTCCAAGAAAATATACTCTGCTGCCTGCTTAAATCTGTCCTGTGTCTCTCCCCTCTTGCCCCCCTTTCTATTTTTCCCATCTAGTCTAATTAAGTCTGAAGCATATTCCGAAGCAGCAAGATGTGTGCATGCCAACAAACTGAACCTACCAATATGCATGGCTTGTGTTGTCTTAAAATATCCTGCTGTCTGTTGTTCTCGTGTTTCTCTTCCCTCTTGCCCCTCCCAATTCCCTTCTAGTCTCAGCACGGAATACTCCACATCGTAAAGCAGTCCTCTAAACAGCAAGACTTAGTACAAGACTTCAAGGTACCTAGTGTAGATATTAACTACATTTTGCCTTCTTTGGCAGAATGCAGGTGTGTGCAGGTAGGTTAGGAGGTAGCTAAATACTGTGAATGCATATTTAGCACGTTACTTAAGTGCCTGACAAACTGGTGAGGTTTGTACCAGGTGTAGCCTTTGTATGAATAGGGTGTAGGTAAATGCACACATACTTATTTTAATTACAATGCAGTTGTGAACATTGTTCACAACTGTGTTAAGTTTGGGGCTCCATGATGCTTTGTATTGCTTTTGGTTTTTGTAACCAGCGTTGTGTTTTGCAGGTGGAACTTTAGCTTTCTTAGGTAGAAATAGAAACTGATGCAATTTAGTTTGTGTTTTTGTTTGTGCAGTTAGGAGCTAATTAGCCTACACTTAGCTACTATTTTTTTTTAATATTCTGAATTGTATATAATCAGAATTGTAGCATTGCAGGTAAATACCAGTTGCATTTCAAGGTGCAACTGATTTACAGCTGACTGTCTGCCCCAATAGCACGTAATGTCCATTGTTCTCACAATTTTGTGAGAATTGTAATCATGTATGCATGTTGGGCAGGTAAATGCTTCCCTTAAGGTAATTACATAGATCTATATCTAGCATGCATCTATCATGGGGAGAAATGGTAGAGCAACTTGTGATGGTCACTGGGAGGTTTGGAGGTCACATCTATGCTTGGAAACAGTGCTGGGCTTGTGAAAAGATGGTGCCCACCCTATTGTATAGTCTCAACTGGCTTTTCTGAAAGCCATTAACTCACAAAAGACCTTTGCCCCTCTTACCTGTCCCTGTCCTCATCCATGTTCCTGTCCATCTGTCACTGTTCATATTCCTGTCCCTGTCTATCTGTTCCTCTCCCTGTCCATGTCTCCATATAGTATATGCAGTGATGTGCGATAGTATATGCAGTGATGTAATATAGCATGCAGTGATGTGCAATAGTATATGCAGTGGTATGCAATAGCATGCAGCAATGTGCAGTAGTATATGCATTGATGTAATATAACATGCAGTGATGTGCAATAGTATATGCAGTGATGTGCGATAGTATATGCAGTGATGTAATATTGCATGCAGTGATGTGCAATGGTGTATGATGTGATGTACTATAGCATGCAGTGATGTGCAATAGTATATGTAGTGATTTGCAACAGCATGCAGTGAATGTGCAATGGTATATGAGGTTGTACTGTAGCATTCAGTGATGTGGAATAGTGTATGTGTGATGAGCTGTAGCATGCAGTGATGTGCAATAGTATATGCAATGATACACTACAACATCCAGTGATGTGCAATAGTATATTCAGTGATATGCAATAGCATGCAGCAATGTGCAATAGTATATGCAGTGATGTGCAATAGTATATGCAGTGATGTGCAATAGTATTTGCAGTGATGTGGAATAGTATATGCAGTGATATACAATAGCATGCAGTGAAGTGCAATAGTATATGCAGTGATATGCAATAGCATGCAGGAATGTGCAGTAGTATACGCAGTGATGTAATATAACATGCAGTAATGTGCAATAGTATATGCAGTAATGTGCAATAGTATATGCAGTGATGTAATATTGCATGCAGTGATGTGCAATAGTGTATGCAGTGATGTACTATCGCAGCAGTGATATGCAATAGTATATTTAGTGATTTACTATAGCATGCAGTGAATGTGCAATGGTATATGCAGTGTTCTGTAGCATTCAGTGATGCGGAATAGTGTATGCTGTAGCATGCAGTGATGTGCAATAGTATATACAGTGATGTACTATAGCATGCAGTGATGTGCAATAGTATATACAGTGATGTACTCTAGCATGCAGCAATGTGCAATAGTATATACAGTGATGTACTATAGCATGCAGTGATGTGCAATAGTATATGCAGTGATATGCAATAGCATGCAGCAATGTGCAGTAGTATATGCGGTGATGTGCAATAGTATATGCAGTGATTTGCGATAGTATATGCAGTGATATAATATTGCATGCGGTGATGTGCAATGGTGTAGGCAGTGATGTACTATAGCATGCAGTGATGTGCAATAGTATATGCAGTGATTTACAATAGCATGCAGTGAATGTGCAATGGTATAGCAGTGTTGTACTGTAGCATTCAGTGATGTAGAATAGTGTATGCGTGATGTGCTGTAGCATGCAGTGATGTGCAATAGTATATGCAGTGATACACTGTAACATCCAGTGATGTGCAATAGTATATTCAGTGATATGCAATAGCATGCAGCAATGTGCAATAATATATGCAGTGATGTGGAATAGTATATGCAGTGATATACTATAGCATGCAGTGATGTGCAATAGTATATGCAGTGATGTGCAATACTATATGTAGTGATGCAATATTGCATGCAGTGATGTGCAATAGTGTATGCAATAGTATATTCAGTGATTTACTATAGCATGCAGTGAATGTGCAATGGTATATGCAGTGTTGTACTGTAGCATTCAGTGATGTGGAATAGTATATACAGTGATGTACTATAGCATGCAGTGATGTGGAATAGTATATTCACTGATATGCAATAGCATGCAGCAATGTGCAGTAGTACAAGTCACAAAAAAGTTTGCCAAACGCAAACAAGCACATGTAGGGATGAAATCCTCAAAAACCAACCAAACAAGACGGGAACGACACCACAATACTTTTACACCATCCCTACATCTTGTGCCATTTTGCCAAAACTGTGTGTTTGTATTTGTTTTTTAGTTGTGTGTAGAAGAGGGTTGTCTTGTAGATGGAAGGGTGTGGCGTGGGTGTGTTGTGCATAGTGAGTATGTTGTGTTGTTGGTGGTTGCTACTGAGTGTAGCAGGTATGGTCCAAGTTGTGTGTAGAAGGTGTGGAGTGAGTGAGGAGTGGTGAGTGTGTGTGTTATGTTGGAATGTGCATTATGTTGTTAAGTTTTATGCCTGTTTAGCATGATAGATATGGGTTGTCTTGTATACAGGTGGCTGTGAAGTGAGTAGTGGTAATTTTGTAATGCTTTGTGAAGGATGGGTTATTTTGTGAGATAGTTGAATGGAGTGAAGTACTATGTTTGTTTGTGGTTGGTGTGGGCTAATAAGTACAAATGTAGAGGGTTTTGTGTTGTGTACAGGTGGCAAAATGGCACAAGATGTAGGGATGGTGTAAAAGTATTGTGGTGTCGTTCCCGTCTTGTTTGGTTGGTTTTTGAGGATTTCATCCCTACATGTGCTTGTTTGCGTTTGGCAAACTTTTTTGTGACTTGTTTCTGTTGTTTTTTTTGTTGTTGTTGTGTAACCACACCCCAAGTGAAATGACTTGTTATGTAGTTTATTGTTGATGTTGATGGATTTCTGGAGGATGTTAGCTGTTTGCACTTATCCACTTGACAATGGAATCATGGGTGTAACTGTTGTCTAATTGGGTATGTGCATGTGTGTGTGAGTGGTTGTTCTAAGGCACTGTGGTATATACATGACTGTCTTACCTGTTCTGTTGTATGACAGGGTTGTAACACTGTATGTTGTGTGTTGTCCAAGGAACAGTTTCCAGTGGCGGATCTAGAAATTTATAAAGGGGGGTTCAGTCAACGGCGCGCCAAGCGCGCCGGAAATTTTGGGTTGCCACGCCCACTTTCGGTCACGTGAACGCATTCATAGCTGGAAGGCCGAATTACCGAGGGGTCCGTCACAAAAGAAATCTCGTACACTGTCCGACAGTGTTGTTTTAGTTAACTATAACTTTAACTAAATACATTTTAGTATGGCCTTTTAAAAATTTAGTTAACCAAAACTACAACTAACTAAAAATTTTTGCTAAGCTGGGAACTATAACTAAAATATCCAAGAACATACAAGAAGAAACCTGTCGGCAGAAATCCAAACTGAAATTCAGAAATCCACTGTGAAATCCAGAAATCCACTCTGAAATCCGAAATCCACGTGAAATCCAGTGAATTTCGAAATGTCGTACGCCGAGGCGCGCCGTGGCGGACCGGGATCCACTTTGTTCACCTCGCTGCATGCCCGATGACGTCATACTGACGTATGACACCGACAATGCAGGCCAGGAGAGCACAACAAACGATGTCCACCACATTTACAGACAAAGAAAAAAAAAAAAAAAAGGGAAAGGATTCCATTCCCTGGCCCTAGCCGTAACCCTAACCCTAACTGTAACACCAAGCCCTAACCATTCGGCTACGAGGCACTGCTGACGAACGCTTGCACTGCACCGCGCTAATGTGTACTGCGCTAATGCCTACCAATATAACCCTGTAGCGCTAGCTGTAAGCATAGGGAGTAATAATAGGGGGCAGACGACAGACGTCAGTATGACGTCATCGGGCATGAAGCGCGGTGAACAAAGTAAATACCGTGGCGGACCCCTCGGGCCGAACTGAATATCTCGAAGCAACTCTAGGCCTAGTCAAACGTCTGGAGATCAGTAAGGAACTGATACGTGAGTGTGTAACTGTGCCTGGTTGTTGTTGCTGCATGCCACTGCTGCATAATCATTTGATGGACTCGTGCAGTTATGTATGCAAAATACATTACTAGCCGCCAAAGGGGGGTGCATTTGCACCCCCCTTACCCCCCCCTAAATCCGCCACTGGTTTCTATAGAGCGATTGCACGTGACGTCATTACGTTCGAGATTACGAAGGAAATCAGAAAACAGCCGCCATTTTGGTGCACAACGAGATAGGAGCTTCTATGGCAATCTTCACGAAATGAGTGATATACTTATAATGCTTCTAATATGTGTTGAATCGGACAAAATACCATTGCTACATAAGTTAAAACAGCTACCTAAACGCTTACCTGTGGGTGTTTTTATCGATATCGCATATACTGCTAATAACATACTGTACAAGTTGTGCACCAAAATGGCGGTTCATTTCTAGTATACGGAATTGTGATCACGTGCTGAGAACGCTCTATAGCTGGTTATACATTGTGGGCAGGTGTGTGTAGGTTGTGTATGGTGGGTGGCAGGTACATAGGTCATAAAGAGGTAAGGCATAACTGTGGTAAAGGAACCCTTGGAGAGTAAGAGTGTTTTTCCGGGTTCTTCCAGTACTTGTTACGGGACGCTTGCCTTTTGCTTTCTTTGTTTCGCAGATAGTTCTGCTTATCCCGCGCCCGTTTCTTGTGGACGTTACGCATACTGCGTTCCTTGTCAAATCCAGCACAAGTACGTCAACTGCTGTATGAAAGTAGCAACATATGCAATCGTTTGGGAATCAATCGCTACGGAAGTAGAATAACCGCAGCTGCATGCCAACTTCACGTGCTGTAGCTGTTGAACTTCTGTTGACGTAATCGCTATGAATATTCTATTCTAACAAAATGGCGTATAGCAGCAAGCATAAGCGTGGGGTTACCTGAGAATCGCCGATTAATTCGACTTCTTTCTTTGAGAACGATGAGTGGTGGGTACAATACCCAGTAATTTATGCTGATCTTTCGCGTTTGAATCGTAATAGCTTCAGCCGTTGTCGTGCTATCGTGGTGAGCAAAAGAAGAAGTCAGAAGATAGACGATTTGCCTTTTTTAGCGACTTGACTGTCAGGTACTTAGCGATGCTTTCCAGCAAATTTAACGATCCTGTTGCCCATGGAAGCACTCGATAATGTCTGATATGGCTCATGGAGGCCGTTGACTTATCTAACGCGGACATTTCGAGCGTGTCATTTGTGCACTTTGAATGTGGCCGCCATTTTTTTTCGGGGTCATCCCTACATATGGCGTACTACCGTACGCCATGATATGCAGTGATGTAATATAAGATGCAGTGATGTGCAATAGTATATGCAGTGATGTAATATAGTATATCAGTGATGTGTGATAAGATGCAGTGATGTGCAATTGTATATGCAGTTATGTGCAATAGTATAATTAACATCTTTGTTATCGTCCCATTCTCTTTTGCAGGAATTTGATCTTATTTCTCTAAATGTTTAGGATTTTTCTCCATAAATGGCTTGATTTGTTCAAATCTTTAGTCAAGCTGCCTAAATTTAGGCACTTTGGGCAAATTTTAAGTACATAAGGATGCCTAAATTTAGGCAGCCATAATTTATAAGGTCTTCATTTTCAGCTAAGCTTTAGCAGTGCCTGCCTAAATTTAGGCAGCCATGCTATGGAGGTAGTCTAAATGGTGCACATAAATGTGCCCTGCCTAAATTTAGGCACCTGTAGTGTAGTTTGTGTCTGGGTGTGCCTAAATTTAGGCATCATCAATTTAGAAGCAAAATAATGCAAATCTACAGGCATTTATTGATAAAATTTTGGATGATGTGCTGCCTAAATTTAGGCAGCACGCTAAATATTTACAAGATTTTTACTTAACTTTTTGCACTTTGCTAAAAGTTTTGCACAAAATATCAAAAATTGTGCAAAAGAGAATGGGACGGTACAAAAAATGTTATATGCAGGGATGTACTATAACATCCAGTGATGTGTAGTGTATGCAGTGATATGCAATTGCATGCAGCAATGTGCAATAGTATATGCAGTGATGTAATATAGCTTGCAGTGATGTGCAATAGTATATGCACTGATGTGCAATGGTATATGCAGTGATGTACTCTAGTATGCAGCAATGTGCAATCGAATATGCAGTGATGTGCTATAGTATATGCAGTGATGTGCAGTAGTATATACCGTGATGTGCAGTAGTATATGCAGTGATGTGCAATAGTATATGCAGTGATGTACTGTTGCATGCAGTGATGTATGCAATAGCATGCAGCAATGTGCAGTAGTATATGCAGTAATGTAATATTGCATGCAGTGATGTGAAAGTGTATGCAGTGATGTACTATAGCATGCAGTGATATGCAATGGCATGCAGCAATGTGCAGTAGTATTTGCAGTGATGTAATATAACATGCAGTGATGTGCAATAGTATATGCAGTGATGTACTGTTGCATGCAGTGATGTATGCAATAGCATGCAGCAATGTGCAGTAGTATATGCAGTAATGTAATATTGCATGCAGTGATGTGAAAGTGTATGCAGTGATGTACTATAGCATGCAGTGATATGCAATGGCATGCAGCAATGTGCAGTAGTATTTGCAGTGATGTAATATAACATGCAGTGATGTGCAATAGTATATGCAGTGATATGCAATAGTATATGCAGTGATGTAATATGCATGGCATGCAATGATGTTCATAGTATATGCTGTGATCTGCTATAACATGCAGTGATGTGCACTAGTCTATGCAGTGATATGCAATAGCATGCAGCAATGTGCAGTAGTATATGCAGTGATGTAATATAACATGCAGTGATGTGCAATAGTATATGCAGTGTTGTGATATGGCATGCAGTGATGTGCAATTGTATATGCAGTGATGTGCGATAGTGTATGCGTGATGTAATATGGGATGCAGTGATGTGCAATTGTATATGCCCGGATGTGCATGCCGTGATGTGCAATACTATATGCAGTGATGTGCAATAGTGTATGCAGTGATGTACTATAACATGCAGTGATGTGCATTAGTATAAGCAGTGATGTGCAATAGTATATGCAGTGATGTTATAATGCATGCAGTGAATTGCAATAGTGTATGCAGTGATATACTATAGCTGCAGTGATGTGCAGTACTATAAGGAGTGGTATACAATAACATGCAGTGATGTGCAATAGTGTATGTAGTGATGTAATATTGTATATCAGTGATGTGTTATAAAATGCAGTGGTGTGCAAAAGTTATGTGCAATAGTATATGCAGGGATGTACTATAGCATGCAGTGATGTGCAATACTATATGCAGTGATATGAAATAGCATGCAGCAATGTGCAGTAGTATATGCAGTGATGTAGTTTAGAATGCAGTGATTTAATATAGCTTGCAATGATGTGCAATAGTATATGCAATGATGTGCAATAGTATATGCAGTGATGTAATATGCATGGCATGCAATGATGTGCAGTAGTATATGCCGTGATGTGAATGGTATATGCAATGATGTACTCTAGCATGCAGCAATGTGCAATAGAATATGCAGTGATGTAATATAGCATGCTGTGATATGCTGTAGTATATGCAATGATGTGCAGTAGTATATGCCGTGATGTGAAATAGTATATGCTGTGATGTGCAATAGTATATGCAGTGATGTACTATAGCATGCAGTGATGTGCAATAGTAGATGCAGTGATATGCAATAGCATGCAGCAATGTGCAGTAGTATATGCAGTGATGTAATATAACATGCAGTGATGTGCAATTGTATATGAAGTGATGTGCAATAGTATTTGCAGTGATGTAATATTGCATGCAGTGATGTGCAATGGTGTATTCAGTGATGTACTATGGCATGCAGTGATGTGCAGTAGTATATGCAGTGATTTACAATAGCATGCAGTGAATGTGCAATGGTATATGCAGTTTTGTACTGTAGCATTCAGTGATGTGGAATAGTGTAGCGTGATGAGCTGTAGCATGCAGTGATGTGCAATAGTATACGCAGGGATACACTATAACATCCAGTGATGTGCAATAGTGTATGCAGTGATATGCAATAGCATGCAGCAATGTGCAATAATATATGCAGTGATGTGCAATAATATACGCAGTGATATACTATAGCATGCAGTGATGTGCAATAGTATATGCAGTGATATGCAATAACATGCAGGAATGTGCAGTAGTATACGCAGTGATGTAATATAACATGCAGTGAGTGCAATAGTATAAGCAGTGATGTGCAATACTATATGCAGTGATGTAATATTGCATACACTAATGTGCAATAGTGTATGCAGTGATGTACTATCGCAGCAGTGATATGCAATAGTATATTCAGTGATTTAATAAACATGCAGTGAATGTGCAATGGTATGTGCAGTGTTGTACTGTAGCATTCAGTGATGTGGAATAGTGTATGCAGTGAGGAGCTGTAGCATGCAGTGATGTGCAATAGTATATAAGTGATGTACTATAGCATGCAGTGATGTGGAATAGTATATGCAGTGATATACAATAGTATATGCAGTGATATACAATAGTATATGCAGTGATGTAATATGGCATGCAGTGATGTGCTATAGTATATGCTGTGGTGTGCAATACTACATTCTATGATCTGCAATAGTGTATGCAGGATGTGCAATAGTATATGCAGTGATATGCTATAACGTGATGTGCAATAGTATATTCAGTGATTGCGATAACATGCAGCAATATGCAGTGATGTAATATAAGATGCAGTGACGTGCAATAGTATATGCAGTGATGTAATATAGTATATCAGTGATGTGTTATAAAATGCATGATGTGCAATTGTATATGCAGCGATGTGCAGTATAGTATATGCAGTGATGTATGGCATGCAGTGAGCTGCAATAGTTTATGCAGTGTTGTACTCTAGCATGCAATGATGTGCAATAGTATATGCAGTGATATGCAATAGCATGCAGCTATGTGCAGTAGTATATGCAGTGATGTAATATAGCTTGCAGTGATGTGCAATAGTATATGCAGTGATGTGCAATGTGTATGCAGTAATGTACTCTAGCATGCAGCAATGTGCAATAGAATATGCAGTGATGTAATATAGCATGCTGTGATGTGCTATAGTATATGCAGTGATGTGCAGTAGTATATGCCGTGATGTGCAATAGTATATGCAGTGATGTAATATGCATGGCATGCAGTGATGTGCAATAGTGTATGCGGTGATATACTATAACATGCAGTGATGTGCAATAGTATATGCAGTGATGTGCAATAGCATGCAGCAATGTGCAGTTGTAATGCAGTAATATAATATTGCATGCAGTGATGTGCAATAGTGTATGCAGTGATGTGATATAACATGCAGTGATGTGATATAACATGCAGTGATGTGCAATAGTATATGCAGTGATGTGCAATAGTATATGCAGTGATATGCAATAGTATATGCAGTGATGTAATATGCATGGCATGCAGTGATGTGCAATAGTGTATGCGGTGATATGCTATAACATGCAGTGATGTGCAATAGTATATGCAGTGATGTGCAATAGTATATGCAGTGATGTTATATTGCATGCAGTGATTTGCAATAGTGTATGCAGTGATACTATAGCTGCAGTGATGTGCAGTACTATAAGGAGTGGTATACAATGCAGTGATGGCTTAGCATGCAGGGATGTGCAATAGAATATTTAGTGATGTTCAATAGTGTATACAGTGATGTACTACAGCATACAGTGTTGTGCAATAGTATATGTAGTGATGTACTGTAGCATCCTGTCATGAGCAATATATAAGCAGTGTTGTGCTATAGCATGCAGTGATGTACAAAAGTATACGCAATGATGTACTATAGCTTGCAGTGATGTGCAATAATATATGCGGTGATGTGGTTTAGTATATGCAGTGATGTGCAATAGTATATGCAGTGATGTGCAATACTATTGCAGTAATGTGCAATACTGTTGTAGTAATGTGCAATACTATTGCAGTAATGTGCAATACTGTTGTAGTAATGTGCAATGGTATATGCAGATATGTACTAAAGTGTGCAGTGATGTACAATAGTATACCCAGTGGTGTGCAATGGTAAATGCAGTGATGTAGTATAGCATGCAGTGATGTGTAATAGTATATGCAATGTGTTATAGTCTGCCGTGCTCTGCAATAGTCTATGCACTGATGTAATATAGCAAGCAGTGATGTGCAATAGGATTTGCATTGATATAATATTGCATGCAGCCGTGCAGTAGTATATGCAGTGATGTGCAATAGTATATGCAGTGATGTGCAATAGTATATGATATACTAATTCACAGTGATGTGCAATAGTGTATGTGGTCAGGGAATGTATGGGGGTGAATGAAAAGTGAGGGAGATCAAGGGAATGTCAGGAATGTATGCGGGTGGATGAAGTCTTTTTGCAAGGTCAGGGGAGTGTCGGGAATGTACGTGGGTAGATGCAAAGTGTTTGGGGCGGTTAGGGGAATGCCAGGGGAATATATGGGGTGGATGCAAAGTACACATTCCCATATTTTCCCCTGGCAATTTACACCTACTCTCATGTGCTACCCTGGCATCCTGGCATCACCCTGCATTCCCCTGGCAATGCACCCACTTCCATAAGTTCCCTTGGCATTCCCCTGCATTCCCATGGGATCCCCTGGCATTTTGCACCCACCCCCATACGTTCCCGTGGGATTCCCCTGCATTCCCATGGGTTCTCCTGGCACTTTGCACCCAGTCCCATATGGTCCCCTGGCACCCCCCTGCCACTTTGCACCCACTCCCATACGTTCCTCTGACATTCCCCTGCATTCCCTGGCCCTTTGCACACATACCCATCGTTCCCCTTTTATTCCCTTGCATTCCCCTGCATTCCTCTGGCACTTTGCACCCACTCCCATACATTCCCCTGGCATTCCCCTGCATTGCCCTGCATTGCTCTGTCACTTTGCACCCACTCCCATATGTTTCCCTGGCATTCCCCTGGCACTTTGCACCCACTCTATACATTCCCCTGGCATTCCATTGCACTCACCTGGATTTCCCTGGCACTTTGCACTCACTCCCATACATTCTCCTGCATTCCTATGGCCCTTTGCACACATACCCATCGTTCCCCTGTTATTCCCTTGCATTCCCCAGGTTTCCCCTGGCATTTTGCACCCACTCCTGTACGTTCCCCTGGCATGCCCCTGCATTCCCCTCCATTCCCTTGACACTTTGTGCCCACTCCCATACATTCCCCTGCATTCCCCTGGCACTTTGCACACATACACATATGTTCCACTGGCATTGCCTTGCATTCACCTACATTCCCCTGGCACTTTGCACCAACTCCCATACGTTCCCCTGGCATTCCCCTGCATTCCCCTGTCACTTTGCACCCACTCCCATATGTTTCCCTGGCATTCCCCTGGCACTTTGCACCCACTCATATGCATTCCCTGGCATTCCATTGTACTCACCTGCATTCCCCTGGCACTTTGCACCCACTCCCATACATTCTCCTGCATTCCTCTGGCCGTTTGCGCACATACCCATCGTTCCCCTCTTATTCCCTTGCATTCCCCAGGTTTCCCCTGGCATTTTGCACCCACTCCCATACATTCCCCTGGCATTCCCCCGCATTGTCCTGCTTGCTCTGTCATTTTGCACCCACTCCCATGTTTCCCTGGCATTCCTCTGGCACTTTGCACCCACTCGAATACGTTCCCCTGGCATTTCCCTGCATTACCCTGCATTCTCCTGGCACTTTGCACCCACTCCCGTACGTTCCCCTGGTATTCCACTGCATTCCTCTCCATTCCCTTGACACTTTGCACCCACTCCCTTACATTCCCCTGTATTCCTCTGGCACTTTGCACACATACACATACGTTCCACTGGCATTCCCTTGCATTCACCTACATTCCCCTGGCACTTTGCACCAACTCCCATACATTCCGCTGGTATTCCCCTGCATTCCCTTGCATGCCCCTGGCACTTTGCACTCGCTCCCATACATTCCGATGCATTCCCCTGGCACTTTGCACACATACCCATACGTTCCTCTGGCATTCCCCTGCATTCCCCTCCATTCCCTTGGCACTTTGCACCCAGTCCCATACATTCCCCTGGCACTTTGCACACATACAAATACATTCCCCTGGCATTCCCTTGAATTACCCTACATTCCCCTGGCACTGCACCAACTCCTGTACGTTCCCCTGGCATTCCCCTGCATTCCCCTGGCACTTTGCACCCACTCCCATATTTTCCCCTGGCATTCCCCTGCATTCCCCTCCATTCTCTTGGCACTTTGCACCCAGTCCCATACATTCCCCTGCAGTCCCCTAGTCTCGTGACCAGCCGGAAACAACCTACAGAAAATCCGTCTGATAACATTGCGCGCCTTTCTGGGGCTTTTGCACACGTCAGCAGGGGTTGAACACGGCCGGCGCTGACCATATATTGACATTCTCACCACTACATGGCTTCAATTATCACCAATTAGCATCCGCACAAGCGCTAGGGTGCTAGTGGGCCGCCCGAGTAATTGGAAATGCTACAATTTGATTGGTACGTTCAAATAACTCTGTCGTAAGTAGAAAAGCCCCAGAATCGAGCCCAAAGTTACCAGACGGATTTTCCGTAGGTTGTTTCCGGTTGGTCACAAGACTAGCAGTCCCCTGGCACTTCGCACACATACCAATACATACCTCTGGCATTCCCTTGCATTCGCCTGCATTCCCCTGGCACTTTGCACCAACTCCTATACGTTCCCCTGGCATCCCCCTGCATTCCCCTGGCAGTTTACACCCACTCCCATGCATTCCCCTGTCTTTCCCCTTGCATTCCCCTGACACTTTGCACCCACTCCCATACGTTCCCCTGGCATTCCCCTGCATTCCCCTTCATCCCTCTGTCACTTTGCATGCACTCCCATTCGTTCCCCTGACATTCCCCTGCATTCCCCTGGTACTTTGCACCCACTCCCATACGTTCCCCTGTTATCCCCCTGCCTTCCCCTGCATTCCCCTGGCACTTTCCATCCTCTCCTGTATGTTTCTCTGGCATTCCCCTGCAGTCCCCAGGCACTTTGCACCCACTACCATACATTCCCCTGGCATTGCCGTGCATTCCCCTCCATTCCCCTGGCACTTTACACCCACTTCCATATGTTCCCCTGGCATTTCCCTGGCACTTTGCACTCCCATGTTACCTGGCATCCCCCTGCATTCCCCTACAATCCCCTGGCGCATTTTACCGACTCCCATACGTTTCCCTGGCATTTCCCTGCATTCCCCTGCATTCCCTTGGCACTTTGCACCCACTCCAATACATTCCCCTAGCATTCCCCTGCATTAACCTGCATTCACCTGGCACTTTGCACCCACTCCCGTATGTACCCCTGCAATCCCCTGGCACCACACCTATACGTTTTCCCAGCATTCCCTTACATTCACCTGGCACTGCTCCCACTCCCATACGTTCCCCTGGTGTTTCCCTGCATTTCCCTAGCACCCCCCTGCATTCCCCTGTATTCCCTTGGCACTTTGCACCCAATCCCATACATTCCCCTGCATTCCCCTGGCACTTTGCTCCCACTCCCATACGTTACCCTAGCATTCCCCTGCATTCCCCTACATTCCCCAGGCTCTTTGCACCAACTCCCATACGTTCCCCTGGCATTCCCCTGAATTCCCCTGTATTCCCCTGGCACTTTGCCAACAGATCCATACGTTCCCCTGGCATTTCTTTGCATTCCCCTGCATTCCCATGGCATTTTTCACCCACTCCCCTACGTTCCCCTGGCATTCCCCTGCACTTCCCTGAATCCCGCTATCACTTTGCAAGCACTCACATTTCCTTGGGATTCCCCTGCATTCCCAAGCATTTCCCTGGTACTTTCCACCCACTCCCATAGGTCCGCTGGTATTCCCCTGCTTTTTTCTGCATTCCCATGCCACTTTGCATCCACGCCCGTGAGTTCCAGACATTCCCCTGCATCCAGCATTTCCCTAGCACTTTGCACCCACTCCCATAAATTTCCCTGCATTCCCCTGGCACTTTGCACCTACTCCCAGATGTTCCCTGGCATTCCCCTGCATTCCCCTACATTCCTTTGGCACTTTGAACCCAATCCCATACATTCCACTGGCATTCCCCTGCATTCCCCTGGCACTTTTACCCACACCTATACGTTGCTGTGGCATTCCCCTGCATTCCCCTGGTACTTTGCACCCACTCCCATACATTCCCCTGCATTCCCTTGTATTCCCCTGCATTCCGCTGGCACTTTGCACCCACTTCGATATGTTTCCCTGGCATTCCCCTGGCACTTTGCACCCACTTCCATATGTTTCCCTGGCATTCCCCTGCATTACTCTGCATTCTTCTGGCGTTTTGTACCCACTCCCATACATTCCCCAGAATCCCCTTGGCACTTTGCACCTACTCCCATAAGTTCCCTGGCATTCCCCTGAATTGCCCTATATTCCTCTGGAACTTTGCACCCACTCCCATATGTTACCCTGGCATTTTTCTGCATTCCCCTGCATTCCCCAGGCATTGTACTCACCTTCCAATACGTTCCCCTGGCATTCCACTGCATTCCCCTGCATTCCCCTGGCACTTTGCAGCCACTCCCATACGTTCCCCTGGCATTCCCCTGCATTCCCCTACATTCCCCAGGCTCTTTGCACCCACTCCCATACGTTCCCCTGATATTCCCCTGTATTCCCCTGGCACTTTGCCGACAGATCCGTACGTTACCCTGGCATTTCTTTGCATTCCCCTGCATTCCCGTGGCATTTTGCACCCACTCCCCTACATTCCCCTGGCATTCCCCTGCACTTCCCTGAATCCCGCTATCACTTTGTAAGCACTCACATTTCCCTGGGATTCCCCAGCATTCCCAAGCATTTCCCTGGTACTTTGCATCCACTCCCATAGGTCCAGTGGCATTCCCCTGCTTTTTCCTGCATTCCCCTGCCGCTTTGCATCCACACCCGTAAGTTCCCGACATTCCCCTGCATCCCCCAGCATTTCCCTGGCACTTTGCACCCACTCCCATAAATTTCCCTGCATTCCCCTGGCACTTTGCACCTACTCCTAGAGGTTCCCTGGCATTCCCCTGCATTCCCCTACATTCCCTTGGCACTTTGCACCCACTCCCATACATTCCACTGGCATTCCCCTGCATTCCCCTGCATTTCCCTGGCACTTTGCACCCACTCCCATACATTCCACTGGCATTCCCCTGCATTCCCCTGCATTTCTCTGGCACTTTGCACCCACTCCCATACATTCCTTCGGCATTCCCTTGCATTCCCCTGCATTCCCCTGGCACTTTGCACTCACTTCCATATGTTTCCCTGGCATTTCCCTGCATTACCCTGCGTTCTTTTGGCGTTTTGTACCCATTCCTATACATTCCCCTGCATCCCCTTGGCACTTTGCACCTACTCCCATAAGTTACCTGGCATTCTCCTGAATTGCCCTACATTCCTCTGGAACTTTGTACCCACTCCCGTACGTTACCCTGGCATTTCCCTGCATTCCCCAGGCATTGTGCACACTTCCAATACGTTCCCCTGGCATTCCCCTGCATTCCCCTGCATTCCCGTGGCACTTTGCGCCCACTCCCATGCGTTCCCCTCGCACTTTGCTCCCACTCCCATACGTTCCATTGTATTTCCCTGCATTCGCCTACATTCCTCAGGCACTTTGTACCCACTCCCATACTTTCCCTTGGCATTCCCATCAATCCCCCTGTATTCCCCTGGCACTTTGCACACAGATCCATACGTTCCCCTGGCATTTCTTTGCATTCCCCTGCATCCCTCTGGCACTTGGTAGACTCCCGTACGTTCCCCTGACATTCACCTGCATTCCCCTCCATTTCCCTGGCATTCCCCTGCATTACCCTGATTTCCCAGGCACTTTGCACCCACTCCTTTACATTCACCTGCATTCCCCTTGCACTTTGAGCCCACTCCCATGCGCTCCCCCGCATTCCCCTGCATTCCCCTGGCACTTTGCACCCACTCCCATGCGTCCCCCTGGCATTCCCCTGCATTACCCTGTAATCCCCTTGCACTTTGCACTGACTCCTTCCCATCCCCCTGCATTCCCTGGCACTTTGCTCCCACCCCCATACGTTCCCCTGGCATTCCCCTGCATTCCACTGGCACTTTGCACCCATAGCCATGCGTTCCCCTGGCATTTCTTTGCATTCCCCTGGCACTTTGCACCCACTCCCATGCATTCCCCTACCATTCCCCTGCAATACCCTGTGTTCACCTTGCACTTCGCACTTATTCCATCACATCCCCCTGCATTCCCTGGCACTTATACCCTCTCCCATACTTTCCCCTGGCATTCCCCTGGCAATTTCCACACATCCATACGTCACCCTGGCGTTTCTTTACTTTCTCCTGCATCCCTCTTCCACTTTGCAGCCTCCCGTATGTTCACCTGGCATTCAGCTCCATCCCCCTCCATTTCCCTGGCATTCCCCTGCATTCCCCTGCATTTCCCAGGCACTTTGCACCCACTTCTGTACATTCACCTGATTCCCCTGGCACTTTGCTCCCACTCCCATACGTTCCCCTGGCATTCCCCTGCATTCCCTTGGCACTTTACACCCACTCCCATACATTCCCCTGGCATTCCCTTGAATTTCCCTGCATTCCACTAGCACCTTGCACACTCCCATGCGTTCCCCCGGCATTCCCCTGCATTCCAATGGCACTTTGCACCCACTCCCATGCATTCCTCTGCATTACCCTGTATTCCCCTTGCACTTTGCACTGACTCCCTCCCATCCCACTGCATTCCCTGGCACTTTGCTCCCACCCCCATACGTTCCCCTGGCATTCCCCTGCATTCCACTGGCACTTTGCACACATACCCATGCGTTCCCCTGGCATTTCTTTGCATCCCCCTGCATTCCCCTGGCATTTTGCACCCACTGCCATACGTTCCCCTGGCATTCCCCTGCATTCCTCTGGCACTTTGCACACTCCCATACGTTCCCCTGGCATTCCCCTGTATTCCCCTAGCACTTTACACAACCTCCCATACGTTCCCCTGGCATCCCCCTGCATTCACCTGCGTTCCCCTGCCACTTTGAGCCCACTCCCATGCATTTCCCCGCATTCCCCTGCATTCCCCTGGCACTTTTCACCCACTCCCATGCGTTCCCCTGGCATTCCCCTGGCATTCCCCTGCATTTCCCTGTATTCCCCTAGCACTTTGAGCACATCCATATGTTCCCCCGGCATTCCCCTGCATTCCCCTGCATTCCCCTGGCACTTTGCACCCACTCCCATGCGTTCCCCTGGCATTCCCCTGCAATACCCTGTATTCCCCTTGCACTTCGCACTGACCCCATCACATCCCCCTGCATTCCCTGGCACTTATACCCTCTCCCATGCTTTCTCCTGGCATTCCCCTGCATTCCCCTGGCACTTTGCACACAGATCCATACGTCCCCCTGGCATTTCTTTGCATTCCCCTGCATCCCTCTTCCACTTTGCAGCCTCCCGTATGTTCCCCTGGCGTTCACCTCCATTCCCCTCCATTTCCCTGCCATTCCCCTGCATTCCACTGCATTTCACAGACACTTTTCACCCACTCCTTTACATTCACCTGATTCCCCTGGCACTTTGATCCCACTCCCATACGTTCCCCTGCATTCCCCTGGCACTTTACACCCACTCCCATACATTCCCCTGGCATTCCCTTGAATTTCCCTGCATTCCACTAGCACTTTGCACACTTTCCAATACGTTCCCCAGGCATTCCCCTGCATTCCCATGGCACTTTGCACCCACTCCCATGCATTCCCCTAGCATTCCTCTGCATTACCCTGTATTCCCCTTGCACTTTGCACTGACCCCCCCCACCCCCCTGCATTCCCTGGCACTTTGCTCCCACCCCCATACGTTCCCCTGGCATTACCCTGCAATCCACTGTCACTTTGCACACATACCCATGCATTCCCCTGGCATTTTTATGCATCTGCCTGCATTCCCCTGGCATTTTGCACCCACTGCCATACGTTCCCCTGGCATTCCCCTGCATTCCCCTGGCATTTTGCACACACTCCCATACGTTTCCCTGTCATTCCCCTGTATTCCCCTAGCACTTTACACAACCTCCCATACGTTCCCCTGGCATCCCCCTGCATTCCGCTACATTCCCTTGCCACTTTGAGCCCACTCCCATGCATTCCCCTGCATTCCCTTGCATTCCCCTGGCACTTTGCACCTACTCCCATGCGTTCCCCTGGCATCCCCCTGCATTTCCCTGTATTCCCCTGGCACTTTGAACACTTCCATATGTTCCCCCGGCATTCCCCTGCATTCCCCTGCATTCCCCTGGCACTTTGCACCCACTCCCATGCATTCCCCTGCAATACCCTGTATCCCCCTTGCACTTCTCACTGACTCCATCACATCCCCCTGCATTCCCTGGCACTTATAACCTCTCCCATGCTTTCCCCTGGCATTCCCCTGCATTCCCCTGGCACTTTGCACACAGATCCATACGTCCCCCTAGCATTTCTTTGCATTCCCCTGCATCCCTCTTCCACTTTGCAGCCTCCCGTATGTTCCCCTGGCATTCACCTCCATTCCCCTCCATTTCCCTGGCATTCCCCTGCATTCCCCTGCATTTCCCAGGCACTTTGCACCCACTCCTTTACATTCAGCTGATTCCCCTGGTACTTTGCTCCCACTCCCATACGTTCCCCTGGCATTCCCCTGCATTCCCCTGGCATTCCCTTGAAATTCCCTGCATTCCACTAGCACTTTGCACACTCTCCCATACGTTCCCCCGGCATTCCCCTGCATTCCCATGGCACTTTGCACCCTCTCCCATGCATTCCCCTGGCATTCCCCTGCATTACCCTGTATTCCCCTTGCACTTTGCACTTTGCACTGACTCCCTCCCATCCCACTGCATTCCCTGGCACTTTGCTCCCACCCCCATACGTTCTCCTGGCATTCCCCTGCATTCCACTGGCACTTTGCACACCTACCCATGCGTTCCCCTGGCATTTCTTTGCATCCCCCTGCATTCCCCTGGCATTTTGCACCCACTGCCGTACGTTCCCCTGGCATTCCCTGCATTCCCCTGGCAGTTTGCACACACTCCCATACGTTTCCCTCGCATTCCCTTGTATTCCCCTACCACTTTACACAAACTCCCATACGTTCCCCTGGCATCCCCCTGCATTCCGCTGCATTCCCCTGCCACATTGAGCCCACTCCCATGCGTTCCCCCGCATTCCCCTGCATTCCCCTGGCACTTTGCACCCACTCCCATGCGTTCCCCTGGCATTTCCCTGCATTTCCCTGTATTCCCCTGGCACTTTGAACACTTGCATATGTTCCCCCGGCGTTCCCCTGCATTCCACTGGGACTTTGCACCCACTCCCATGCGTTCCCCTGGCATTCCCCTGCAATACCCTGTATTCCCTTTGCATTTTGTACTGACTCCATCACTTCCCCATGCATTCCCTGGCACTTATACCCTCTCCCATACTTTCCCCTGGCATTCCCCTGCATTCCCCTGGCACTTTGCACACAGATCCATACGTCCCCCTGGCATTTCTTTGCATTCCCCATCATCCCTCTTCCACTTTGCAGCCTCCCATATGTTCCACTGGCATTCACCTCCATTCCACTCCATTTCCCTGGCATTCCCCTGCATTTCCCTGCATTTCCCATGGCACTTTGCACCCACTCCTTTACATTCACCTGATTCCCCTGGCACTTTGCTCCCACTCCCATACGTTCCCCTGGCATTCCCCTGCATTCCCCTGGCACTTTACACCCACTCCCATACATTCCCCTGGCATTCCCTTGAATTTCCCTGCATTCCACTAGCACTTTGCACACTCTCCCATACGTTCCCCCGGCATTCCCCTGCATTCCCATGGCACTTTGCACCCACTCCCATGCATTCCCCTGGCATTCCCCTGCATTACCCTGTAATCCCCTTGCACTTTGCACTGACTCCCTTCCCATCCCCCTGCATTCCCTGGCACTTTGCTCCCACCCCCATACGTTCCCCTAGCATTTCCCTGCATTCCACTGGCGCTTGGCACACATAGCCATGCGTTCCCCTGGCATTTCTTTCCATCCCCCTGCATTCCCCTGGCATTTTGCACCCACTGGCATACGTTACCCTGGCATTCCCCTGCATTCCCCTGGCACTTTGCACACACTCCCATACATTTCCCTGGCATTCCTCTGTATTCCCCTAGCACTTTACACAACCTCCCATACGTTCCCCTGGCTTCCCGTTGCATTCCCCTGCCACTTTGAGCCCACTCCCATGCGTTCCCCCGCATTCCCCTGCATTCCCTTGGCACTTTGCACCCACTCCCATGCGTTCCCCTGGCATTCCCCTGCAATACACTGTATTCCCCTTGCAATTCGCACTGACTGCATTACATCCCCCTGCATTCCCTGGCACTGATACCCTCTCCCATGCTTTCCCCTGGCATTCTCCTGCATTCCCCTGGCACTTTGCACACAGATCAATACGTCCCCCTGGCATTTCTTTGCATTCCCCTGCATCTCTCTTCCACTTTGCAGCCTCCCGTATGTTCCCCTGGTATTCACCTCCATTCCCCTCCATTTCCCTGGCATTCCCCTGCATTCCCCTGCATTTCCCAGGCACTTTGCACCCACTCCTTTACATTCACCTGATTCCCTTGGCACTTTGCTCCCACTCCCATACGTTCGCTTGGCATTCCCCTGCATTCCCCTGGCACTTTACACCCACTCCCATACATTCCTCTGGCATTCCCTTGAATTTCCCTGCATTCCACTAGCACTTTGCACACTCTCCCATATGTTCCCCCGGCATTCCCCAGCATTCCCATGGCACTTTGCATCCCCTCCCATGCATTCCCCTGGCATTCCCCTGCATTACCCTGTATTCCCCTTGCACTTTGCACTGACTCCTTCCCATCCCCCTGCATTCCCTGGTACTTTGCTCCCACCCCCATACGTTCCCCTGACGTTCCCCTGCATTCCACTGGCACTTTCCACACATAGCCATGCGTTCCCCTGGCATTTCTTTGCATCCCCCTGCATTCCCCTGGCACTTTGAACACTTCCATATGTTCCCCCAGCATTCCCCTGCATTCCCCTGGCACTTTGCACCCACTCCCATGCGTTCCCCTGGCATTCCCCTGCATTTCCCTGTATTCCCCTGGCACTTTGAACACTTCCATATGTTCTCCCGGCATTCCCCTGCATTCCCCTGCATTCCCCTGGCACTTTGCACCCACTCCCATGCATTCCCCTGCCATTCCCCTGCAATACCCTGCATTCCCCTGCATTCCCCTGGCACTTTGCACCCACTCCCATGCGTTCCCCTGCCATTCCCCTGCAATACCCTGTATTCCCCTTGCACTTCGCACTGACTCCATCACATCCTCTGCATTCCCTGGCACTTATACCCTCTCCCATGCTTTCCCCTGGCATTCCCCTGCATTCCCCTGGCACTTTGCACACAGATCCATACGTCCCTCTGGCATTTCTTTGCATTCCCCTGCATCCCTCTTCCACTTTGCAGCCTCCCGTATGTTCCCCTGGCATTCACCTCCATTCCCCTCCATTTCCCTGGCATTCCCCTGCATTCCCCTGCATTTCCCAGGCACTTTGCACCCACTCCTTTACATTCAGCTGATTCCCCTGGCACTTTGCTCCCACTCCCATACATTCCCCTGGCATTACCCTGCATTCCCCTGGCACTTTACACCCACTCCCATACATTCCCCTGGGATTCCCTTGAATTTCCCTGCATTCCACTAGCACTTTACACACTCTCCCGTACGTTCCCCCGGCATTCCACTGCATTCCCATGGCACTTTGCACCCACTCCCATGCATTCCCCTGGCATTCCCCTGCATTACCCTGTATTCCCCTTGCACTTTGCACTTTGCACTGACTCCCTCCCATTCCCCTGCATTCCCTGGCACTTTGCTCCCACCCCCATACGTTACCCTGGCATTCCCCTGCATTCCACTGGCACTTTGCACACCTACCCATGCGTTCCCCTGGCATTTCTTTGCATCCCTCTGCATTCCCCTGGCATTTTGCACCCACTGCCATACGTTTCCCTGGCATTCCCCTGCATTCCCCTGGCACTTAGCACACACTCCCATACGTTTCCCTGGCATTCCCCTGTATTCCCCTCGCACTTTACAAAAACTCCCATACGTTCCCCTGGCATCCCCCTGCATTCCCCTGCCACTTTGGGCCCACTCCCATGCGTTTCCCCGCATTCCCCTGCATTCCCATGGCACTTTGCACCCACTCCCATGCGTTCCCCTGGCATTCCCCTGGATTTCCATGTATTCCCCTGGCACTTTGAACACTTCCATATGTTCCCCCGGCATTCCCCTGCATTCCCCTGGCACTTTGCACCCACTCCCATGCGTTCCCCTGGCATTCCCCTGCAATACCCTGTATTCCCCTTGCACTTCGCACTGACTCCATCACATCCCCCTGCATTCCCTGGCACTTATACCCTCTCCCATGCTTTCCCCTGGCATTCCCCTGTATTCCCCTGGCACTTTGCACACATCCATACGTCCCCCGGGCATTTCTTTGCATTCCCCTGCATCCCTCTTCCACTTTGCAGCCTCCCGTATGTTCCCCTGGCATTCACCTCCATTCCCTTCATTTGCCTGGCATTCCCCTGCATTCCCCTGCATTTCTCAGGCAATTTGCACCCACTCCTTTACATTCAGCTGATTCCCCTGGCACTTTGCTCCCACTCCCATACGTTCCCCTGGCATTCCCCTGCATTAGCCTGTATTCCCCTTGCACTTTGCACTTTGCACTGACTCCTTCCCATCCCCCTGCATTCCCTGGCACAATTTATTCCCACCCCCATACGTTCCCCTGGCATTTCCCTGCATTCCACTGGCAATTTGCACACATACCCATGCGTTCCCCTGGCATTTCTTTGCATCCCCCTGCATCCCCCTGGTATTTTGCACCCACTGCTATACGTTCCCATGTCATTCCTCTGCATTCCCCTGGCACTTTGCACACACTCCCATACGTTTCCCTCGCATTCCCCTGTACTCCCCTAGCACTTTACACAAACTCCCATACGTTCCCCTGGCTTCCCCCTGCATTCCGATGCATTCCCCTGCCACTTTGAGCCCACTCCCATGCATTCCCCCGCATTCCCTCTGCATTCCCCTGGCACTTTGCACCCTGGCATTTCTCTGCATTTCCCTTTATTCCCCTGACACTTTGAACACTTCCATATGTTCCCCCGGCATTCCCATGCATTCCCCTGGCACTTTGCACCCACTCCCATGCGTTCCCATGGCATTCCCCTGCAATACCCTGTATTCCCCTTGCACTTTGCACTGATTCCATCACATCCCCCTGCATTCCCTGGCACTTATACCCTCTCCCATACTTTTCCCTGGCATTCCCCTGCATTCCCGTGGCACTGTGCACACAAATCCATACGTCCCCCTGGCATTTCTTTGCATTCCCCTGCATCCCTCTTCCACTTTGCAGCCTCCCGTATGTTCCCCTGGGATTCTCTTCCGTTCCCCTCCATTTCCCTGGCATTCCCTGGCATTCCCCTGCATTCCCATGGCACTTTGCATCCACTCCCATGCATTCCCCTGGCATTCCCCTGCATTACCCTGTATTCCCCTTGCACTTTGCACCTTGCACTGATTCCCTCTCATCCCCCTGCATTCCCTGGCACTTTGCTCCCACCCCCATACGTTCCCCTGACTCCCCTGCATTTCACTGGCACTTTGCACACATACCCATGCGTTCCCTGGCATTTCTTTGCATCCCCCTGCATTCCCCTGGCATTTTGCACCCACTGCCATACGTTCCCCTGGCATTCCCCTGCATTCCCCTGGCACTTTGCACACTCCCATACGTTTCCCTGGCATTCCCCTGTATTCCCCTAGCACTTTACACAACCTCCCATACATTCCCCTGGCATCCCCCTGCATTCCCCTGTCACTTTGAACACTTCCATATGTTCCCCAGGCATTCCCCTGCATTCCCCTGCATTCCCCTGGCACTTTGCACCCACTCCCATGCGTCCCCCTTCCATTCCCCTGCATCACCCTGTATTCCCCTTGCATTTCGCACTGACTCCATCACATTCCCCTGCATTCCCTGGCACTTATACCCTCCCATACTTTCCACTGGCATTTCCCTGCATTCCCCTGGCACTTTGCACACATCAATACGTCCCCCTGGCATGTCTTTGCATTCCCCTGCATCCCTCTTCCACTTTGCAGCCTCCCGTATGTTCCCCTGGTATTCACCTCCATTCCCCTCCATTTTCCTGGCATTCCCCTGCATTCCCCTGCATTTCCCAGGCACTTTGCATCCACTCCTTTGCATTCACCTGATTCCCCTGGCACTTTGCTCCCACTCCCATACGTTCCCCTGGCATTCCCCTGCATTCCCCTGGCACTTTACACCCACTCCCATACATTCCCCTGGCATTCCCTTGAATTTCCCTGCATTCCACTAGCACTTTGCACGCTCTCCCATACATTCCCCTGCATTCCCATGGCACTTTGCACCCACTTTCATGCATTCCCTTGGCATTCCCCTGCATTACCCTGTATTCCCCTTGCACTTAGCACTGACTCCTTCCCAACCCCCTGCATTCCCAGGCACTTTGCTCCCACCACCATACGTTCCCCTGGGATTCTCCTGCATTCCACTGTCACTTTCCACACATAGCCATGCGTTCCCCTTGCATTTCTTTGCATCCCTCTGCATTCCACTAGCATTTTGCACCCACTGGAATACATTTCCCTGGCATTCTCCTGCATTCCCTTGCACTTTGCACACTCCCATACGTTTCCCTGGCATTCCCCTGTATTCCACTAGCACTTTACACAACCTCCCATACGTTCCCCTGGCATCCCCCTGCATTCCCCTGCATTCCCCTGCCACTTTGAGCCCACTCCCATGCGTTCCCCAGCATACCCCTGCATTCCCCTGGCACTTTGCACCCACTCCCATGCGTTCCCCTGGCATTCCCCTGCATTTCCCTGTATTCCCCTGGCACTTTGAACTCTTCCACATGTTCCCCCGGCATTCCCCTGCATTCCCCTGCATTCCCCTGGCACTTTGCACACTCCCATGCGTTCCCGTGGCATTCCCCTGCAATACTCTATTCCCCTTGCACTTCGCACTGACTCCATCACATCCTCCTGCATTCCCTGGCACTTATACCCTCTCCCATGCTTTCCCCTGGAATTCCCCTGGCATTCCCCTGCATTCCCCTGGCACTTTGCACACAGATCCATACGTCCCCCTGGCATTTCTTTGCATTCCCCTGCATCCCCCTTCCACTTTGCAGCCTCCCGTATGTTCCCCTGGCATTCACTTCCAATCCCCTCCATTTCCCTAGCATTCCCCTGCATTCCCCTGCATTTCCCAGGCACTTTGCACCCACTCCTTTACATTCACCCGATTCCCCAGGCACTATGCTCCCACTCCCATACGTTCCCGTGGTATTCCCCTGCATTCCCCTGGCACTTCACGCCCACTCCCATACATTCCCCTGGCATTCCCTTGAATTTCCCTGCATTCCACTAGCACTGCACACTCCCATACTTTCCCCCGGCATTCCTCTGCATTCCCATGGCACTTTGCACCCACTCCCATGCATTCCCCTGGCATTCCCCTGCATTACCCTGTATTCCCCTTGCACTTTGCACTGACTTTCAACCATCCCCTGCATTCGTTGGCAGTTTGCTCCCACCCCCATACGTTCCCCTGGCATTCCCGTGCATTCCACTGGCACTTTGCACACATACCCATTCGTTCCCCTGTCATTACTTTGCATCCCCCTTCATTCCCCTGGCATTTTGCACCCACTGCGATACGTTCCCCTGGTATTCCCCTGCATTCCCCTGGCACTTTGCACACACTCCCATACGTTTCCCTGGCATTCCCCTGTATTCCCCTAGCACTTTACACGACCTCCCATACGTTCCCCTGGCATCCCCCTGCATTCCCCTTCATTCCCCTTCCACTTTGAGCCCACTCCCATGCGTTCCCCCGCATTCCCCTGCATTCCCCTGGCACTTTGCACCCACTCCCATGCGTTCCCCTGGCATTCCCCTGCATTTCCCTGTATTCCCCTGGCACTTTGAACACTTCCATATGTTCCCCCGGCATTTCCCTCCATTCCCCTGTATTCCCCTGGCACTTTGCACCCACTCCCATGCGTTCCCCTGCAATACCCTGTATTCCCCTTGCACTTCGCACTGACTCCATCACATCCCCCTGCATTCCCTGGCACTTATAACCTCTCCCATGCTTTCCCCTGGCATTTCCCTGCATTCCCCTGGCACTTTGCACACAGATCCATACGTCCCCCTGGCATTTCTTTGCATTCCCCTGCATCCCCCTCCACTTTGCGGCCTCCCGTATGTTCCCCTGGCATTCACCTCCATTCCCCTCCATTTCCCTGGCATTCCACTGCATTCCCTTGCATTTCCCAGGCACTTTGCACCCACTCCTTAACATTCACCTGATTACCCTGGCACTTTGCTCCCACTCCCATACGTTCCCCTGGCATTCCCCTGCATTCCCCTGGTACTTTACACCCACTCCCATATATTCCCCTGGCATTCCCTTGAATTTCCCTGCATTCCACTAGCACTTTGCACACTCCCATACGTTCTCCGGGCATTCCCCTGCATTCCCATGGCACTTTGCATCCTCTCCCATGCATTCCCCTGGCATTCCCCTGCATTACCCTGTATTCCCCTTGCACTTTGCACTTTGCACTGACTCCCTCCCATCCCCTTGCATTCCCTGGCACTTTGCTCCCACCCCCATACGTTCCCCTGGCATTTCTCTGCATTCCACTGGCAATTTGCACACATACCCATGCGTTCCCCTGGCATTTCTTTTCATCCCCCTGCATTCCCCTGGCATTTTGCACCCACTGCCATACGTTCCCCTGGCATTCCCCTGCATTCCCCTGGCACTTTGCACACACTCCCATACGTTTCCCTGGCATTCCCCTGTATTCCCCTAGCACTTTACACAAACTCCCACACGTTCCCCTTGCTTCCCCCTGCATTCCGCTGCATTCCCCTGCCACTTTGAGCCCACTCCCATGTGTTCCCCCGCATTCCCCTGCATTCCCCTGGCACTTTGCATCCACCCATGCGTTCCCCTTGCATTCCCCTGCAATACCCTGTATTCCCCTTGCATTTCGCACTGATTCCATCACATCCCCCTGCATTCCCTGGCACTTATACCCTCTCCCATACTTTCCCCTGGCATTCTCCTGCATTCCCCTGGCACATTGCACACAGATCCATACGTCCCCCTGGCATTTCTTTCCATTCCCCTGCATCCCTCTTCCACTTAGCAGCCTCCCGTATGTTCCCCTGGCATTCCCTTCCATTTACCTGGGGTTCCCCTGCATTCCCCTGCATTTCCCATGGCACTTTGCACCCACTCCTTTACATTCACCTGATTCCCCTGGCACTTTTCTCCCTCTCCCATACGTTCCCCTGGCATTCCCTTGAATTTCCCTGCATTCCACTAGCACTTTGCACATTCACCCATACGTTCCCCCGGCATAGCCCTGCATTCCCATGGCACTTTGCATCCACTCCCATGCAATCCCCTGGCATTCCCTTGCATTACCCTGTATTCCCCTTGCACTTTGCACTTTGCACTGGCTCCCATCCCCCTTCATTCCCTGGCACTTTGCTCCCACCCCCATACGTACCCCTGGCATTCCCCTGCTTTCCACTGGCACTTTGCACACATACCCATGCATTCCCCTGGCATTTCTTTGCATCTCCCTGCATTCCCCTGGCATTTTGCACCCACTGCCATACGTTCCCCTGGCATATCCCTGCATTCCCCTGGCACTTTGCACACACTCCCATACGTTTCCCTGGCATTCCCCTGTATTCCCCTAGCACTTTACACAACCTCCCATACGTTCTCCTGGCATCCCGCTGCATTCCCCTGAATTCCCCTGCCACTTTGAGCCCACTCCCATGCATTCCCCTGCATTTCCCTGATATTTTGAACACTTCCATATGTTCCCTTGGCATTCCCCTGCATTCCCCTGGCTCTTTGCACCCACTCCCATGCGTTCCCCTTGCATTCCCCTGCAATACCCTGTATTGCCCTTGCATTTCGCAATGATTCCATCACATCCTCCAGCATTCCCTGGCACTTATACCCTCTCCCGTACTTTCCCCTGGCATTCTCCTGCATTCCCCTGGCACGTTGCACACAGATCCATACGTTCCCCTGGCATTTCTTTGCATTCACCTGCATCCCTCTTCCACTTTGCAGCCTCCCGTATGTTCCCATGGCATTCCCCTCCATTCCCCTCCATTTCCCTGGCATTCCCCTGCACTCCCCTGCATTTTCCAGGCACTTTGCACCCACTCATTTACATTCACCGGATTCCCCTGGCACTTTGCTCCCACTCCCATACGTTCCCCTGGCATTCCCCTTCATTCCCATGGCACTTTACACCCACTCCCATACATTCACCTGGCATTCCCTTGAATTTCCCTGCATTCCACTAGCACTTTGCACTCTCCCATACATTCCCCCGGCATTCCCCTGCATTCCCATGGCCCTTTGCACCCACTCCCATGTATTCCCCTGGCATTCCCCTGCATTACCCTGTATTCCCCTTTCACTTTGCACTGACTGCTTCCCATCCCCCTGCATTCCCAGACACTTTGCTCCCACCCCCATACGTTCCCCTGGCATTCCCCTGCATTCCACTGGCACTTTGCACACATAGCCATTCGTACCCCTAGCATTTCTTTGCATCCCCCTGCATTCCCCTGGCATTTTGCACCCACTGCCATACGTTCCCCTGGCATTCCCCTGCATTCCCCTGGCACTTTGCACACACTCCCATACGTTTCCCTGTCATTCCCCTGTATTCCCCTAGCACTTTACACAACATCCCATTCGTTCCTTTGGCATCCCCCTGCATTCCCCTGCATTCCCCTGCCACTTAGAGCCCACTCCCATGCATTCCCCCAGCATCCCCCTGCATTCCCCTGGCACTTTGCACCCACTCCATGCGTTCCCCTGGCATTCCCCTGCATTTTCCTGTATTCCCCTGGCACTTTGAACACTTTCATATGTTCTCCCGGCATTCCCCTGCATTCCCCTGCATTCCCCTGGGACTTTGCACCCACTCCCATGCATTCCCCTGCCATTCCCCTGCAATACCCTGTATTCCCTTTGCACTTCGCAGTGACTCCATCACATCCCCCTGCTTTCCCTAGCACATACCCACTCCCATGCTTTCCCCTAGCATTCCCCTGCATTCCCCTGGTACTTTGCATACAGATCCATATGTCCTCCTGGCATTTCTTTGCATTCCCCTGCATCCCTCTTCCACTTAGCAGCCTCCCGTATGTTCCACTGGCATTCACCTCCATTCCCCTCCATTTCCCTGGCATTCCCCTGCATTCCCCTGCATTTCCCAGGAACTTTGCGCCCACTCCTTTACATTCACCTGATTCCCCTGGCACTTTGCTCCCACTCCCATACGTTCCCCTGGCATTCCCCTGCATTCCCCTGGCACTTTACACCCACTCCCATACATCCCCCTGGCATTCCCTTGAAATTCCCTGCATTCCACTAGCACTTTGCACACTCTCCCATACGTTCCCCCGGTATTCCCATGGCACTTTGCACCCACTCCCATGCATTCCCCTGGCATTCCCCTGCATTACCCTGTATTCCCCTTGCACATTGCACTGACTCCCTACCATCCCCCTGCATTCCCTGGCACTTTACTCCAAACCCCATACATTCCCCTGGGATTCCCCTGCTTCCCCTGGAACTTTGCACACACTCCCATGTTTCACTGGCATTCCCCTGTATTCCCCTAGCACTTTACACAGATTCCCATATGTTCCCCTTGCATCCCCCTGCATTCTGCGGTATTCCCCTGCCATTTAGAGCCCACTCCCATGCGTTCCCCCGCATTCCCCTGCATTCCTCTGGCACTTTGCGCCCACTCCCATGCGTTTCCCTGGCATTTGCCTGCAATACGCTTTATTCCCCTTGCATTTCGCACTGACTCCATCACATCCCCCTGCATTCCCTGGCACTTATACCCTCTCCCATTTCCCCTGGCATTCCCCTGCATACTCCTGGCACTTTGCACACAAATCCATACTTCCCCCATGGCATTTCGTTGCATTCCCCTGTATCCTTCTTGCACTTTGCAGCCACCCATATGTTCCTCTGGCATTCACCTCCATTCCCCTCCATTTCCCTGGCATTCCCCTGCATTCCCCTGCATTTCCCAGGCACTTTGCACCCACTCCTTTACATTCACCCATTCCCCTGGCACTTTGCTCCCACTCCCATACGTTTCCCTGGCATTCCCCTGTGTTCCCCTAGCACTTTACACAACCTCCCATACGTTTCCCTGGCATACCCCTGCATTCCCCTGCATTCCCCTGCCACTTTGAGCCCACTCCCATGCGTTTCCCCGCATCCCCCTCCATTCCCCTGGCACTTTGCATCCACTCCCATGCGTTCCCCTGGCATTCCCCTGTAATACTGTGTATTCCCCTTGCACTTCGCACTGACTCCATCACATCCCCCTGCATTCCCTGGCACTTATACCCTTTCCCATGCTTTCCCCTGGCATTCCCTTGGCACTTTGCACACATCCATGCGTCCCCCTGGCATTTCTTTGCATCCCCTGCATCCCTCTTCCACTTTGCAGCCTCCCGTATGTTCCCCTGGCATTCACCTCCATTCCCTTCCATTTCCCTGGCATTCCCCTGCATTCCCCTGCATTTCCCAGACACTTTGCACCTGCTCCTTTACATTCTCCCGATTCCTCTGGCACTTCTCTCACCCCCATACGTTCCGCTGGCATTCCCCTGCATTCCCCTGCATTCCACTGGCACTTTGAACACATAGCCAGCATTCCTCTGGCATTTCTTTGCATCCCCCTGCATTCCCCTGGCATTTTGCACCCACTGCCATACGTTCCCCTGGCATTCCCCTGCAATCCCCTGGCACGCACACACTCCCATACGTATTCCTGGCATTCCCCTGTATTCCCCTAGCACTTTACACAACCTCCCATACATTCCCTTGGCATCCCCCTGCATTCCCCTGCCACTTTGAGCCCACTCCCATGCGTTCTCCCGCATTCCCCTGGCACTTTGCACCCACTCCCATGCATTCCCCTAGCATTCCCCTGCATTTCCCTGTATTCCCCTGGCACTTTGAACACTTGCATATGTTCCCCCTGCATTCCCTTGCATTCCCCTGCATTCCCCTGCACTTTGCACCCACTCCCATGCGTTCTCCTGGCATTCCCCTGCAATACCCTGTATTCCCCTTGCACTTCGCACTGACTCCATCGCATCCCCCTGCATTCTCTGGCATTTACACCCTCTCTTTTTACCCTGGCATTCTCCTGCATTTTCCTGGCACTTTCAACACAGGTCCATACGTCCCCCTCGCATTTCTTTGCATTCCCCTGCATCCCTCTTGCACTTTACAGCCTCCCGTATGTTCCCCTGGCATTCACCTCCATTCCCCTCCATTTCCCTGGCATTCCCCTGCATTCACCTGCATTTCCCAGGCACTTTGCACCCACTCCTTTACATTCACCTGATTCCCCTGGCACTTTGCTCCCACTCCCATACGTTCCCCTGGCATTCCCCTGCATTCCCCTGGCAGTTTACACCCACTCCCATACATTCCCTTGGCATTCCCTTGAATTTCCCTACATTCCACTAGCACATTGCACACTCTCCCATACGTTCCCCCGGCATTCCCCTGCATTCCCCTGCATACCACTGGCACTTTGCACCCACTCCCATGCGTTGTCCTGGCATTCCCCTGCATTCCCCTGGCACTTTGTAACCACTCCCATGCATTCCCCTGTTATTCCCTTGAATTTCCCTGCATTCCTCTAGCACTTTGCACACATACCCATACGTTCCCGTGGCATTTCTTTGCATTCGCTTGTATTCCCCTGGCATTTTGAATCCACTCCCATATTTTCTCCTGGCAATCCCCTGCATTCCCCTGGTACTTTGCACCCACTCCCATACGTTCCCCTGGCATTCCCCTGCATTCCCCTGGCATTTGCACACACTCCCTTACATTCTTCTGGCATTCCCTGCATTGGCCTGCATTCCCTTGGCTCTTTGCACCCACTCCCATGCGTTGCCCTGGCATTCCCCTGCATTCACCTGGCACTTTGTACCCCCATGCATCCCCCTGTTATTCCCTTGAATTTCCGTGCATTCCACTAGCACTTTGCACACATACCCATACGTTCCCGTGGAATTTCTTTGCATTCCCTTGTATTCCCCTGGCATTTTGAGTCCACTCTCATATGTTCTACTGGCATTCCCCTGCATTCATTTGGTCACTTTGCATGTACTCCCATTGCACGCTCTCCCATTCGTTGCCTTGGCATTCCCCTGCATTTCCCTGCATTCCCCTGGTACTTTGCACCCACTCCCATACGTTCCCCTGGCATTCCCCTGCATTCCCCTGGCATTTGTACCCACTCCATTACATTCTCCTGGCATTCCCTGCATTTGTCTGCATTCCCCTGGCACTTTGCACCCACTCCCATGCGATCCCCTGGCATTGCCTGCATTCCCGATTCCCTTGGCACTTTGCACCCACTTACGTTACCCTGGCATTCCTTGCTTTTCCCTAGTACTTTGTACCAATTCCCATTCATTCACCTGCATTCACCTGTAACTTTGTTCCCACCCCCATACATTCCCCTGGCATTCCACTGCATTCCCCTGGCACTTTGCACACTACCAATGCGTTCCCCTGGCATTTCTTTGCACCCCCTGCATTTCCCTGGCATTTTGCACCCACTGCCATACATTCCCCTGGGATTCCCCTGGCACTTTGCACCCACTCTCATATGTTCTCCTGGCATTCCCCTGTATTCCCCTGCATTCCCCTGGCACTTTGCACACACTCCGATACATTCCCCTGCCTTCCCCTGCATTTCTCTGGCACTTTGCACCCACTCCCATGCGTTTCCCTGGCATTCCGCTGCATTTCCCTGAATTCGCCTGGCACATTGCACTCACCCCATACAATTCCCTGCATTCACCTGGCACTTTGCTCCCTCCCATACATTCCTGTCATTCCCCTGAATTTGCCTAGAACTTTGTACTCAGATCCAGTCATTCCCCTGGCATTTGTTTGCATTCCACTGCATTCACCTGGCACTTTGCACCAATTCCCGTAAGTTTCCCTGGTATCCCCTGCATTCCCATACATTCCCCCAGCATTCCTCTGCATTCCCTTGCATTCACCTGTCACTTTACACCCACTCCCATGAATTCCCCTGGCATTCCCCTGCATTCCGCTGTATTCTCCTGGCACTTACCCACTCCCTTGGCATTCCCCTGCATTCCCATGCATTCCCCTGCATTCCCATGCATTTCCCTAGCACTTTATTTCCTGGTATCTTCCTGCTTTGCCCTGGCACTTTGGACCCACTTCCATACGTTCACCTGGCGTTCCCCTGCATTCCCCTAGCACATAGCACCCACTCACTTAAATTCCACAGGCATTCCTCTGAATTCCCCTGGCACATTGCACACACTTCCATATATTCCCCTGTCATTCCCCTGCATTCCCGTCATTGCCTTGCATTCCCCTGTATTCTCCTGGCACTTTGCGCCCACTCACATACGTTCTCCTAGTATTTCCTCACCCCTGTATTCCTCTGGCATTTAGCACGCAGTCCCTTACATTCCCATGGCACCTTGCACACTTAGACGTTCACCTGGAGTTCCCCTGCAATCCCCTAGCACATTGCACCCACTCCCATACATTCCCCGGGTATTTCCCTTCATTCCCGTGCATTCCTCTGGCATTTTGCACCCAGTTCCATGCATTCCCATTCATTTTCCAGGCACTTTGTACACATACCTATACATTCACTTGGCATTCCCCTGCTTTCCCCTGCCACTTTGTACCAACTTCCATCCATCCTTGCATTCCCCTGGCACATTCAATACTCCCTTACATTTATCTGGCATTCCTCTGCTCTCCTACATTTGCCAGGCACTTTGGACCCACTCCATTTCATTCCCCTGCCATTCCGCTGCATTTCCCTGGCACTTTGTACCCACATCCATGCGTTACCCAGGCATCCCCTGTATTATCCTGGCACATTTCACCCACTCCCTTACATCCCCCTGGCATTCGCCTGCATTCCCCTGGCACTTTGCACCCACTCCCATACATTCCACTGGTATTCCCTGCATTACCTTGCATACCGCTGCCACATTGCTCACACGCCCTTACATTCCCCCAGAATTCCCCTGCATTCACCTGGCACCCACTCCAACACGTTCCCCTGAAATTTGCTTCTTTCCCCGGTATTCCCCTGGCCCAATGCGGCATCACCACACCGTGCAAAATGCCTACTTATTTAGGAAATAAATAGTTCCAACACGCGCTTGGAGCAATGCGATGCCGCTGACCGCTAAATGCTGACTGAGATCATGAATCATCGCTGAGCGCATTAGGTGCAATGTGTCACCGTAGAGCGCTAAACGCTTACTGCTAAAGGCAGCATCGCTTTAGAGCCTGTGGCGCGATGCGGCTTCGCCGCAGCGCGTCATCCTTAGTGTAATAGGCGGCGCCGCTTCGTGCCAACGGCACGATGCGGCGCTGCTTATATATACAAATAAATGGCGGGCCCGTAGGGCCCGCCATTTATTTGCATATATAAGCGAGGAGCTACTGAAAATTGGTTGGGGCAAAGTGTTTGGGGGGTTTGGTGTTAATAGTTAATTGAGTGAAAGGGGGTTGGGGCAAAGTGTTTGGGGGGTTTGGTGTTAATAGTTAATTGAGTGAAAGGGGGTTGGGGCAAAGTGTTTGGGGGGTTTGGTGTTAATAGTTAATTGAGTGAAAGGGGGTTGGGGCAAAGTGTTTGGGGGGTTTGGTGTTAATAGTTAATTGAGTGAAAGGGGGTTGGGGCAAAGTGTTTGGGGGGTTTGGTGTTAATAGTTAATTGAGTGAAAGGGGGTTGGGGCAAAGTGTTTGGGGGGTTTGGTGTTAATAGTTAATTGAGTGAAAGGGGGTTGGGGCAAAGTGTTTGGGGGGTTTGGTGTTAATAGTTAATTGAGTGAAAGGGGGTTGGGGCAAAGTGTTTGGGGGGTTTGGTGTTAATAGTTAATTGAGTGAAAGGGGGTTGGGGCAAAGTGTTTGGGGGGTTTGGTGTTAATAGTTAATTGAGTGAAAGGGGGTTGGGGCAAAGTGTTTGGGGGGTTTGGTGTTAATAGTTAATTGAGTGAAAGGGGGTTGGGGCAAAGTGTTTGGGGGGTTTGGTGTTAATAGTTAATTGAGTGAAAGGGGGTTGGGGCAAAGTGTTTGGGGGGTTTGGTGTTAATAGTTAATTGAGTGAAAGGGGGTTGGGGCAAAGTGTTTGGGGGGTTTGGTGTTAATAGTTAATTGAGTGAAAGGGGGTTGGGGCAAAGTGTTTGGGGGGTTTGGTGTTAATAGTTAATTGAGTGAAAGGGGGTTGGGGCAAAGTGTTTGGGGGGTTTGGTGTTAATAGTTAATTGAGTGAAAGGGGGTTGGGGCAAAGTGTTTGGGGGGTTTGGTGTTAATAGTTAATTGAGTGAAAGGGGGTTGGGGCAAAGTGTTTGGGGGGTTTGGTGTTAATAGTTAATTGAGTGAAAGGGGGTTGGGGCAAAGTGTTTGGGGGGTTTGGTGTTAATAGTTAATTGAGTGAAAGGGGGTTGGGGCAAAGTGTTTGGGGGGTTTGGTGTTAATAGTTAATTGAGTGAAAGGGGGTTGGGGCAAAGTGTTTGGGGGGTTTGGTGTTAATAGTTAATTGAGTGAAAGGGGGTTGGGGCAAAGTGTTTGGGGGGTTTGGTGTTAATAGTTAATTGAGTGAAAGGGGGTTGGGGCAAAGTGTTTGGGGGGTTTGGTGTTAATAGTTAATTGAGTGAAAGGGGGTTGGGGCAAAGTGTTTGGGGGGTTTGGTGTTAATAGTTAATTGAGTGAAAGGGGGTTGGGGCAAAGTGTTTGGGGGGTTTGGTGTTAATAGTTAATTGAGTGAAAGGGGGTTGGGGCAAAGTGTTTGGGGGGTTTGGTGTTAATAGTTAATTGAGTGAAAGGGGGTTGGGGCAAAGTGTTTGGGGGGTTTGGTGTTAATAGTTAATTGAGTGAAAGGGGGTTGGGGCAAAGTGTTTGGGGGGTTTGGTGTTAATAGTTAATTGAGTGAAAGGGGGTTGGGGCAAAGTGTTTGGGGGGTTTGGTGTTAATAGTTAATTGAGTGAAAGGGGGTTGGGGCAAAGTGTTTGGGGGGTTTGGTGTTAATAGTTAATTGAGTGAAAGGGGGTTGGGGCAAAGTGTTTGGGGGGTTTGGTGTTAATAGTTAATTGAGTGAAAGGGGGTTGGGGCAAAGTGTTTGGGGGGTTTGGTGTTAATAGTTAATTGAGTGAAAGGGGGTTGGGGCAAAGTGTTTGGGGGGTTTGGTGTTAATAGTTAATTGAGTGAAAGGGGGTTGGGGCAAAGTGTTTGGGGGGTTTGGTGTTAATAGTTAATTGAGTGAAAGGGGGTTGGGGCAAAGTGTTTGGGGGGTTTGGTGTTAATAGTTAATTGAGTGAAAGGGGGTTGGGGCAAAGTGTTTGGGGGGTTTGGTGTTAATAGTTAATTGAGTGAAAGGGGGTTGGGGCAAAGTGTTTGGGGGGTTTGGTGTTAATAGTTAATTGAGTGAAAGGGGGTTGGGGCAAAGTGTTTGGGGGGTTTGGTGTTAATAGTTAATTGAGTGAAAGGGGGTTGGGGCAAAGTGTTTGGGGGGTTTGGTGTTAATAGTTAATTGAGTGAAAGGGGGTTGGGGCAAAGTGTTTGGGGGGTTTGGTGTTAATAGTTAATTGAGTGAAAGGGGGTTGGGGCAAAGTGTTTGGGGGGTTTGGTGTTAATAGTTAATTGAGTGAAAGGGGGTTGGGGCAAAGTGTTTGGGGGGTTTGGTGTTAATAGTTAATTGAGTGAAAGGGGGTTGGGGCAAAGTGTTTGGGGGGTTTGGTGTTAATAGTTAATTGAGTGAAAGGGGGTTGGGGCAAAGTGTTTGGGGGGTTTGGTGTTAATAGTTAATTGAGTGAAAGGGGGTTGGGGCAAAGTGTTTGGGGGGTTTGGTGTTAATAGTTAATTGAGTGAAAGGGGGTTGGGGCAAAGTGTTTGGGGGGTTTGGTGTTAATAGTTAATTGAGTGAAAGGGGGTTGGGGCAAAGTGTTTGGGGGGTTTGGTGTTAATAGTTAATTGAGTGAAAGGGGGTTGGGGCAAAGTGTTTGGGGGGTTTGGTGTTAATAGTTAATTGAGTGAAAGGGGGTTGGGGCAAAGTGTTTGGGGGGTTTGGTGTTAATAGTTAATTGAGTGAAAGGGGGTTGGGGCAAAGTGTTTGGGGGGTTTGGTGTTAATAGTTAATTGAGTGAAAGGGGGTTGGGGCAAAGTGTTTGGGGGGTTTGGTGTTAATAGTTAATTGAGTGAAAGGGGGTTGGGGCAAAGTGTTTGGGGGGTTTGGTGTTAATAGTTAATTGAGTGAAAGGGGGTTGGGGCAAAGTGTTTGGGGGGTTTGGTGTTAATAGTTAATTGAGTGAAAGGGGGTTGGGGCAAAGTGTTTGGGGGGTTTGGTGTTAATAGTTAATTGAGTGAAAGGGGGTTGGGGCAAAGTGTTTGGGGGGTTTGGTGTTAATAGTTAATTGAGTGAAAGGGGGTTGGGGCAAAGTGTTTGGGGGGTTTGGTGTTAATAGTTAATTGAGTGAAAGGGGGTTGGGGCAAAGTGTTTGGGGGGTTTGGTGTTAATAGTTAATTGAGTGAAAGGGGGTTGGGGCAAAGTGTTTGGGGGGTTTGGTGTTAATAGTTAATTGAGTGAAAGGGGGTTGGGGCAAAGTGTTTGGGGGGTTTGGTGTTAATAGTTAATTGAGTGAAAGGGGGTTGGGGCAAAGTGTTTGGGGGGTTTGGTGTTAATAGTTAATTGAGTGAAAGGGGGTTGGGGCAAAGTGTTTGGGGGGTTTGGTGTTAATAGTTAATTGAGTGAAAGGGGGTTGGGGCAAAGTGTTTGGGGGGTTTGGTGTTAATAGTTAATTGAGTGAAAGGGGGTTGGGGCAAAGTGTTTGGGGGGTTTGGTGTTAATAGTTAATTGAGTGAAAGGGGGTTGGGGCAAAGTGTTTGGGGGGTTTGGTGTTAATAGTTAATTGAGTGAAAGGGGGTTGGGGCAAAGTGTTTGGGGGGTTTGGTGTTAATAGTTAATTGAGTGAAAGGGGGTTGGGGCAAAGTGTTTGGGGGGTTTGGTGTTAATAGTTAATTGAGTGAAAGGGGGTTGGGGCAAAGTGTTTGGGGGGTTTGGTGTTAATAGTTAATTGAGTGAAAGGGGGTTGGGGCAAAGTGTTTGGGGGGTTTGGTGTTAATAGTTAATTGAGTGAAAGGGGGTTGGGGCAAAGTGTTTGGGGGGTTTGGTGTTAATAGTTAATTGAGTGAAAGGGGGTTGGGGCAAAGTGTTTGGGGGGTTTGGTGTTAATAGTTAATTGAGTGAAAGGGGGTTGGGGCAAAGTGTTTGGGGGGTTTGGTGTTAATAGTTAATTGAGTGAAAGGGGGTTGGGGCAAAGTGTTTGGGGGGTTTGGTGTTAATAGTTAATTGAGTGAAAGGGGGTTGGGGCAAAGTGTTTGGGGGGTTTGGTGTTAATAGTTAATTGAGTGAAAGGGGGTTGGGGCAAAGTGTTTGGGGGGTTTGGTGTTAATAGTTAATTGAGTGAAAGGGGGTTGGGGCAAAGTGTTTGGGGGGTTTGGTGTTAATAGTTAATTGAGTGAAAGGGGGTTGGGGCAAAGTGTTTGGGGGGTTAGGGTTAGGGTTAGGGTTAGGGTTAGGGTTAGGGTTAGGGTTAGGGTTAGGGTTAGGGTTAGGGTTAGGGTTAGGGTTAGGGTTAGGGTTAGGGTTAGGGTTAGGGTTAGGGTTAGGGTTAGGGTTAGGGTTAGGGTTAGGGTTAGGGTTAGGGTTAGGGTTAGGGTTAGGGTTAGGGTTAGGGTTAGGGTTAGGGTTAGGGTTAGGGTTAGGGTTAGGGTTAGGGTTAGGGTTAGGGTTAGGGTTAGGGTTAGGGTTAGGGTTAGGGTTAGGGTTAGGGTTAGGGTTAGGGTTAGGGTTAGGGTTAGGGTTAGGGTTAGGGTTAGGGTTAGGGTTAGGGTTAGGGTTAGGGTTAGGGTTAGGGTTAGGGTTAGGGTTAGGGTTAGGGTTAG